>LT669794.1:21017452-21090118 GCA_900128785.1 Arabis alpina | reverse complement strand
CTCTCACTTTCTTTTTTTGTAATTTCTTAAGTTTAACTAACCAACTAGTAATTGGAGCCGCCTTATTACACATTCAACGCATGTTATATCTTAAATCCTAGATCAAAGAATATTTGGTTTGAAATTCAAGCATTTCTTATGAACTTAATATGTAACATCACGTCAGATGAAAGTGTGCCATCAAATTTGAACAAGAATCTATAAATTTTGATTTTGACTTGATAAAAGATTTAAAATCATGTTATAATCCAGAACTAGTAGGTATCAGTTTAGATTATATGACCAAGCCCGGTTCTGGACCCATTCCCAAGAAACATTGGTGTTGGACCTCTGATTTTTTCCAAATTCTGAAGACCCATTTGTTTTTTTTTTTTTTACATATTATAACATTATTATTATGTTATTTGGTCGTGAGAGTGTGAAAAATAGAGGATTGGGCCCCAATATACATAAAAGTAAGTTAAGTGATAAATAATAGTTGATGGATGAAAACAAAAAGGTCAATAATTATCAAATAAATCGTTTTTAAGGTAAAATTGTGTTTTTTTACTTTTAAAGTTATTATTTCTTTAAATATGGATTTTTTTATATTTTGTATCGGACCTCATAAATCTCAGGACCGGACCTGTCTATGACACGTTAGTGTTATATCAAAGGTTTGAATTATGTTGTCAGATAATCGTGGTTCCAAATCATGAAAAATGTTGAAATAGACATTTTATAATGTGTTTTACTTCAAAAACCCAAAGCCAACTTTAAATCGCCAATAGGTCATTATCATCATACATTAGTCTAAATTTAAATCTTGGTAAGTTTGCATTATTATAGATTTGTTTTTAACTTGTAAACTACGTTAACTTCATTATCAGCATGTGAATCGTACCAATGTATGACTTTTATAACAATGGTGCGAATTAGAACTAACTAAAACCATTATTTTCACTTCATATTCTTTGATAATGATGTATCAAAGTTTACTTCACCTGACTTGGTAGAGTTAATTAAGACATCTACCATCTTTATTTGACATGAGTATCACACTCACACAAAAACCAAAAGAATCCTGTCTCGAAAGAGTATTCTTTATTTTGAAATATAAAACATCAATACTATAAAATAATAATTTGTATATAAATATAATACCTGAAAAAGTAATATACAGTATTACTCTGTATCCTTCTTTAAAACCATTGAAATAGAACACTAGAAGAAATCTAGTTATAGTTATACTTTAGTATTTTTACTCATCATGTAATTTAATTTTTTTAATATCTTTAAATTAATCTATAAGATAAAAAAATCAATAATTCTATCAAAATTACATAATTTTTTTTCATTTTCAACTAATCTTTATCTATTAATAATAGAAATACTGGGGAAAAAAATCTAAAAGTTGTATCTTTTCATAATCATTGGTGCATATTTTAATATTCCAAAAGATGTCTTTGGAACGTCCCGAAACATCGTGTCTTGTTAAAATGTGGTTTTTTCCGAAGAGTTGTGTCTATTCATAAAAAACTTATTTAAAAAAATAACTAACATTATTGAAGAGTTTTATCTTTTCATAAAAATCAATTTTTTCTGAAGAGTTGTGATTTTTTGTAAAATGTGGGTTTTTTTCCGAAGAGTTGTGTATTTTCAAAAATAATTGTTTTTTAGTTATTTTGAAGAGATGTCAAAAATAATTGTTTTTTAGTTATTTTGAAGAGTTGTGTATTTTCAAAAATAATTGTTTTTTAGTTATTTACTCTCAAACATACTTTTCCACAAACTAATAACACATAGAGGTACTTCTTGAGGATGTCATACTTTTTTGTGTGGTTATTATCATCTTTACCCTCTAACTAAACTATATCTCTTTTAACTTAATCTAACAAAATTTTAATTCTCTAGTCTCTCTCCTTTAGAACAACGAAACACATGAGAAGAGGGAAACACAATCTGAGAAACAAAATCTCCAAATCATCGTCTAAACCCATGTATTTTTTTGGTTGAATTTCCCTGAAAATTGTGTCTATGAAGACCATGAAAAAGAAAAGAAAAGAGACGATGATGAAATCAGATTAATATCTCACTATATAAACAATCGGATTTCAAATATCAAAGAAGCTTTGATTTTGATTCATGGTAATATGTTCATATTCAGAAATATGAGATCAATTTTGTTCATCAATCACTGAATCATGACGTCGTTACCTGAGATTCTTCCGTTGTCACAAAGAAACCAACCTATCAACAACGGCGGCGGGAATTATGGTATGTGGTGGTAACGATCTCTAAAATCTTCATCGGAGATTCTTGCACTTGTGGAATCGAGATGGTTTATGGTAAGTGATCGAGATTGGAGTAAGAAACATGTTTGTTTATGTCTATGATTCTCTTAGGCACCTCTCTTAATTTCAGATTTTTTTATACAAATCTTTTTTTTATGGTCACGAGTTTGTGGTTACGGTTGTATGGTTACAGATGGACATACTATACACAATGTTTTCTATTTTAATCAATGAACAAATAAGAATTAGCTTACAACGTATGGTCAAAGTATTGTGGACAACATAATTTAGCACAGATAAAGTATTGTGGACAAGTTAGCGTGGATAAGCGATATTTGGTGGAGATGGTTACGAATTTGGCGGTGGTGGCGGTGACGATCAGCAGAAGGATTCAAAGGAGGAAAATGAAAGAAGAAATTTAGTTTGAGAATCTCAGAGTCATGGAGAGTAATGGGTAAGAAGAATCAATCATTAGGGATTAAATGATTTTGAAAGTATCATGTATTTTATTGTTGTAATTTATGGGAAACAAATGATTAGTGTTTTGTGGTCATGTATTACATTGCTCCACACACTATTGTTGTTTATAATTAAGAAAACATCAAAGTGAAACGAAAAATTGAATTTGATCCACAAAATTGAGTAATTGATATTCTCAAACTATATTAAACTCACACAAATACCATCCACACACGATTATCCACGCAAGATCCAAATAATAAATTCCCAGAATTTCAACTATGAGAAAAGATGTCTCATTATATGATCATTGGTCAAACATATTGAATTTGATATGCAATTAGCGTATCCACAAAATTGGCATCACAACCGATTCACATCAAAATCAAACACAACAAGGTGAAGATCCGGTAGCCACCAGAAGAGACGACATTTCTCATGAAAAACCAAGCCTAAATCTCTCCTCCATAATTTAACCACAAGCCATCTTCTATTTTTGATTTTTTGTTAATAAAAAAAATTGACCGAAGAGAGAAGGGAGGAGAGAACGAAGAAAGAGAATTGAGAAGAGAGATTATGATTTCCTAGCCACATGTTTATGAATATCTAGAGTAATTTAACCACAACCATTTATTCGTATTTGGTACATTTTAAATGAACGGGTATGATAAAATCCAAGCTAACTAGATATACTTATTATCTCTCTTCTTTCTCGTATGTTTCAAGGACTCTTTTGGAATTAAATTTTTCCAACCGTGAAAAAAGTATGGCATGGTTACAAAGTATGTTTTTTGAAATGAAACTTTCAAAAAGTACTTATACATGTAAGAAACCCTAAAAAATAATGGTTATTTTCAAGAGTTTTGTTTTTTTTAATTCATAGGATCGCGTCTTTTCAAAAATATTTTCTAGAGTGACGTCTTTTTAAAATAACCGCTTTATGAATATTTTGAAGGATTATTTGTTTTACTATCAAAATAACAATCTTAAAAAATAATCGAAGAGTTGTGTCTTTTCAAAAAATAATATTTAATTATTATTACTATATACTTTAGGATTGCATATTTTTAAAAATATGTTGTAAAGTCGAATCTTTTCAAGAATAATCGCTTTATGGTTATTTTGAAGGGTTGTGTCTTTTCGAGTTTGTAAGATCGTGTCTTTTCAAAAAAAATCGTAAAGTCGCGTATTTTCAAAAATAACTGATTTACAGTTATTTTGAAGGGTTGAGTCTTTTCGAATTTGTAAGATCACGCCTTTTCAAAAATATTTTGTAGAGTAACGTAATTTCAAAAATAACCGCATTATGGTTATTTGGAAGAGTTGTGCCTTTTTTAAATTCGTAAGGTCATGTCTTTTCAAAAATATTTTGTCGAGTCGTGTCTTCTTGAAAAAAAACGATTTATTGTTATTTTGAAGGACTATGTTTTTAAATTATTATTACTATATACTTTAAGTTCGAAATAACAATAAAAAAAATGATCGAAGAGTTGTGTCTGTTTTAAAAAATAATTTTTCATTATTATTACTATCTTTTTTAGGGTCGCCTCTTTTAAAAAATATTTCGTCAAGTCGCGTCTTTTTGAAAAAAGTTTTATGGTTATTTTGAAGGGTCATGTTTTTTCGCATTTATAAGGTTGCGTCTTTTCAAAAAAAATTGTAGAGTCACGTCTTTTCGAAAATAACTGCTTTATGATTATTTTGAAGAGTTGTGTCTTTTTTAATTTGTAGATGATATATCAAGGTTTTTACCGGTTTTTGACCATAGTATGACCCTGTTTTATCGAGTCTTTTCGGTGTTTTTTTAGTGTTTTAGAGTCTTTGCAGCTTTGTGTACGTGTGGAGCTTAATTGGAGATTATGGGGCATTTTGGAAAGAGGAGTTGAAGTCGCTAGGACGAATTCAAAATTGCCGTCAGATATTGGTGTCGATCGACACCAAGGGTGGGTGTCGATCGACACCAATGCATACAAAAAGGACTCTTTTATTGAGTCAAAACTTGTAGAGAATGACGACCTTTGATAGGAACAAACGCTTAGTTCTTCGACTTATAGCTGTTGCGACAAAGCCTTTGGAAGGAGCGGATTCAAAACCATATGATAGTACAGATTCCTCTCTTATCACGGTTTGCAAGACGAAGTAGATCAAACTCTAGACTACCACTCTTGATCTCCATCTCACTACATATCTCTGATGATATCACGACAGTAAATGATAAAACATTCAGGACTTCTTATCCTTTTTACCACTCTTTGATGATCCTGAATGACCAGCTCATTTTTAGTTGGTACCCAACCCCTAACCTTAACTTTTATTCAAACCTTATGCAATCTCCTTTTCCCCTTTGACTTATATGCATGCATGTGTAAAAACGTCGAAGAGAAAACGGACCGACACAGTTTTTCATTCACAAGATTGCGCGGGAAGAGACATTGGTTGGAGTATATGGAGATTCACAACGAGCTTGGCATTCCTTGGGATTCATACAGTTATCATGGTAATTTTTGAGACATCTTATATACGTAGATCATTCCCCCTTCAGTATTCAGTCAAAAAAAAAAAAAAAAAAAGAGGGAAAGGGAATGATCAGTTTTTAGAAGGTCTCTAGTTCTAAGAAGTCCCAAGGAATCAATGGATGGAGTGAAGTGTATAGATCAAAATCTTACTTGGAGCAAAGTGCGTAAGTGAATGAGAAACTGTGGGCATCAACTGGACCAGTCTCTCTCTTGCAATTTTGCATAATGCCTGCATCCACCAAATAACATCTAGTAACACTTAACACTCTTAACTCAACTAAACACCAAAAGCCTTTATATACCTAACCTTTTACTTGGTTGATATCATTAGAGAGATTCCATCATTACTTGGATCGAGTGTGCGACAGTTAGGAGAGTGTGAAATTGAAATCTTTTTTGCAAGCTAAGATTCGAGGCTCAAACTATGATGGTTGCGATTTCGTGACTGCCAAAGATACTTTGTTTATATACAGCAAAAGAGTCAAAGAGGCGAAAGCTAAGTTTCCAAGGATATGTGATGTGACGCCCGTGAACCATTTTTGTGGAAAATGGAGGGGCTGTCGATCGACACACTGGTGGTCTGTCGATCGACAGGGATCTTAAGGGCTGTCGATCGACACGATCGACACACCTAGTGGTTGTCGATCGACAGGTACCCGAATTGGTTGGTTTTCTGGTTCGATTTAAGTCGTTCAATTGGACCGGGCCGGTTTGGGTAAACCTTAGGGCTTCGTATTTAAGGGTTTTTGGCCGCATTAGAGCGAACCAAGTCCCAAAAATGCAGCCAACAGAGTTTGAGAGGAGTTCTCTGTTTCCTGGGAGTTTTTGAGAATTAGGGTTTCGTTTCTTGAGAGATTTGGAGGAGATTTCTTGTGGAGATTGTCGTGGATTCGTGTCTAGCCTCAGCTCTACCGTTTTCTTTCCAATTAACTCGAGGTGAGTGCGTGACCATGGCTTCTGGGCCGGTGGATTCGTTTGGGTTGTTTGGTGGTAGGTTGAAACTGTTGATTGATCTTGTTTGTGTTGAATCTGTCTGTGAATTGCGTGTGGATTGTTTGGATTGTGTTTATTCATTCAGGTTTCGTGTTAACGCAGAGGAGGAATTGATCGGAGAGGATAATGATCGACTTCCCATGAATCTGCGACGGCCTGTCGATCGACAGCACTTGGGTGTGTCGATCAACAGGGTCACACGAGAGCTGTCGATCGACACCTAGAGGTTGTGTCGATCGACAGGTGATCGAGGAGCTGTCGATCGACACCTAGTGGTTGTGTCGATCGACAGGGTCCTGTGGAGCTGTCGATCGACAGGCACCGTGGGTGTGTCGATCGACATGTGTGAACAGGGGTGTCGATCACCCCTAGTGGTAGTGTCGATCGACAGGCCGCCTGTTGGGCTGTGGTTGAGCCGTGTTGTTGTGTTTGCGTGATTGTTTGATGCGTGTTTGCCTGAGCAGATCCATCGCGTCTGTGTGCGCAGTCGTAGATGGGAGGACCGTCTCACTGGGTATTTGTGATAATACTCACGCATCTCTTTTTTCCATGTGGTGCAGGTAAAGGCAAATTGTGATCGTGGAATCATGGCAACGAAGAGGGAGATGATCTAGGGTCTCGGTTTCATACTGTGTGTTGTTGTTATTTCCTTTCTGTTTTAGAACCTGGTTAGGTTGCTGATTTAGTGAATTGGAATTTGTGTTGAACTGGTTTAGTATTTTAATGGAATGAATTGTTTGCTTTATTATTGTGTTATCCGCTGGTTGCTTGTGTTATTGCTTGGTTGTTGAGGATAACATTTATGGGAATGCTAGTCCGAGACCAAAGGTTTATTTTAAAAAAAAAAAAAATGGGTCGGGTCGTTTCAGTTTGGTATCAGAGCCCTTACGGTTTTAGGACGGGCTAGAACTGCTAGGATTGAATTTGGTTAAATTGCAATTCTGTGAGTTTGGGGGTTCTAGATCATCTTCCTTCGAGCCTTCAAAGAGATTCCACGGTAAGTGTTGATTGTTGTGTTTGACTCTGTCTAGTGCTTAGTTGGGCTGCTTGTGAGTGCAGTGAGATGGCTAGAGCTACTAGAGGACGTGGTCGTGGGGGCCGAGGCCGGGGTCGTGGACTCGTTGAGGAGCCAGTCGTGAGTGAGGCTCAGAGTTCCGCGCATGGGCCTGCGGCCGGTCAGCAGTCGGTTCATGATGGTCAGACCGCCAGTGTGACTGCCAGTGTGGGTGCCAGTGTGGGTCCTGTGGGGGCTGGTTTGGGTCCCGTAGAGGCTGGTGGTGTTGGCGCAGCTGGGGGTGCGGTCGCGGCCGCAGTGTTAGCCCAGGCTGGAGGTGATCAGCTGGCTGATCTGCTGAGGCAGTTGTTGGAGAGGTTACCGGGTGCGGTGCCAGTACAGGCTCCAGTGTTGCCACGAGTGGCAGAGGTGCAGCCGAGGGTTGCGGTTGCTGAGGAGCTTCCGTCGTATATCCGTATGATGGAGCAGATGCAGAGGATCGGTACGGGTTCTTTTGCGGGCAGTGTGAAGCCTGAGGAGGCTGATGAGTGGCGGATGAGGGTGGAGCGGAACTTTCGCTCGATTAGGTATCCCGAGGGATACAAGGTTGACTTGGCGGTCCATTATTTGGACGGTGATGCACACCTCTGGTGGAGGAGTGTGGTGGCTAGATGGGCCGGGACTGCGATGGCGTGGTCAGATTTTGTGACGGAGTTCAACTCCAAGTTCTTTCCTCAGGAGGCGTTGGATCGTTTAGAGGCCAGGTTCTTGGACTTGACTCAGGGCACGAGGTCGGTGCGGGAGTATGACGTGGAGTTTAACAGACTCCTGGGTTATGCTGGTAGGAGCTTGGAGGTTGAGCAGGCTCAGGTTCGGAGGTTCTTGCGGGGACTTCGACTGGATTTGCGGACACGGTGCAGAGGCATCAAGTTCGGGAGTAGGGTAGAGCTGGTAGAGGTGGCTGCGCAGATCGAGGAGGATCTGAGGGAGCAGGCTGCGATTGTAGTTCCAGCTGTTCAGCCTCGGAGGCCTCAGCAGCAGCAGGTGCAGCAGGCAGGTCCTGGCAAAGGCGGCAAGCTTGCGCAGGGACGGAAGAGGAAGTGGGAAGGCGCTTCGGGATCGGGCCAGAGTGGCCGAGGCTGTTACATTTGTGGGAGTCTAGACCACAAGAGGGCGAGTTGCCCGAAGCGGGTGAGGTTCGAGGGTTCGGACTGCTATCAGTGTGGGGAGTCGGGGCACATCAGGCCGAACTGTCCGAAGTTGCAGCCGTTGGCAGTGGCAGTGGTCCAGCCAGTAGCTCAGTATGGGCCGGTGCAGCCTTTGGATCAGATCGCGGCGATGGAGCGTCCGCCGGCTATTACAGCGCCGGGAGAGCCGAGCTCGAGGCCGATCACAGGTAACCTTCTAATTCAGACTTTGTAAATCCAGTAGTGTAGAATTTCTTGGTGTTTGTTTTAGAGTTTTGCCTGTGATAGAAAGTTAGGTTGCTTAGCACTTGGGAATTGTGTAGGGACCTTGTTTGTAGGTGGGTGTGAATCCCACGTGTTGTTTGATTCTGGAGCATCGAATTGCTTCATTACTCCGGACCATGCCGAGAGAAGTGGTATCCGGAGTGACGCTGGTGAGCGGACTGGACCGGTTATGGTTGCTGGAGGAGAATTTCTAGCTACGCATGGCCGGGCGAAGGAGGTGGATATTCTGGTAGCGGGAGAGTTGATGCCAGCTGACTTAGTGATTAGTCCGGTGGAACTGTACGATGTTATCCTTGGTATGGATTGGTTGAATCGGTACAGAGTCCATCTGGATTGTCATCGGGGTCGAGTGGTATTTGAACGTGAAGGTGGAGGTTGGTTTATCAAGGAGTGAGACCGACTTCAGGTAGTCTTGTGATCTCCCTTGTTCAAGCTGAGGCGATGATTGAGAGGGGTGCGAGGCTTACTTGGCCACGATTGTAATGCCGGAGGCTGTTGTGGGGTTGCTGTGAGAGATATTCGGGTCGCTCGGGATTTCGAAGATGTCTTTCAGTCGTTGCAGGGATTACCGCCATCTCGGTCGGATCCTTTCACGATTGAGTTAGAACCCGGAACGACGCCGTTGTCTAAGGCGCCTTATCGAATGGCTCCAGCAGAGTTAGCGAATTGAAGAAGCAGTTGGAGGATTTGTTGGAGAAGGGTTTTATTCGACCAATACTTCACCGTGGGGAGCACCGGTGTTGTTCGTGAAGAAGAAAGACGGTAGTTTCCGGTTGTGCATCGATTATCGAGGTCTTAACCGAGTCACTGTGAAAAACAAGTATCCTCTTCCGAGAATTGATGAGTTGTTAGATCAGTTGAGAGGGGCTACTTGGTTTTCTAAGATTGACTTGGCATCCGGTTACCACCAGATTCCGATCGACGAAGCAGATGTTCGGAAGACGGCTTTCAGGACTCGGTATGGGCATTTTGAGTTTGTAGTGATGCCATTCGGGTTAACGAATGCACCGCGGCGTTTATGAGGTTGATGAACGGAGTTTTCCAGGAGTATCTGGATGAGTTTGTAATCATTTTCATCGATGATATTCTGGTTATTCGAAGAGTCTGGAGGAACATGAGGTTCATTTGAGGAGAGTTCTGGAGAAGTTGCGGGAACAGAAGCTGTTTGCGAAGTTGAGTAAGTGCAGTTTCTGGCAGAGAGAGATGGGATTTTTAGGTCACATCGTTTCTGCAGAAGGGGTTTCTGTGGATCCGGCAAAGATTGAGTCTATCCGAGATTGGCCTAGGCCGAGGAATGCAACTGAGATCAGGAGTTTTCTTGGGTTGGCAGGCTATTATCGGAGATTCGTCAAAGGTTTTGCGAGTATGGCTCAGTCATGACGAAGCTGACAGGGAAGGATGTTCCTTTCGTGTGGTCTGCTGATTGTGAGCTGAGTTTCGCGAAGCTGAAACGATGTTGACTAGTACACCAGTATTGGCGTTGCCTGAACCGGGTGAGCCTTATGTGGTGTACACAGATGCTTCGGGAGTTGGCTTGGGTTGTGTGTTGATGCAGCAGGGAAGGTGATTGCTTATGCTTCAAGGCAGTTGAGGAAGCATGAGGGCAATTATCCTGTTCATGACTTAGAGTTGGCTGCAGTGATCTTCGCGTTGAAAATCTGGAGGTCTTACTTGTATGGTGGCAGAGTTCAGGTGTTCACTGATCATCATAATCTGAAGTACATTTTTACTCAGCAGAATTTAAATGTACGACAGAGGCGATGGTCAGAGTTGTTGGCTGATTACGACTTGGACATTGTTTACCATCCGGGTAAGGCTAACACTGTAGCAGATGCTCTTAGTCGGAGAAGGTATGATTCATCTCAGGAGCGGGATGTGGAGAATCTGGTGAGTGTGCTTAGTACTTTGAGGTTATGTGTTACTTCAGAGGAACCGTTAGGGTTAGCGGCGGCAGATCAGGCGGATCTATTGAGCAGGATCCGAGTAGCTCAGGAGCAGGATCCGGTGTTGTTAGATCTCTCCAAGGCTGCTGGTTCCGAATATCAGGTTTCTGCTAACGGGACTATCTTAGTGCATGGACGAGTCTGTGTTCCTAAGGATGAGGACTTGAGGCAGGAAATTCTGAGAGAAGCTCATGCGAGTAAGTTTTCGATTCATCCGGGAGCGACTAAGATGTATAGGGATCTGAAGAGGTACTATCATTGGGTCGGGATGAAGAGAGATGTGGCAGATTGGGTTGCAGCTTGCAATGTGTGTCAGTTGGTGAAGGCTGAGCACCAAGTTCCTAGTGGCTTATTGCAGAGTCTACCCATTCCAGAGTGGAAGTGGGACATGATCACTATGGATTTCGTGGTAGGGTTGCCGGTTTCTCGGACCTATGACGCGATTTGGGTGATTGTGGATCGTCTGACTAAGTCAGCACATTTTCTGGCCATTAAGAAGACAGACGGAGCGGAGGTCTTGGCTAAGAAGTATGTGAAGGAAATTGTGAGGTTGCATGGAGTGCCAGCGAGTATTGTGTCGGATCGAGATCCGAGGTTTGCTTCAGTGTTCTGGAGAGCTTTTCAGGCTGAGATGGGCACTAAGGTGCACATGAGTACAGCTAATCATCCGCAGACGGATGGGCAGTCCGAAAGGACGATTCAGACACTGGAAGATCTGTTGAGGATGTGCGTGCTAGATTGGGGTGGTCATTGGGCGGATCACTTGAGTTTGGTGGAGTTCGCATATAACAACAGTTTTCAGGCGAGTATCGGAATGGCTCCTTTTGAGGCGTTGTATGGGAGGCCATGTCGTACTCCGCTATGTTTTACCCAAGTGGGGGAGAGGAGCATTTTGGGGCTGATTTTGTTCAGGAGACGACGGAGAAGATCCGTGTTGTGAAGCTGAACATGAAAGAGGCCCAGGATCGGCAGAAGAGTTATGCCGATAGGAGAAGGAAAGAGTTGGAGTTTGCAGTCGGAGATCGAGTGTATCTCAAGATGGCGATGATGCGGGGTCTGAACAGGTCCATATCCGAGGATAAGCTGAGTACGAGGTACATGGGTCCGTTCCGGGTTGTGGAACGTGTGGGACCAGTTGCTTATCGGTTGGAGCTGCCTCCGATTATGGAGAAATTCCATGATGTGTTTCACGTTTCGAAACTCAGGAGATGCTTGCATGCTTCTGAGGAGGTAGCAGTGACGATTCCTGTAGATCTTCAGCCAAATCTGACTGTTGGGATGAGGCCGGTTAGGATTCTTGAGAGAAGTATCAAGGTTCTGCGCCGGAAGAGAGTGCCGTTGTTGAGAGTCTTGTGGGACTGTGACGGTATTCAGGAGGAGACTTGGGAACCAGAGGCAAAGATGAAAACGAAGTTCAAGAAGTGGTTCGAGAAGCAAGCAGAAGAGTGAATTCGTTTTTCTTTGTGGTTTCCAGTTTCAGTTTTGGTTGTGGATTTTTGTATTTTCATTAAAGTTGTAATGATTATGACATTTTTCCAGTGAATAAGAAAGTGTTTTTCTTATGTGTTTGACTTTGAGAGTCATGTGTTTGTGGTTAGAGAACCCCGAAATGGAAGTTTTATTGCGGATAGAACTTGCCAGTTTCGGTGGGGACTCTAACGGGTTGTGTGTGTGTGTGTGTGTAGAGTCTCGGAATAGAAGTTTTACGGAGGTTATGACTGTCTAGTTCCGGAGAGACTCTGCGGGGACATCCGGGTTGAGGGATGGTCCGGGTGATCTGTGAGGATCACGTTTGTGATGGTATTCCGGGAGGGGAATATCATGTGAGACCTTAGGAGGTAGTTCCGGTCAGAGGTGCATTATAGACGTTAGGAATTGATTGCGTAGCTCAGAGTTAGACCTCGGTCTTTCTTGGCAGATCTTGAGAGATGCGTCTCTCCGGGGGACAGTGGGTTCCCTGCATACCGATCGATCGTCAGGACTGCGCGGACTGAGATCGTGAGGGTATGGGGATGGTTTTGGAGGTTGCGACCTCTGGCAGATCTTTGCATACCGAGAGCTTGATAGACTGTGTGTCTTGATGGATTGAGGTGTGTGGAGATGGTTGAGTATCGAACACCGTCAGGACTGCGCGGACTGAGGTGGGTTGATACTAGACACCTAGAGCTGAGGGGTGACGATCCCGAAGCTAGATGGTGGTTATGAGCTATGGGCAATCAATGTCTGAGACGGGTCTATGTGCATAGGACGGATGTGAACCTCGGGAAGGTCTGGGAGATGTAGTCTCCGGTGTGGCTGGCGGGTTAGGCCAGGATGGTTTGGTGGTTAGTGTTAGAGGATTCGAGGACGAATCCGGTTTTAGTGGGGGAGAATTGTGACGCCCGTGAACCATTTTTTTTAGGAAAATGGAGGGGCTGTCGATCGACACACGTAGTGTCTGTCGATCGACAGGGCTCTTAAGGGCTGTCGATCGACACACCTAGTGGTTGTCGATCGACAGGTGCTCGAATTGGCTGGTTTTCTGGTTCGATTTAAGTTGTTCGATTGGACCGGGCCGGTTTGGGTAAACCCTAGGGCTTCGTATTTAAGAGTTTTTGGCCGCATTTGAGCGAACCAAAGTCCCAAAAATCAGAAACAGAGAGTTTGAGAGGAGTTTCTCTTGTTCCTGATAGTTTGTGATTAGGGTTTCGTTCTTGATCGATTTGAGGTTGAATTTCGTGGTGGTTGTTGCTGAATTCGTGTCTAGCCTCAATTCTACCAGAATCTAACCAAAAATCTAAGGTGAGTGCGTGACCATGGCTTCTGGGCCGGTGGATTCGTTAGGGTTGTATGGTGGTAGGTTAAAACTGATTGATTGTGATGATTGATGTTGTTTCGGTGTGTTTTGTGGTGTATGGATTGTTGGATTGTGTTTGTTGTGCAGGTTTCGTGTTATCGCAGAGGAGGAATCGATCCGAGAGGATAATTGATCGATCTCCTATGAATCTGCGACGACCTGTCGATCGACAGCCCTAGGGTGTGTCGATCGACAGGGTCACACGAGGCTGTCGATCGACACCTAGAGGTTGTGTCGATCGACAGGTGATCGAGGAGCTGTCGATCGACACCTAGAGGTTGTGTCGATCGACAGGGTCCAGTTGAGCTGTCGATCGACAGGCACCGTGGGTGTGTCGATCGACAGGTGTGAACAGGGCTGTCGATCGACACCTAGTGGTAGTGTCGATCGACAGGCTGCCTGTTGGGCTGTGGTCGAGCCGTGTTGTTGTGTTTGTTTTGTGTATTGTTTGATGCGTGTTTGCCTGAGCGGATCCATCGCGTCTGTGTGCGCAGTCGTAGATGGGAGGACCGTCTCACTGGGTATTTGTGATAATACTCACGCATCTCTTTTAACCATGTGGTGCAGGTAAAGGCAAATTGTGATCGTGGAATCATGGCAACGAAGAGGGAGATGATCTAGGGTCTCGGTTTCGTGTCGTGTGGTTTATTGCTGTATTTCTGTTTTAGAACTTCGCTAGGTTGTTGGTTTATTGTATTGGAGTTTGAATTGAACTGGTTTAGTTTTAATGGAAGTTGCATGTTGGTTTAGTGTGTTATCCGCTGGTTGCTTGTTTGTGTGGCTTGGTTGTGGAGGACAAGCATTTATGGGAATGCTAGTCTGAGACTAAGAGCTTTTGTAAAAAAAAAAAAACGGGTCGGGTCGTTTCAGGTAACGTCAAATTTGCGTGAGACAGTGGTGGTTGGAATAACGAGCAGCTATCTGTTGGTAGTTCTGTATGCGGACGAGGGCCCGACCACGTTCTTCTTCGATGTGGTCCAAATTGTATATTAACATTCTGTCGTTGAAGTCGGGGTCCGCTGTCATAATTTCTCTTCGTAAACTGTTGACGCTGACTTCGGCTGGGGCCATTGTGCGCTTGGTTGCTTGGCGTGGTGTCGTTCGGAACGACCATAGTACTCCATCCAATTCATCGGCCCAGATTCCTTTCTTTTCATCGAGGCGCTTTTTTAGTTCGGAGATGATAGCCTTGTTCGTCGGCTCTGCCTGTCCGTTCCCTTGCGGGAAACGCGGTGTTGACTTGTTATGATGGATTTTCAACTTCGCGCAGAAATCTTCGAAGGTGTTGCAAATAAACTGCGACCCGTTGTCAGCAATAATTTCGTAAGGCAGTCCATGGCGACAGATGACGAATTTCTAGACGAAATCCTGGACGTTGTTAGCCTTGATCTTTGCGAAGGATTCCGCTTCGACCTATTTCGTGAAGTAGTCGGTGACTACGATCACGTACTGCTTTTGTTTGGACCTCGGGAGGGGACCGGCGATGTCCATCGCCCATCTCATAAACGGGTAGGCGGACGTTGCGGTCGTCAGAGGCTCAGTTGGAGAGTTGATCATTGGGCCATGATGTTGGCATTTTTTGCAACGACGGGCGTAGTCTTCACAGTCGGTGAGCATGGTCGGCCAATAGAAGCCGAGCTTCTTGATTTTCATTGCAAGAGTCCGTCCACCAGAGTGATTGCCACCTTTGCCTTCATGCGTGTTGGTCAAAATGACGCCGATCGCATCGCCGTTGACACACTGTAGTAGAACTCCCGCTGCACTCCATCTGTATAGCTTTCCATCAATCACTACGTAATGCGCACTCTTGGTTCTTACACGACGTGCCGCCCACTTGTCTTCTGGGAATTTTCCATCTTTGATGTAATCAGAGATTTTAACCCGCCAATTTATCTGGTTGGCCTGGTCGGTTCGGTCGGTACGGTCGGCCTGGTTATTTTGGTCAGCCTGGTCGACCTGGTCGATTCGATCAAGCTCGTCTTCTACGCTGCCAACCTCGCTGTCGTTCACGATGATGTTCATCCGGCTGGCGCCGCAAGGTAAATTGATACTTGGGTCGGGAATGGTTTCGACCGGTATGATTCTTTTAAGGTCAGAGTCCGAGCTTGTTGCCAATGAGGCCAGAGCGTCAGCGGCAAAGTTTTCGGATCGAGGAATGTTAATGATAACGAAGCTGTCGAAATCAGAGAGGATTAAAGCTTCCGTGAGTTTTAAGTAAGCGTTCATGCGCTCATCCCGCGCGTCGTAGTCGTGATTTAACTGATTAGTGACGAGCTGGGAGTCACTGTACGCGTGTACTTGTTTAACCCCGACCTCTTTGGCCAGGCGGAGCCCGGCGATGAGGGCTTCCCATTCTGCTTCGTTGTTGGTAGCTTTGAACTCGAGTCGGAAACATTGTTCGAGTATTTCATTTGTCGGGGAAATCAGTCATATCCCTGCTCCGCAACCGTGTCGGGATGCCGACCCATCGATGGAGAGACTCCAGTCTTGATTGGCCGGTGTGGTCGCGATAGCTTCTGGGGGTAGCTCGATCAAGAAATCAGCCAAGGCTTGCGACTTGGTACTCGTGCGGTTGCGATATTCAATGTCGTACTCGCTCAGCTCGACCGCCCATTTTGCCATGCGCCCTGACTGACTCGGACTGTGGAGGATTGTTCGCAGCGGCTGGGTGGACATTACAGCGATTGTATGTGACTGGAAGTAAGGACGGAGTTTTCGAGCGGCGACAACGATAGCTAAGGCCAATTTTTCTAAGGTCGGATATCGACTCTCTGCTCCATCGAGCGACTTACTGACGTAGAAAATGGGTTTCTGGTCTCCCCGGTCTTCTCGAACTAGGACGCCGCTCACTACCGCGTTTGTGACGGAGACATAGAGGTATAATGTTTCGCCGTGCTCGGGTTTCGACATGACTTGAGGCGACGTTAGATACGCATTCAACTCGTTGAAAGGTGCTTCGCACTTGTCATCCCAAACAAATGTTTTGTTCCCGCGGAGGAGTTGGTAGAAGGGAAGGCTTCGGTCTGTGGATCGAGATATGAAGCGGTTGAGCGCCGCTATTCTGCCGGTCAATCGCTGTACCTCTCTTTTGTTTTTTGGAGACGGTAGATCGATGATCGCGGTGATCTGCTTTGGATTTGCTTCTATTCCCCTTTGTGTAACAATGTAACCAAGAAATTCGCCTGAGGTCACCCCAAACGTGCAGTTGGTCGGGTTAAGCTTCATCCCGTATTCGTTGAGAATTTTGTAGCAGTCCCGAAGGTGTCCGACATGGTCGGTGGCGTTTTGGGACTTCACCAGCATATCGTCTATGTACACTTCCATCGTATCGCCCAGTTGGTCGGCAAACATCTTGTTCACCAGTCTTTGGTAGGTTGCTCCCGCGTTTTTCAATCCAAAAGGCATAACTCGATAGCAGAATGTTCCTCGGTCGGTTATGAAAGATGTCTTTTCGCGGTCGTCAGGGTGCATTGCTATATGAACAATAGTAATTTATTCCCGGCCGTAGCTTCTACCACGCGATCGATGTGGGGCAAGGGAAAGCTATCTTTTGGACACGCTTTGTTCAAATCTGTAAAGTCAATGCAGACACGCCATTTGCCGTTCTTTTTTTTTACTACGACCGGATTGGCCAACCATTCGGGGTATTGAACTTCCGTGATCGATCCGGCTTCGAGCAGCTTGGTAACTTCCTCGTTGACAGCGCGGGCTCTTTCGTAACCAAGATTTTTCCATTTCTGCTTTATAGGTTTATATGTGGGATCAACGTGAAGCTCATGGCTTGTGATGGCCGGGTCGATGCCTTTCATATCCTCTATCGACCACGCGAACGTCGTGACATTCTCGCTCAGAAATTTGGTCAAATCCGTCTTGATTTATTTGGAAAGCTCAGCGCCGATATTAATGCATCGCTCGGGGTGTAGCAGGTCGATGTTCACCGAGGTTGCGAGTTCTAGTCTTGGCTCGGTTGCGTTGGGCTCCTCTGGATTACTTATGTGTAGGTTAAACTTCTGCAGTTTTTGCCCGGTGATGAAACAGGCTCTAGCTGCCTTTTGATCTCCTCTTATAGTGTGAACTCCAGTCAGGGTCGAGAATTTGACACATTGATGGTAGGTGGAGGCGATTGCTCTGAGAGAAAACAACCAAGGCGTCTCCATGATGACATTGTACACCGCCGGTTTGTCTACGACTAGGAACTTGACGTCCCTGATCAAGCCACCAGCATATACTCTCAGCTAGACCATTCCTACGGTCATCGTGGTGACTCCCTCGAAACCGACCAGGGGTCTACTGCTTGGTTTAATCTTGCTATCTGGTATGTCCATTCGTTTGAGCGTATCTTTAAAAATGACATCCACCGCGTGTGACATCGCAATCTTCGAATCTGAGTTCAATGACTAAGGGCTCGTTGTGAGGCATCGCGAGATCCTTAGTATCAGCTTTAGAAAAGATGATTGGCATGTCGACTTCTGCCCGACCGTAACAATCTTGATCGGCCTGGTTCATCTTCTCGTACTTCTTAAGAGATTGTACAGAGGCGTGAATTGGCTGGAGACAGCCCATTATGACGAGCACCCTTCTCTTTGAGGTCGGTGGCCCGTCTCGCGGACCTTCTTTTGGTGGTAATGGTTGGGCGGGGTTGTTGTTCTTCCGTTGTTTGCCTTGCCCAGAACTCTCTCCTCCTTTCCGTTTTTCCCCGCGATCGGGCGGGCTGTCCATTTTTATTTCTCCACGTTGATAACTGGTGAGCAGGGCATCTTTGAGACCACGACATTGTGTAGTAGAATGACCGAATACTTGATGGTAATCGCAGTATAGTTTTGTATCTTTCGAGTCTTGCCCCCGTATCCACTTGTTCGACTGTCTCTGAGGTGGTTGGTTTGTTCCAACCTAGTGCACCGAGATTTTTTGCTCTTATATTCTTGGTCGTAGTGTTGACGGGGCTCTTGGTATTCGCCGTCGCCTTTTGGTTTTGCCTTTTGCGCTGGAGGCTTTGCGGGAGAGTATTTTTGCGTGTTAATGGTCTTGTCCTCTTCAAGACGGATGTATCGCGTAGACCGATGCATCGCGTCTTCTAAGCTGGTCGGTGGGGTGAGGACAAGATTCTCCCTGAACTTCGATTCATACCACAATCCTTGTTTCAGTGCTGAGATCGCGGAGTTGTCACTGACCGCGACCCTCGAGAGCACCGCTTTGAACCTGTCCATGTATCCTCGCAGCGTCTCGTCCTCCTTCTGGACTAGGGACCAAAGGTTGGCGTCGGAAATTCCTTCTTCGAGATACATGGAATAATGCTTGAGGAAGGCTTCGGACAGTTGTGGGAAACTGTCAATTGATCGCGGACGAAGACGGGCGAACAATTCTAGAGCATGTCCCGAGATATGCTCGACGAAATGTTGGCAGCAACCCGCATCTTTTTCCTCTGGAGGGTAATGGGTACGTCTCATCGCTAGGTTGAACTTCATTAAGTGTTGCATCGGGTCGGTGTCTCCGGTGTAATGCGGAATGCGGAGTTTACTGGAATCTCTGACCGGGGTTGACATGATGCGGTCGGTGAAGGGAGTTTGCTGCGTTTCCGCCAGCACACGTTCAATTTCTGGGGCAGAGCTAATCGCGTGGTGCACCTTCGAGGTTATTTCGGTAAGCTTTGCTCGGAGATCTTCCATTTCGAAATCTCGATCGGTCCTTGGTTCTTACGGCCGGGATCTGGTTGGCCTTGAGCGTTGCGAGCTAAATGGGTTGATTAGAGCGGGAACGGCTGGTCGGTTTTGGTCCGACGGTCGTCCTAACCTTTCGAAAACATCCGAAGAGATGACCGGACGGTTCTGTTCGGATGTTCGACCCAGTCTTTCGTGAACGTCTGAAGAAGCGGCTGGTCGGTTTTGATCAGCTGGGCGACTCAGCCTTTCGAATACGTCCGAATGAACGACTGGTTGGTTCTGGTCCGATGGTCGCCCTATCCTTTCGAACACGTCGGTTGACCGGCCGAGTCTATCGAATATATCCGTCTGTCGTCCCAATCTGTCGAAGATGGTCTGAGACGAGCTGGCTCCGAGCTGTGGGGAGTCGTTATTGGGTCGGCTATTGCCGGCCTCAGTTCGGTCGCGGGTCGTCGCTCGGGAGAGTCGTAAATCCTCAAGCCGAGAATTGGTCTGCCGTGTCAACTGCTCTTGGTCGTCTAGGCGTCTCATGATGGTGTCCATCACCCTGGACAGGTCGGCCTGCTCGTCAGTGACCCGGATTGCTCCCCGCTGGAGGTTGGGGGATTCAACGACGGTTGTCTGTTCGTTAACGAGAGCCTATTGGACGGTTGTCGGATTCGTATCTTCTTCGGTCGGGGTTACGACCTCGACCTCTTGTGAGGGGAGGTCTGGTTCGACGATCAGGTCCATTTTTGGTGTATAAGACTATCTCTATGAAGCCCCCTACCTGGCGCGCCAATTGTTGATCTCAAGATCGGGAAAGTACGTTGGTATATTATGAGAGGCCGAGATAGCTGTTAAGTAAAAATGGATACGATCGTAGAAAAAATGTGATGTTCGAATATAAAGATGATGATCGTATATAAAGATGATGATCGCTCAGATAATACAAAGTATGGTAGTAGAGAATAGACGAAACGTGGTCGTATTGCTCTCCTCTGAGTATTGTGTCCTGAGTTGTCACATCAAGTATTGTGACAACTATTTATAGTTACATCCATCTAAGGTTTAATGCAACTATAGTTATATAAAGTAACTAGATAAGAAAAGCACTATGGTTTAGTTAACAAAAGTTGATAGATGTGTTGGGCCTTAATCTTCTGATGGGCTTCACCATAAAAGGTGGATTTGGGCCTCCAAATCCATGCCCAACAGGTTTGAATATTTTTGGTCGGACCACACTATACTAGCTTAATTGACATGCCTAATTGTGGTTTTCTAGCCGGATTTATAGCAGAAGAGGAACCATTGTGCATAACCAGGATATAGAAGAACGGTGGAGAATAATGTTGTCTTACGAAAAAATAGGAGGTGACACAGAATTGAAGGTGTCATGACTCATGAATCACCAAACTTTACCTGAAATAGAGTAAGTTCATCTACGATCTCCTATATATATCTCTTTGCAGGCTTCTCGTCCATTTGCCCAGCCTCCAATTATAAAAATAAAAATTTAGTATTGACATCTTTGTCTTGAGGAGTTCTCTTTTCTCTCCCATCTATCTTTTTTTTGCTCCACAGCTCTTNCACAGCTCTTCCCATTGTAATTTGTTTTCAAGCTAATCCTTTCGACAAAAAACCATGGGAGGCTGTGCGAGCAAACCTAAGGAATCTGACATGGTCGAAGGCTCTGTCCCGACGACCGACAATGCTGTTGTTGAGTCCAATAATGTCACGACCGAGACAGATTCCACAATAACTCAGGTTTTTTTCTTTTGTTTTTGTCAATGGGTCTGTTCGATAAGATCTTTGATCTTCTACTTTCTTAACGATAACATTTAATTCATTGATACGCGCATTTTGGATAATAGTTTATTGTTTCAGAGTTTTGGTCAGTGTTTAATTAGATGATTTTAAGAAACAAATTATGATTTTATTTTATTTTTCATGTTTCAAACAATACTAGAAGGTTTATATCGAAAAGTTAGTATAGTTTTAGTAAAGAAAATCAATGTAGTTGTTGCATGAATTATAACACAAAATTCAATATACATTTGCGTATATTCAAATTTGCGATACTATTTAGAAAAATTTGTTTCACCAAAAAATACTAAGTTGGGTGGTGAATTTAAGTAAATTGTTTAATAATGAATATAATTTAAATTGTTTATCACGGGAGAATAGTGGACATAATAAATTTAATTTCGTATGTATATGTTGAAACATGATTATGTTACTACTCCGGTACTTTTAATACTCGACATTTCCTTGATTGGACAGACTTATTAAGATGAAACTATTGTTTTTGATCGGTTGATTCATAGGAGAAAAAGGAAGAGTTTAGTGTAGATGCAAAGAAGGAAGGTGAGACAAAGGAGGACTCCTCTGAGGCAACCAAGGCCGAGCCAACTCAAGAAGCTGTGAAGGCAGAAGAGAAAGCTTCTACAGAGACTGAGCCATCAACCCAAGAGACCGCACCTGCGAAAACCGATGAGGCTCCTCTAGTGACCCTTTGATTTTAATTTCCAAATCTCAAAAATCGTTTGTGTGTGCAAATGTTTCCCACCGTATATATCGTATGTTTATCTATATTGTATTGTCAATGCCATTTACATAGTGTTATACCCATATTTAAAATTCGATAACAGTTTCATTATGAAGCATTATGATCCTCGCTATAGATTTGGATAGCAATCGTGTTTCACTTAACCAATGACTAAAATTATTTATAAAGTTACATGAGTAGAGACATTAGGGATTTGCTAATTACAATTTAGGGTTTGATTAAACTATATTTTTAGCTATAATTTCTAACAGAAATGCTTACATCACAATTCACAAGCAAAAAATCTCCAAAACTAAGATTGCAAATATAGCTATTTTGGTTAATAAAATTGATATCCAAATTTCTAAAATGATTTGCCCATGGATGGATGATAAGATAGGCATAACCTTAATAATGAAGAAGTACATGGTTATACAAGATCATGTAGGACCATGATTTCTACGATATGGCAAACCGAATAATTTGTATAGATTATGATAACAAAACAAATTCAGATCACACAGTTAATACCAAATTTTGATCCATGAAGAAAGGCTTATGCGGAGGCGAGACTCTCTTTCTTTAATTCTTTAAATTGCCCGTAGTGTGACAGTTCGATGCAATTCAGAATCTCAGGATACAATCGCATCATCTTCTAATTCGCAACACCCAAAATCAGAAGTCTAAGGAACGCTAGTGATATGTGTACTCTCAAGACTCATAGAAAAAGAGAGAAAAGAGACATGATGGGGATTTTTATTTTGTTGGTTTGATCGACGACGATTTGATCCATGATCTATGAGAATGAGAAGAACAATTGTTTCTCTTTTATAGAAAACAAAACCAACGCAACTTAGAGAGTATGAGACCTGTTAAGAGACTAAAAACACACAATTTCCAAACAAATTCTTCTTATATTAAAACCGATAATATATGATTGTAGCTCCGCTACACACAACAACGTTGCTAAAGAAATCTAACCTATCTCTCACTCAAATGGGAAATAAAATATTTACCTAGTCTACCCAATAACTCACGACATCTCATACATGAGATTCGTGCTACACAACTGATCCTATTCTACCTAGAAAGGAATCTCTCAACACACTCTATTTCTCTCGGAGTTCTTCACACAAAACGAGTTAACTCTTAAATGGTTTTCTTTTCGCCAAGAGAACTAAACACCACTTCTTTAAACGAAAACCCTAGTAGAGATCACGTGAAGGTCTAGCAGACCAAACACTGCTAGAACATTGTATCAGATGTCCCATCCTATTACTTGCTACGTCTCATGCTCTTACTTTTTCCTTTTTGCACTAAGTCAAACTTCTTTTTCTCATTTCCCGAGCTGCTCCTCTACATCGAACACCTACTTGCACGTCACAAGGCTCGAGATGCCACATGTCACTTGGTTCGTGAATTAAGCTCTTTGGTCTTGTTTAGCGCACACAACTTCCTTGTCCCTTGGCCAATCCTCCTGTTGCGGCACATAGCTCTTGAAACCTTTCTTGGCCTTTGATGTTATCTTTGATACATCTACAATCTCCCCCTTTTTACTTGAGTATGTTAATCCAAGCAACCTGTCCAAGATCTTTATCACAAGCATACCATAACAGAGCTATAGTGTGAAACCACCTCAGTGAGATTCGCAACCGTGTCCACATGTATATTGGTTAGATCAGCACAGAGACCGCATAGGCATAGCATGATCAAGTAAAAGCAGACACAAAAACCTTAAAAGACTTAGCATAGATAGTAGGAGTTTGAGTTAAGTTCACACGAAAACCAGATAACAATTTAAGGCGAGTGTTCCAAACTTAGAAGCTACTAAGAGGACACAATAAGAAATAAGTTTTTAAGTTCAGAGAATTTCGAGAAAAGAGATGGGAGAATCAAGACACAATGAGCAGACTCAGAAGGAGACATCGGCGTCTTCCACAACACCCTTGTCCTTCTTGTTCTTCTTTGGAGCAGTGGAGCCTTCAGCAATTCCGTCATCCTTTGAAGTCATCTTTGTTGTGCCAGTCCCGTCATGTGTTGCCAACATAGTTGGTTCCAATGCTATCTGCTCCCCCTCAGTCATAACCACAACTTTCCCATCTGTGTTGATGGTGAAACCATATTCTCCCCCTGCTTGGATGCATACTCAGGTAGAAACACAAGTAATAAGGTATTGCATAACAAAATATGAACATATTAGAGATAGAAGAACCTGTTCGACGTTTCCGAATAGCCAACCCCATCTTAATCAGCATATCAAAGTCATATGCAAGATTAGAACCTTAGTCAGCCAATTCTGAGGTTGAACACTTGCTGCTACAAGAAGCGGTGGTGGCGTTGAGAGTTGATCAGTGTCAACACCGGGAGCAATCCTTTGGAAGCGGATAAGTTGATCAATGATGTTGGGATATGCAATCTGATCAGGCGGTGCTAGCCCCACACACTTGAGGATCTCATCGTACACTATTTGACCAAAGTTAAATGGTTTCTGATTGGCCACCATATCACCACATAGGCTCTTTCATATACATTGCAATTCCGTTAGCAGAGGGGAACCAGTTGTAGCAGCAGATCTTGTAGAGAAAATACATTAGAGGGCTTAATAGAGAAGGAGTGAGTGCTTCCCACTGGGTGACATGATTATCCGAGAGAAACCCATCAATAACATCCAAAGACTCCTGAATGTGTGAGATTTTGTGATCGGGATCAAACAGGTAATCCGGCAGTTGAAACATCTGACTGATGATCTTGGGAGTAAATTCATACATTGAGCCCCTGACATACACACAGTTGTAACCATATTATCTTTCCTCCATGTCATCCAGATTCGCGCAGAACTCTCAAACCAACTCAGAACAGAAGGGTTCAATCTATGTTACAGTCGACATAAGTCCTGAGTTGATGATGAGTTCTTCCGCTTCCGGGGAATTTGACGCACCTTGAGGCATGACTCTCATATCAATAAGATTCTTGGCCGGCATAGTCTTGTATCTTTCTAGGTATCTTTGGTCACGATTTTGAACCACTTTCCGATTTGCAGCATATCGCAGAAGGACGGAGGGATGGGGATTCTCAGATTCCTCAGAGATTTCAGTAATTGAAGGCTTTGCATGCTTAAGTTTTGGAACTTTGGAGGTTCCTGTGGAGAGAACTCTGGCATCAGATTTTCCACTCCCTTATGATTTGCCGGTGAGAACAGGTTGGCAATTATAGCTATTTTGGTTAATAAAATTCACAAGCAAAAAATCTCCAAAACTAAGATTGCAAATATAGCTATTTTGGTTAATAAAATTGATTTCCAAATTTCTAACATGATTTGCCCATGGATGGACGATAAGATAGGCATAACCTTAATAATGAAGAAGTACATGGTTATACAAGATCATGTAGGACCATGATTTCTACGATATGACAAACCGAATAATTTGTATAGATTATGATAACAAAACAAATTCAGATCACACAGTTAATACCAAATTTTGATCCATGAAGAAAGGCTTATGCGGAGGCGAGACTCTCTTTCCTTAATTCTTTAAATTGCCCGTAGTGTGACGGTTCGATGCAATTCAGAATCTCAGGATACAATCGCATCATCTTCTAATTCGCAACACCCAAAATCAGAAGTCTAAGAAACGCTAGTGATATGTGTACTCTCAAGACTCATAGAAAAAGAGAGAAAAGAGACATGAAGGGGATTTTTATTTTGTTGGTTTGATCGACGACGATCTGATCTATGATCTATGAGAATGAGAAGAACAATTGTTTCTCTTTTATAGAAAACAGAACCAACGCAACTTAGAGAGTATGAGACCTGTTAAGAGACTAAAAACACACAATTTCCAAAACAAATTCTTCTTGTATTAAAACCGATAATATATGATTGTAGCTCCGCTACACACAACAACGTTGCTAAAGAAATCTAACCTATCTCTCACTCAAATGGGAAATAAAATATTTACCTAGTCTACCCAATAACTCACGACATCTCATACATGAGATTCGTGCTACACAACTGATCCTATTCTACCTAGAAAGGAATCTCTCAACACACTCTATTTCTCTCGGAGTTCTTCACACAAAACGAGTTCACTCTTAAATGGTTTTCTTTTCGCCAAGAGAACTAAACACCACTTCTTTAAACGAAAACCCTAGTAGAGATCACGTGAAGGTCTAGCAGACCAAACACTGCTAGAACATTGTATCAGATGTCCCATCCTATTACTTGCTACGCCTCATGCTCTTACTGTTTCCTTTTTGCACTAAGTCAAACTTCTTCTTCTCATTTCCCGAGCTGCTCCTCTACATCGAACACCTACTTGCACGTCACAAGGCTCGAGATGCCACATGTCACTTGGTTCGTGAATTAAGCTCTTTGGTCTTGTTTAGCGCACACAACTTCCTTGTCCCTTGGCCAATCCTCCTGTTGCGGCACATAGCTCTTGAAACCTTTCTTGGCCTTTGATGTTATCTTTGATACATCTACAATCTCACCCTTTTTACTTGAGTATGTTAATCCAAGCAACCTGTCAAGATTCAACACACACAAAACAATCCAAAGCGAAGAGTGGAAACACCTCTGTGAAATCCAAGATCTTTATCACAAGCATACCATGACAAAGCAATAGTGTGAAACCACCTCAGTGAGATTCGCAACCGTGTCCACATGTATATTGGTTAGATCAACACAGAGACCGCATAGGCATAGCATGATCAAGTAAAAGCAGACACAAAAACCTTAAAAGACTTAGCATAGATAGTAGGAGTTTGAGTTAAGTTCACACGAAAACCAGATAACAATTTAAGGCGAGTGTTCCAAACTTAGAAGCTACTAAGAGGACACAATAAGAAATAAGTTTTTAAGTTCAGAGAATTTCGAGAAAAGAGATGGGAGAATCAAGACACAATGAGCAGACTCAGAAGGAGACATCGGCGTCTTCCACAACACCCTTGTCCTTCTTGTTCTTCTTTGGAGCAGTGGAGCCTTCAGCAATTCCGTCATCCTTTGAAGTCATCTTTGATGTGCCAGTCCCGTCATGTGTTGCCAACATAGTTGGTTCCAATGCTATCTGCTCCCCCTCAGTTATAACCACAACTTTCCCATCTGTGTTGATGGTGAAACCATATTCTCCCCCTGCTTGGATGCATACTCAGGTAGAAACACAAGTAATAAGGTATTGCATAACAAAATATGAACATATTAGAGATAGAAGAACCTGTTAGACGTTTCCGAATAGCCAACCCCATCTTAATCAGCATATCAAAGTCATATGCAAGATTAGAACCTTAGTCAGCCAATTCTGAGGTTGAACACTTACTGCTACAAGAAGCGGTGGTGGCGTAGAGAGTTGATCAGTGTCAACACCGGGAGCAATCCTTTGGAAGCGGATAAGTTGATCAATGATGTTGGGATATGCAATCTGATCAGGCGGTGCTAGTCCCACACACTTGAGGATCTCATCGTACACTATTTGACCAAAGTTGAATGGTTTCTGATTGGCCACCATATCACCACATAGGCTCTTTCATATACATTGCAATTCCGTTAGCAGAGGGGAACCAGTTGTAGCAGCAGATCTTGTAGAGAAAATACATTTGAGGGCTTAATAGAGAAGGAGTGAGTGCTTCCCACTGGGTGACATGATTATCCGAGAGAAACCCAGCAATAACATCCAAAGACTCCTGAATGTGTGAGATTTTGTGATCGGGATCAAACAGGTAATCCGGCCGTTGAAACATCTGACTGATGATCTTGGGAGTAAATTCATACATTGAGCCCCTGACATACACACAGTTGTAACCATATTATCTTTCCTCCATATCATCCAGATTCGCGCAGAACTCTCAAACCAACTCAGAACAGAAGGGTTCAATCTATGTTACAGTCGAGATAAGTCCTGAGTTGATGATGAGTTCTTCTGCTTCCGGGGAATTTGACGCACCTTGAGGCATGACTCTCATATCAATAATATTCTTGGCCAGCATAGGCTTGTATCTTTCCAGGTATCTTTAGTCACGATTATGAACCACTTTCCGATTTGTAGCATATCGGAGAAGGAAGGAGGGATGGGGATTCTCAGATTCCTCAGAGATTTCAGTAACTGAAGGCTTTGCATGCTTCAGTTTTAGAACTTTGGAGGTTCCTGTGGAGAGAACTCTAGCATCAGATTTTCCACTCCCTTATGATTTGCCAGTGAGAACAGGTCCTTTTCCTTGAGAAGCGATGTTCGAAATACTTGACCGAAGACGAGCGCTTACTGCAGCATTAACCATCTTCGTTTTTATTGCACCTTTGCCTTTCTTGGATTTGTTCCCTCTTTGAGTCGAGCCTGGTCGTTTTCTGTTCAACGGAGGAACCTGCATCATCTATGTCACTTCATCAGAGGAATTCGTCATATTTGGCAAACGGTGGAAGAGAGAGAAATTAGAGTTTGTGAAAGGTAAAGAAGGTTTGTGAGGACAATTTTGAAGATAAGAGAGAGAGAGAACAATTGAGTTCCTCTTTTCTTAGTTTTACCAAAAGGTGCAACCATAGCCATCCACTCTTATCCTTTATGTTTACTGTAACCGTTGGCCCAAGCCCAGTAACAATTGGATTTGACAGATCGAATGGACTTGAATTTATCTGAAAAATACACCTTAGACAAAGATATACTTATTAGTAACAACAAGAATAGCCTAAGCAACACTTTGAGATACATTCGAGTACACCCAACATAGCACAAACATGACAACTTTCACATCAACACGACAAATTAACAAGATTCAGAGTTGCATTCAAACACATTTAAACTTAAGGAGAATCAGAGCAAGTTTATAACGAGCCAGTGAAGTGGAATACAAAAACACACAGAAAAGCACAACCCCTCAGAGGCCATGTACTGGTTGTGAGTTACCACACCATGTGATCAGAGTAGCATGCAGAAGATTTTGAATAAATATGTTCAACCCACTAGTTCACTATGGCAGCAATTTCTCAAAGAATAGCTTTCACCATTAGTGATTACCATTGACTAGCTAACACATTATCATTTAAGCTCAGATCCTCAGACTAACAACCAACGAAAAATATCAAGTTTCCAAAGAACGAAGAACTTTTAATCAGAGAATGTGTAAAGAGAACACACGATTTAGGACTTTAATTGCCAAGATTATATTGAGGAAAATAGGGTCAGAGTGGCTAGTACTGAGTTCTACGATAACGCTCTTAGTTGGTGGGACCAAATTGTTACTTCAAGGAGGCGTAATGGAGAGTTCCCAGTGGAAAGATGGTCAGAGGTGAAACTACTCATGAGAAGACGCTTTGTTCCAAGTCATTATCAGCGAGAACTCCATTCAAATCTTAAAAAACTCACACAAGGAAACCCATATGTCGAAGATTACTATCAAGAACTGGAGACTTTGATGCTGAGAGCTAACATCTCTGAGGATAAAGAAGCAACATTGTCACGGTTTCTAGGAAGGTTGAATAGAGAGGTACAAGATAGTGTGGAGATGCAGCATTTAATGAGCTTGAAGAAATGCTACATAAAGCTATTCTGGTTGAACAACAAGTCAAGAAGAAGGGAACCTCACGGCCAAGTTATGGAGTTGATTCTAGCAGGTCAAGCTATCAAAGAGAAAACAAAGAAGTTATAACTCCAAAATGGGATCCTAAACCATTCACGACAAGTCAGGAGAAGGACAAGGGCAAGGCTGCAGTAACAACCTCTAGGGCTCGTGATCTCAAATGCTTTAAGTGCCATGGCAAAGGACATTATGCCAATGAGTGCACTAATAGAAGGGTTATGATCGTCCGAGCAGATGGTGAGATAGAGTCCGAGGATGATATAGTACCAGAAAATATCTCATCTCCTGATGAGTATGAAGAGAGACCAGTAGGAGGGGAACTTCTGGTGACTAGAAGGACTTTAAGCATCCAGAACCAGACTGAAGAACAAGAACAGAGGGAAAATTTGTTTCACACTAGATGTCACGTTCAGGGTAAAACATGCCGCTTCATTATTGATGGAGGTAGTTGTACTAACGTGGCGAGTGATTCAATGGTTAAGAAGCTCGGTCTGAAGGAGAATGATATGCTCAAATTTACCCTGAGCTACTCTCTCAAATTAAGAGATCAATTGTAGTAGGGGTCGAATCACTGGGAGTCAAATCAAACGATAGGATATATGACTTCGAATCGAGCTAAGCAAATAAAGTAATGTAAAAACAAGAAGCAATTCAAAACAAAGAGAGGTTGTTGGTTTTAAGAATTCAATTAAACAAAAGCTAGGTTTTCGGGAAATTTGCAGGCAAAGATACATTGTAGAATTATAAAACTGTCAGGATTTTAGTGAAGATTCGTTCTCGAACTTGAAACTCTAATGTAAAATTAAACGACTTCCATTGAATTAATTATCTATGCATAAACCCTAGAAATCCAAATTCCTTTGTAAAGTCAATCAATTTATGCAAGCATTAAAGTTCAAGTTTCAATTTGTTCACAAAATCCCTAAACCAAATTCCTTTGAGAATAGGTGATTTTGCTCATGTAAGACTATGGTCAGGTTATCAATTGATGCTTCCGCTTCTAATTAATCAACCTAAGATATCTAATTAAGGGTGATCAATCCTAAATTAGGGTTATTGCAATCTAGATGAAGAACCATAAGATAATCCTAACATGAATTCAATTCTAACAATCCATCTTAATTCCCTTGAAAAACCCTAAACCTAACAAGCAAATTACTCAGACATGGAAGCAACGCAAATCACAATAACTGAATAATACTGCATTAACATAGAGTAAGAGAAAGAGATACAAAAGGTCTGAAAACTTGTCTCCCTAACTCTCAAAATCTCTAGGTTTTTGAATAATTGAAAGCTTAATGAAAACTAAAAGAAAACTATTGGAACTTCTGGGGTAAAATGGAAATCTTCAGAATTGGAAAAATCCTTTTCCTTCGCGACTTAACATCTTCCGTCGATCGACGCACACGTGCTTCCGTCGATCGACGCGCTAATCTGACGGCAATTGAAAATCCGTCTTCGCGACTTCAGCTCCTCTTTCCTTGATGCTCCAAAATGCTCCATAATCACCAACTAAGCTCCATTCATACACGAACCGGCCAAGACTCTAAAACACTAGAAAAATACAAAAAAGACTCGATAAAACCGGGTTAAATCATGGCCAAAAGAATGGCTCAATGACATTGGAGAAATGAAAGTCAAAAGTCAAGTGATGGTTCCTTTGTAGATTGGAAAATATGAGGATGAGGTCTTATGTGATGTGCTACCGATGGAAGCAGGACACATTCTTCTGGGAAGACTGTGGCAGTCTGATAGAAAGGTGATCCATGATGGATACACTAACCGCCACTCTTTTGCGTTTAAAGGAAGAAAGACAACATTAATTCCTATGACCCCTCAAGAAGTCTATGAAGATCAAGTCCATCTCCATCACAAGGAAGACATGTTAATCAAACAGCCTAATTTCTTTATGAAGGCTAATGAGGTTAAGAAAGCATTGTTCTCTAATCAAACTATGCTCTTGTTTGTGTTTAAGGAAACTTTTACGAGTTTTACTAACCTTACACCGGCGCTGCCGAGTGAGATTAATCTTCTTTTACAGGATTTTGAGGACGTGTTTCCTGAGGACAATCCCATAGGATTACCACCAATCCGTGGCATTGAGCACCAAATTGACTTCGTACCAGGAGCAACACTTCCTAATCGTCCAGCCTATAGAATTAATCCTATAGAAACAAAGGAGTTGCAAAGGCAGGTTGATGAGCTTATGGAAAAGGACATATCAGAGAAAGTATGAGTCCATGTGCCGTACCAGTTTTACTCGTGCCTAAGAAAGATGGTAGCTGGCGCATGTGTGTTGATTGTAAAGCAATCAATAATATCACGGTGAAGTATCGACACCCTATTCCTAGATTAGATGATATGCTTGATGAATTGTATGGTTCTAGCATATTCTCTAAAATTGATCTTAAAAGTGGTTATCATCAGATTAGGATGAAATAAGGTGATGAATGGAAAACTGCATTTAAAACTAAGCATGGTTTGTATGAATGGTTAGTTATGTCATTTGGTCTTACAAATGCACCTTGTATATTCATGAGATTAATGAATCATATTCTTAGAGCTTTCATTGAAGTTTTTGTGGTTGTTTACTTTGACGATATCTTAATTTACAGCAAAACCTTAAAAGAGCATGTTAATCACCTAGAATCTGTTTTAAGTGTGCTTAGAAAGGAAAAACTCTATGCTAATATGAAGAAATGTACTTTTTGTACAGATAACCTCGTGTTTGTAGGCTTTGTTGTGAGTGCAGATGGAGTTAAAGTTGATGAAGAGAAAGTGAAAGCTATTAAAGAATGGCCTATTCCAAAAACAGTAGGTGAAGTAAGGAGCTTTCATGGACTTGCTGGATTCTATAGGCGCTTTGTGAAAGATTTTAGCACCTTAGCAGCTCCATTCACTGAAGTTATCAAGAAAGACGTTGGGGTCAAACGGGGAGAAGCACAAGAATAAGCATTTCAAAACCTTAAAGAGAAACTTACTCATACACCTCTTTTAATCTTAACAGATTTTCTTAAGACTTTTGAAATCGAATGTGATGCGTCTGGTATAGGTATTGGTGCTGTGTTGATGCAGGAAAAGAAGCCTATTGCTTATTTTAGTGAAAAGCTTGGAGGAGCTACCTTGAACTATACAACTTACCATAAGGAGCTGTATGCTTTAGTTCGAGCTTTGCAAACATGGCAGCACTACTTATGGCCTAAGGAGTTTGTTATACATACTGACCACGAGTCTCTCAAGCATTTGAAGGGTCAGCAAAAGCTCAACAAGAGGCACACCAGGTGGGTTGAATTCATTGAGACATTTCCTTATGTCATCAAATACAAACAAGGTAAAGATAATGTAGTTGCCGATGCATTATCTCGAAGGTACACTTTACTCTCTACTCTTGATGCTAAGCTATTGGGTTTCGAACAAATAAAAGGGCTTTATGAAACCGATCTAGATTTTCAAGAAATATATAAATCTTGTTTGAAGTTTGCTTCAGGTCATTACCACAGAAAAGATGGGTTTCTCTTCTATGAGAACCGCTTGTGTGTACCTAATTGTTCCCTTCGAGATTTATTTGTTAGGGAAGCTCACGGAGGAGGACTGATGGGACATTTTGGCATTGCTAAGACGTTTCAGGTGATGAAGGATCACTTCCATTGGCCACATATGAGGAGAGATGTCGAGAGTATCTGTGGTAGGTGTGTTACCTGCAAACAAGCCAAATCAAAGGTTCAACCAAACGGTTTGTATACTCCTTTACCCATTCCTACTCATCCCTGGAATGATATATCGATGGATTTTGTGCTTGGATTGCCTAAAACTAAGACTGGAAAAGATTCTATATTCGTTGTAGTTGACAGGTTTTCGAAAATGGCACATTTCATTGCTTGTCATAAAACTGATGATGCTTCACATGTAGCTGAATTGTTCTTTAGGGAAATAGTTCGTTTACATGGAATGCCTAAAACTATTGTTTCTGATAGAGACACTAAGTTTCTTAGCTATTTCGGGAAAACCTTGTGGTCTAAGTTAGGGACTAAGCTATTATTTTCTACTACATGTCACCCTCAAACTGATGGCCAAACTGAAGTGGTTAATAGAACATTGGGAACACTTTTGCGTGCTTTGATTAAAAAGAACCTTAGGACTTGGGAAGATTGTTTGCCTCGTATTGAATTTCCTTACAACCATGTTGTGCATTCTGCTTCTAAGTATTCTCCATTTCAAATTGTTTATGGGTTCAATCCCATATCTCCTTTGGATCTAATCCATTTACATGTAAGTGAAAGAACTAGAATTGATGGGAAAAAGAAGGTTGAATTGGTTCAGTAGATCCATGAGAAGGCTCGGAGAAACATAGAAGAGAAAACAAAACTTTATGTTAAACAAGCAAATAAAGGCAAGCGTAGAGTGATCTTTGAGGTTGGTGACCTCATATGGGTTCATTTGAGGAAGGAACGGTTCCCAGCAGAAAGGAAATCCAAACTGATGCCAAGAATCGACGGTCCATTCGAAATAACAAGAAGGATCAGTGACAATGCTTATCAGCTTGATCTACAAGGTAAGTATAATGTAAGTTCTAGTTTCAATGTTTCTGATTTAGTTCCATTTATTGCAGATGGAACAGATTTGAGGACAAATCCTTCTCAAGAGGGAGGGAATGATATGATCATGGACATCACTAAGGATATGGAGCATGAACCGGAGCTTGAACCTGAGCTTATAGCAGAAGGAGCTAAACTTGTTGCTGAGGAGTCACTTGAAGTTGAGGACGTTTTGGTCGCACCAAGAGAACCGATGACTCGATCTAGAACTATGTTTTTCAATCAAGCCATTAGTGGACTACTTAATCACTTGAGCAAGGCAGAAGAAGATGTGATCCTAACCACTCTGGTTTTGATACAAGCTCAAGAACATCAACAAATGGACAAGTGATGCATTTGCACTCTTTTTCCCTACCTTTGGTTTTGTCCCATTGGGTTTTCCAAAGGAGGTTTTTAATGAGGCTTATGTATCACTTTAAATCATCCATTTGTTGATTAGACTCAAGGCCATTAAAGGAGGAGCCAAAAAACGTGGTCTTCATCTCATTATTATTAGTCAAAGTTAGTAATAAGTGTTATTTACAGTTTCTAGACTTCTCCTCTCTTCCCTTTATATCTCTTTGTTTCTGAGATCAGAAAACTCATCTTCTTTGTATCAAAAACGTTTTCTAAGAAGATCATCTTGTTGGTGTGTAATATCCAACAAAACCCTTAATTTCTTTGGTGTGTAATATCCAAAGATATCGAGTTGATATCCAGAAGTTCTTCCGCAAGCTTCTGTGCTATCATCACGTTTTCAATTTATTCTCAATCTCAGAGTATCAATCTAGGAGGATCTCATTACAAATTAACTTGGCATTGGATGATATTTTGTATCCTGGTAGTTCATTGAGTAAGCTTTCCAACCTACTTTGATTGGTTTTATTCGGAGCTATATTGGAGAAGTTACAACTGAATAACCCGTTGCATCCTGCAAAAGAGCCGAATTGCCTTATTCATAGACCTTATGTTCAACACGTCCATAAAACAAGTTGAGACATCACCACTCGCCACATATACCGTATAACGAGTTGAATCTACAATATGGAAGTACCATGGATTGAAAGATCTTCTTACCAGATCGTTCAGGGACCAAAATGACTCTACGAAATCCAGTTCTCGCACCGTTTGGAACATGCTTTTTGAACCTCAACAAGAACTATTTTTGTATTAAAGAGTTTGTTCCAACGAAATGAATCATCACAAGTCACTGTATCTTCATGATCAAAGCATATTCTTAACTTTAAGAGAACATATACACTAGTACATTTTTGGGGAGGCCTTGAAGAGTCAAATTAACTTAGAATTAAATTATATTTTGTATCCTGGTAGTTCATTGAGTAAGCTTTCCAACCTACTTTGATTTATTTTATTTGGAGCTATATTGAAGAAGTTACAACCGAATAACCCGTTGCAGCCTGCAAACGAGCTGAAGGGCCTCATTCATGGACCTTATGTTCAACAGTTCCATAAAACAAGTTGAGACTTCACCACTCGCCACATATACCCTATAACGAGTTGAATCTTCAATATGGATTGAAAAAAGTCTCATGGATATTGATCATTGTGCATATTTTGTGTTGTTTTACGGATGGTACGGACGTACGGTCATGTACGGTCCAAGTACACATCCGGACACAAGTACAAAGTACTAAATAAAGGAGGGTACGAGGTAAAGGACAATAGGACACAAGGACACAAGGCCGTTATAGCTAGAGGATCAGAATGGATTCAAGTGGCTCACCAACTATTTTGGAGCCTTATGAAGATGTCATTATCATTGGACCACAAGGAGAAAATATCTCCTTGTGCCTCTTATCTCTAAACGGCTATATGCCTTTTGTTGCCTATATAACTCAGCTTGTAACTCTTCATTTATGATAATCTAAGCAACATACTTTTGCTAAACTCTCTCTAATGTTTTCTCATACTTCTCCTCTCTTGAATACTCTCTAGCTTAGATTCAAACTCCAATACTATCAATCTCGTTTCCGCATTTATTCGAACATGGTATCACAGTCCTAGGTTCTGATTCTGAAACTTTCATACTCATAAAGATCTCTTAAACTTCATTAAACCTCTTCTAAACTTGTTCTTCATTCGATTTCTCAAGGATTCCTCAAAAGTTTCCAATTTTTTGCTATTATCCGGTGGATAATAGCCTTTGTTCTTCATTTCCTACTCCTTTCACTAAGTTTATGTCCAAAACTCCTTCATTTTGTTTTCGGCATCATTCACAAACTCTTACACCTTTGTGGTCGTGGTCTTTGGAACCACATTGATCTTTCTCAAAACGTTGAAGAGGAAGAAAGTAGTGAGGAGGAGGAAGAAGATGTAGCGGCTGCCAAGAAAACCAAATGGTTTCAAGAAGATCAAACCGTGCTTGCTATTCTCCAAAACTCACTTGAAGGCTCTATCCTTGAAGCCTACTCTTATTATGAAACCTCAAGTGAGCTATCGGAAACACTCAAGAATGTCTACGGCAACATCTCCAATCTTTCCCGAGTCTTTGAGGTGAAGAAGGCAATCAATGATTTGAGCCAAGAAGACTTGGAATTCACCAAACACTTTGGCAAATTCCGGTCTCTATGGGCTTAGATTGAGATGCTAAGACCTAGTACCACGGATCCCTTCTTTCTTGCTGAACGAAAAGAGCAAGACAAGGTGTTTGGCTTACTTCTCACTCTCCATCCGGCGTTCAACGACCTCATCAAGCATATCCTTCGTGTCGATAAGCTTCCAAGTCTTGACGAGGCGTGTGCGCAAATTGAAAGGGAACAAGGTACACTTGGTTTGTTTAGTGGAAAGGGGGAACTTGCAATGGCCAACAAGGGTGTTTAAAAGCCTCCGGATAGACGGTCTAAGGAATGTGAGCATTGTAAGCGAAATGGGCATTCTAAAGAAAAATGTTGGATTCTCCATCCACATTTGAGACCGGCTTCGTTTGGTCCAAGAGATGGTGCACAACGAGCAAATGTTTCTCATGTTCGAGAAGATCACAGCCAACCCAGCTCCTCAAGGACCGGAGACAATGGTGCATCAGGAGACTATGTGCGCAAGGCTGATCTTGAAGCACTCCTCAAGTTCATTGCATCACTTAAAGAGTCCGGTATAAGTTTCTTAACTCATAAACCATCTAGTTCTCTTATTGTTGATTCCAGTGAATCCCATCACATGATTAGTAATGCAAATTTACTTAATGATATAGAATCAGCAAAAGGGAATGTTATAATTGCAAATGGTGATCAAGTTCCAATTAAAGGAATAGGGAATCTGAGATTGTTTGATAAAGAATTTAAAGCACTTTATATGCCTAAGTTTCAATCAAAAATTTTATCCGTTAAACGAGCTACTAGTGATCTTAATTGTTATGCAATCTTTGGTCCTAATGATGTTTATTTTTGAGGATATTGAGTCCGGTAAAGTAATCGGTGAAGGGGGAACTAAGGATGAACTCTATGTTCTTGATGGTGTTTCACCGACTACTTCACAAGCTTGCAATTTCAATTATCGTTTAGATTTTGTTTCCTTTAATGTTATGTGGCATGCTAGATTAGGCCATCCACATTCTCGTGCACTAAAGATAATGTTACCAAATGTGTCTGTAGAACATTTGAATTGTGAAGCTTGTATTCTTGGCAAACATTGCAAAACTGTTTTTTCTAAGTCTTCTACTATTTATGAAAAATGTTTTGATTTGGTTCATTCGGATGTTTGGACATCACCATGCATATCTAGAGACAATAACAAGTATTTTGTGACTTCATAGATGAAAAATCGAAATATACTTGGGTTACCCTATTGCCTTCTAAAGATCGTGTGTTTGATGCATTTCTTAGTTTTCAAAACTATGTGACTAACCAATACAATGCAAAGATTAAGGTTCTTAGAACAGATAATGGAGGAGAGTATACAAGCAATCGGTTCAAAGAATACCTATCTAAACACGGCATAATCCACCAAACAAGCTGCCCATGCACTCCACAACAAAATGGAGTGGCCGAGAGGAAGAACCGCCATCTAATGGAGGTATATAGATCAATGATGTTTCACATGAAGGTTCCAAAGAGATATTGGGGAGATGCGGTGATGATGGCGTGCTACCTAATCAACCAAACCCCTACTAAGATCCTATAAGACACATCTCCATTTGAGGTACTCAATCAAACTCGTCCATCTATTGAACATCTAAGAGTGTTTGGTTGTGTTTGTTTTGTTTTAGTACCCGGAGATCTTAGAAAGAAGTTGGATGCAAAGAGCAATCGATGTGTGTTTCTAGGCTATTCAACAATTCAAAAAGGCTATAAATGTTACAATCTTAGCAACAGCCGGACATATGTGTCAAGAGACGTCAAGTTCTTTGAAGATCAAAGCTACTTTGAGAAGAAAGATTGGAAAGACTTAAAAGATCTAGCCCAATCATCCGACAGAACATTGAGCTTGAGATTTCTACTTGATCATCTTGGAAATACAAATATTCCGGTCAGGCAAGGAGGAAAGCAAACCATGCCGAGTGTACCTCCAAGTGAACCACCGATGGCTACACCAAATGACCCAAGTGAACAAGCTACGGCTACATCAAATGATCAAAGCCAAACTCAAAACATAAATGAGAGTATTGGTCAAGACCAAGAAGAACCGGAGATGGAAGAAACAACTTTGGAGAATGAAGCTCCATGTTCGGCAGTATTAGGAGAAGATAGAAATGAAGAAACCATATATCCTCAAGATGATCCTATACCGGTGCAGCCAAGTCTAAGAAGAAGCACAAGGGCAAGGAGTGATCCATCTACATGGAAGCAAAAGAGGGTTTACTTCAACTGTGAAGCCGTTGCTCATCCGATTCAAGCCACATGCTCTCTAGCATTCTTACCACAAGATCATCAAGCGTTTCTTGGAAAACTTGACCAAGATATCATACCAACGAGTTATGAAGAGGCTATGGAAGAAGAGGTATGGGGCAATGCGGTTGATGATGAAGTGGGAGCTATGGTGAAAAATGATACCTGGTATGAGACGGATCTCCCTCAAGGAAAGAAGGCCGTGAGCTCCAAATGGGTTTTCACTTTAAACACTTGAGTAATGGTGATATAGAGAGATACAAGGCAAGACTAGTGGAAAGAGGATTCACGCAAACATTTGCACCCGTAGCCAAACTTCATACTGTTCAAGTTTTCCTCTCAATAGCCACTAAACTTTCATGGAATTTATGGCAAATGGATGTCAAGAACGCATTCCTACATGGAGAATTAGAAGAAGAAGTCTACATGCCTCCTCCTCCGTGTTTAGAGAAGATGGTTGCTCCGGGAAAGGTATTGAGATTAAAGAAAGCTATCTACGACCTCAAGCAATCTCCAAGGGCTTGGTATATGAAGTTGAGTATGACACTCATGGAGAAAGGCTTCAAGAAGTCTCAATCCGATCATACGCTCTTTACTCTCCAAGGACCTCAAGGGATAGTTGTTGTGCTTGTTTATGTAGATGATCTAATCGTAACCTGTGATAACAAGGAAGGAATACAAGACACAAAGGAGTATCTCAATTCGGTGTTTGATATCAAAGATTTGGAAAGCTCAAATACTTTCTTGGCATTGAGATATGTAGGTTCTCGGATGGTCTTTTCCTTTCTCAAAGAAAGTATGCAAATGATCTACTAAAGGAGACCGATAAGTTGGAAGCCAAACTCGCAAAAACACCACTTGAAGACGGTTACAAGGTCAGCCGAAAGGGGGAGCAAGGAGATGATCAATTTGAGCATGTTGCGATATATAGAAGAATTGTTGGGAAGAAGATCTACTTGACTCTCACACGTCCGGACCTTTGTTTTGCGGTTAACCAAGTCAGTCAACATATGAAGGCTCCCACGGTTTATCATTGGAGCATGGTGGACATAATACTAAGGTATATAAAAGGTAGTGTTGATCAAGGCATTTGGATGGGAAAGAATGATAACACCGAGATTGTTGGCTATTGTGATGCGGATTGGGCCGGGGATAGGAATGATCGCAAATCTACCACCGGCTATTGCACTTTCATTGGAGGTAATCTAGTAACTTGGAAAACCAAGAAGCAAATGGTGGTCTCAGACTCAACCGCGGAGGCAGAATATAGAGCCATGAAGAAGTTAACAATGAGCTTGTTTGGCTCAAAGGTCTTCTCAAGTGCTTAGGAATTGATCAAGCTACTCCTATCACGATGCATTGTGATAATCAGGCCGCAATTCACATCACAACCAACTCGGTGTTCCATGAACGAACCAAACACATCGAGTTAGATTGTCACAAAATCCGGGAGAAGATAGATGATGCGGACATTGACCATACCACTCAAACCAAGAAACCACACCCTGTACCAGAAGTTAGAGAAGGTCCCATGACACGTTCAAAGTCCAAGCAACTTAGGAGGAGGTTTAACTTAGCTGTACAAGACATTATAAACTCTTTAGAGCTAGAGGAAGCAAACTACCCCAAAAGAGACTCCTTAGCCGAAGAAGAGCTTGTTGCTGCCTTCAATCAAATGATCTTTGATCAAACAATCTGCCCAAGTATAAAATCTTATTTTACAGGTCAAGAAACCCTTAGAAGTCAAGAAAAGACCTCAGAGCTGTAAGAGACGTGTGAGACAAGTGTAACATTTGATAGTGATCAAGAGAGTCAAGATGAAGATCAAGATTTCCAGGACATTGTAGAGCTTCAAGAGACTGATCAAGCTACTCAAGAAGGACTCCAAGAAGATATATACACGAAGAAATCAACAAACCAGTAAGTAGAGCAAGAAGTGACTCAAGGAGCATCAATTTGGTTCAAACCGAAGCCAGGTAAGTTTTACTCAATATTTTCGATCTTTGCAGGTTTAATGAGCCCTCCCAACGGCTAGTTCTCCATCAAAATGACTGAGCTCAAGGAGTAATCATTCAAAAGTAGTTTCGTTAGTTAAATGATTCAGTTTACCAAAAACAATGATTTTGTGTTTCTTTTTCTATTTCTGCACTTTACTTTGTTTCCTGTTGTGTTTTTCATTTATTTCGGCCCTAGGGCTAGCTTATGGACTCTTATAAGTCCCCCTGCAGCTGTGTAACGATTTTTACCTTTGATTATCAATAAAAACGCCGTATTTCTTCTCCTTGACTATTCTTGAGAGAAAACCCTTAGTTCTTTGTCTTGTGTGTGAGATTTACCAAGGTTGGGTTCCTGTGCTGTATCAGAGATCAATCATAACTCTGTGGTGCACCTCAATCCGCCAACACTCCTCTTCATTTGATCCCACACGAGAGAAGCGAACGCCATCGTTTCAGATCTTCAGCATCAACCATCGTTTATTCACAAACGAGTGCGAACGCCAGTTTGTGGAGCCATCAATCTATCCTATTACAAGTTTCACCTTTGAGTCTTGCATCATTTGGTATTCAGAGCCAAAGGTTCCTACCATTGGTTTTTTCTATCCTTTACATCTTTTCATTATGTTTTGTTTAGTTTGTTTGATTCATTTGCTATAAAAACGAAAATCACATAAAATAATTGCTTCTGGTTGTTAGTTGCATTCTCATAAAGTCATTAAATCATAAAAAGCCATAAAAACGTGTTGCTTGTTTCTGTTTGCATTCATAAGATTAAAAATCGCAAAAAAAAAGAATTGCATCTGTTTCTATTGTTATTTTCGTTTTCATAAACCATATAAAACATAAAATAAAAAGTTTGCATTTAGTTGTTTCCTTTTCAGTAAAATCAGAAAATCAAGAGAAAAATCTGTTTCATATTTCATAGTTTCGTTATTTCTATAATTGCATTTGTTTCCATAATTTTGTTTCTTTTTAATTTAGTTCACTTAGAAATATCTACCGTTGATTTTCCATTTGATTACATTCGATGCTATTAACGATTTGGTGTTTTTGCTGAGTTTCAGGAATAAGCTTTTGCAATGGGTGATGAAACAAACAACAACGGTCCACAAGATGCTGTACTCGAGTTGCTCAACGCAATGAGGGAGGAGCTGAGAGGAATTGGAGACAGAGTAGGACGGTTGGAGCAACCTCAAGAGAGAGTAGGACGGTTGGAATGTACATGCAAAGAGAAATGTACAAGAAGAGGAGGAGAACCAAGATGGGGAGGACGATGACGTACCACCTGATCTATTAAGGCGACAACGTCAACGCAGAGAGGATCCTTTGGGCAGGAACCAAGCTAGGCGAGTTGAGCCTCGTGAAACTTACAATGAGTTGAAACTAACACCGCTTACCTTTGCGGGAAAATCAGACCCTGAAGTGTACTTGGACTGGGAGAGGCGTCTAGAGCACATCTTTGAGTGTTATGGCTATGGGGAACGTAAGAAAGTGGCGGTAGCAGGTTCTCAGCTCACTGATAATGCACTTGCCTGGTGGGTCAGAAACGTAGCTGAAAGAAGGAGGCAACGTTTTGGACCAGTGACTACGTGGAGCGACATGAAATTCCTACTACGACTTAGGTATGTACCTGATCATTATCATCGAGACTTACATAAATGTTTTCGTAAGTTGTCTCAGGGAACCAGAAGCGTAGATGAATATTTTGAGGAGTTTGAGAAGTTGATGAATCAATTGGAGCTTGAAGAATCGGAAGAAGCACTGATGGCACAATTTATAGATGGGTTGCAAGAAAAGATTTAGTGGAAAGTGGAGAGATCTCAATATAGTGGACTTCATGAGCTACTACATCTAGCTGTACAAATTGAACAACAAAACAAGCATAAGGCATCCCTAAATAACCGGACTAGAAACAACACTCCTTGGAGTGCTTACAACAACCGGAGCATGGACAAAGGCAAGGCAATAGCCACTGACTCCAGGTTCAAGAGCAAGTCCAACGAGACACCAAAGACCTCTAAACCTGAAGCAGGTAAGTTTCCTAGTGCTAGTCAATCTCGTTCACGTGACATCACTTATTTTAAATGTCAAGGTAGGGGACACATGGCCAGAGAGTGTCCTAACCAGAGAGTGATGATTATCAGCCCTAGTGATGACTATGAGTCACAAGATGAGCAAGATGAAGACCAAACTGACTCGGGAGAAGACGTGGAGTATCCAGACACAGGACCGCTCCTTGTGATTCGACGAATGCTAAGTGTATTTGTCAACCCTGAAGAAACAGTTCAAAGAGAGAACATTTTCCACACTTGGTGCACAATAAAGAACAAGGTATGTAATCTGATTATAGATGGAGGATCTTGTACTAATATTGCTAGCAAGTACATGGTAAATAGGTTAGGTTTACAAACAACCAAGCATCCAAGGCCGTACAAACTTAGGTGGCTTACTGATGATACTGAGTTGATGATTGCTGAGCAAGTAACCATTTCATTCAGCGTGGGAAAGTTTCAAGATGAAGTTATTTGTGATGTCGTGCCCATGAAAGCCGGGCATCTTCTTCTTGGAAGGCCATGGCAGTTCGACCGCGCTACAAATCACAATGGGCGCACAAACTATTACTCTTTCACACATAAGGATCGTAAGTACAACCTTGCTCCTCTTAGTCCTTCAAAAGTTCATGAGCTACAAAAATATATGAACAAAGAGGAAGAGGTAAGAAATTCTAGTCTTAATTTGAGAGCTAATGATGTATGTAAAACCATGAGTGCCAAAGGCACAATGCTACTAATGGTTTTTAAAGAGTGTCTAAGTACATGGTTAGGTGAAATGGAGCTTCCCTTGGAGATCCAATCAGTCCTAGAACAATACAAGAATGTATTTCCAGAGGAGATACCACCTGGACTCCCTCCTATCTGAAAGAATGAGTATGCGGAATGATGTTGCTATAGATTGTTTAAGGGATTTCTAAAGATTGTTTAAAGATTCAAGAGAGAAAAGAGTGAACATAGTTTCATTTCTCATTAGGTTACTTTAGCACACATACATCAACCATATATATAGAAAAAAGGAAATGACAACATAAAGCAGAGAAAATGACAACATTGCTTTATGGTTGGTGAAAGGATAAGGTGTGGACCATTTCAGGTACAAGTCCTTTCCTTAGTCCTATCTATAAACGGTAATATGATCCAGATGCAACAGCTCTCTTTCTTTCCCCTTTTGCTTCATTCAAATGACTCCAAACCTTCTTTATATGGTGAATGTACGGCTGCTAAAGATGGTACGGATTGTACTTGTCCGTACAGTCCGTACAATTCGTACCCACCCTCCCAAATCACCATTAAGTCCCTCTTGATCAATACAACCCCTCAAGTTTAAGTCCATGATAAATGACTTAAGCTTGGAAGTCCATGAAGCATCACCTCATTAAAAACCTTCACATAGAAAATCACTTGGGATAAAACTATGCAAAGGGAAAAAGAGTGTGATGTCCATGGAAGGGGACTTGATCAAGGTTTATTAAGGTCCACAAGTCCTAGTTTGCTAAAGATGTGATTGCAAACCTTAAGACTTGCGGCCTTAGTGAAGATATCCGCCAATTGGTCTTCAGTTCTTGTAAAACACGGCAGAATAACTCCTTGTTCCATTTTCTGCCTAACCTTGTGACAATCAAGCTCGATGTGCTTTGTTCACTCATGAAACACTGAATTGGATGCAATGTGAATGGCAGCTTGGTTATCAAAATGCATAGTGATTGGTTCATCATTCTTGAAGCCTAAACACTCAAGTAGTCCCTTAAGCCAAATAAGTTCATTTGTGAGCTTCTTCATAGCTCTACTGCTTCTTAGTCTTCCAAGTAACCAAGTTGCCTCCAATGAATATGCAATAGCCGGTTGTAGACTTCCTATCATTCCTATCACCAGCCCAATCTGCATCACAATATCCAACTAAGTCGGTGTTGTTGTTCTTTCCCATCCAAATACCTTGGCCAAAGCTTCCCTTGAGATATCTAAGTATCCTTTCAACCATACTCCAATGATAGACAGTAGGAGCTTTCATGTGTTGGCTAACTTGATTCACCGCAAAACACAAGTCCGGTCTAGTGAGAGTGAGATAGATGAGCTTCCCAACTAGTCTTCTACACTTAGATGCATCTTAAAACGGCTCGTCTTCCTTTTCTCTAATCCGACTAGTTTTGTAACCTTCTTCAAGAGGAGTTTTGGCTGGTTTTGCCTCCATCATTTCTGTTTCACCTAGTAGATCCAAGACATACTTCCTTTGTGAGATAAAAAGTCCATCCGAGAACCTACACACTTCAATTCCAAGGAAATACTTGAGTTCTCCAAGTGCCTTTATGTCAAACACAGAATTGAGATAGTCTTTAGTGTCTTGGATTCCTTCTTTGTTGTCTCCAGTTATTATCAAGTTATCCACATACACTAAAACCATAACTAGCCCCTTTGATCTGTGTAGAGTAAAGAGAGTATGATCAGATTCTGATCTTGCAAAACCTCTTTCCATTAGAGTCATGCTTAGTTTTCTATACCAAGCTCTTGGAGATTGCTTTAGCCCATAGATAGCTTTCTTGTGTCTCAAAACCTTTCCCGGAGTAACTGTCTTCTCTAAACTTGGAGGAGGAGTCATATACACTTCTTCTTCTAGTTCTCCTTGTAAGAAAGCATTCTTCACATCCATTTGCCACAAATCCCATGAGAGGTTAGTAGCTATAGAGAGAACAACTCTAACCGTATGAAGCTTGGCAACAGGTGCAAAAGTATCCGTGAAGTTTTCTCCATGGGTTTGAGTGAATCCCCTAGCTACTAAACGAGCCTTGTATCTTTCTATATCTCCATTGCTCAAATGCTTGATTGTGAATACCTACTTTGAACTCACAGCTTTCTTTCCTTTGGGTAAATCAGCCTCATACCAAGTCTCATTCTTCATCATTGCTCATATCTCATCATCAACTGCCTCTGTCCATTCTCCCTTCTCCATTGATTCTTCATAAATTTTAGGGATCATATCTTGATCAATCTTGACTAGAAATGCTTGATGATCCGAAGGTATAAAGGCAAGAGAACACACGGCTTGAATAGGATGAGCAACAACTTCACAATTGTAATAGACCCTCTTCTCTTTCCAAGTAAATGGGTCACTCTTTTCTCTTTCACTTCTTCTTCGGACTGGCTGACTTGGCTCTTGACTCGGTTCTTGAATAGGCGGTTCTTGAATCGGTTCTTGACTTATCTCTTGTCTTTGGACTTCACTTGGTGTGGGACAAGTAGTTTGAAGCCTAGAACTCCTTCTAAGGGTAGGTGCTTGCACTACTATAGTTGTCTCTTGAGTAGCCTCAAGTTCTTCTATTACTGGCTCTTGAGTAACCTCATTTTCTGCCATAGATGATTCTCCTTGGCCAATATCAAGTTCTTCTTCTTCCGAGATTGAAACATTAGGTGCTTGGTCCGGTTTGGCTTTTGATTGGTTGTTGTTGTTGTTGGAGTCGGCAAGATGCTCGAGAAGCATTCTTAAGCTTGAGGCACGGTCTGTTGATGCAGCCAAATCCTTCAAGTCATTCCAATCCTTCTTCTCATAGTACCCTTGTTCTTCAAAGAACTTAACCTCTCTTGAAACATACAACCGGTTGTTGGTGGGATCAAAGCATTTATATCCTTTTTGTGTTGTAGAATAGCCTAGGAACATACTCTTGACACTCTTTGGTTCTAGCTTGTTTCTGATATCCCTAGGCAACATCACAAAGCAAACACATCCAAACACTTTAAGATGTTCAAAAGAGGGTTTTGTTTTGTTTAATACCTGAATTGGTGAGATGTCCTCTAAGACTTTGGTTGGTATTCGGTTGATGAGATAGAAGGCAGTCATCACCGCATCACCCCAAAGACGTTTGGGAACATTAGTATGAAACATCATTGATCTCGCCACTTCCATTAGGTGCCGGTTCTTTCTCTTGGCAACACCATTTTGTTGTGGTGTATAAGGGCAGCTTGTTTGATGTAGAATTCCATGTTTTGCTAGGTGTTCTTTAAATTTGTTTCTTGTATACTCTCCTCCATCATCTGTTCTAAACACTTTGATATTGGCATTGTATTGGTTAACAACATAGTTTTGAAAATTCATGAAAGCATCAAACACACGATATTTAGATGGAAGCAATGTAATCCAAGTGTATTTAGACTTTTCATCAATGAATGTAACAAAATACTTGTTGTTATCTCTAGAGATGCAAGGGGAAGTCCAAACATCCGAATGAACCAAATCAAAGCAATTTTCATATATTGTAGTAGAAGTAAGAAAAACAGTTTTTCAATGTTTGCCAAGAATACAAGCTTCACAATTATTTGATTCAAATGAAACACTAGGCAGCATGAGTTTAAGAGCTCTAGAATGAGGATGACCTAATCTAGCATGCCACAAGTTATTGGAAACATCTAAACAAGAGCTGAAATTGACATGATGTTGTGAAGTGGTCGGTGAAAGATTCTCTAACACATAGAGTTCATCTTTGCTTCCCCCTTCTCCGATCACTTTACCACTTCTAATATCCTAAAAATAAACCTCATTAGGACCAAATATAGCATAACAATTAAGATCATTTGTGGTTCTTTTAACGGATAACATGTTAGAAGTGAACTTAGGCACGTAAAGAGCTTTAGATTCTTTATCAAATAGCTTCAAATTACCAATGCCTTAATAGGAATTCTATCACCATTAGCTATCTCCACATTACCACTAGCACGTTCTATATTGCTTAATAAGGATTCATTGCTAATCATATGATGAGAAGCACCCGAATCAACAATTAAAGAGCTCTTACTCGTTGGTTTATGTGTTAAGTAGCTAAAAGGTGTTGGGGATAAGAATTTGTTACCGGAATCCTTGAGAGAGGAAATGGATTTGATGAGTGCCTCTAGGTCCATTTTCCTCACATAGTCACCGGATGCTAACTCCTCTTCTTGTCTTGATGGACCAACTTGAGTGATGTTAGCTCTAGGTTCCCTTGGTCCATTACTTGGTCGGCGATGTGGATGGAGGAACCAACATTAGTCTTTGGAGTGTCCCTTCTTCTTGCAATGCTCACACACCTTTGATCGTCGGTCTTCAATCTTGAATACTCCTTTGTTGACAGTAGGAAGCTCCCCCTTACCACCAAACATTCCAAGTGACCTTTGTTCTCTTTGAACTTGAGCGCATACATCATCTAGGCTAGGGAGATTCTCAGCCCTTAGAATGTGCTTGATGAGATCATTAAAGACCGGATTCAAAGTGAGCAACAAACCAAAGACCTTATCTTGTTCCTTCCTCACATTCAATACCACAACATCCATAGTATTTGGTCTAAGCATTTTTAACTCAGCCCATAGTGCTCTATACTTCCCAAGATGTCTAGTGAATTCTAAATCCTCTTAACACAACTCATTTATAGCCTTTTTCACTTCAAGCACACGAGAGAGGTTAGATATGTTACCATAGACGTTCTTGAGAGTTTCCCAAAGCTCATTTGCGGTTTCACAAAACGAGTATGCTTCAAGATGATGATCCTCTTGGAACCACTTAGCCTCCTTTGCAAGTTTAGCCGCAGCTACTGCCTCTTCATCATCACTTGAGTCTTCTTCTACTTCTTTAGCAACAAGCTCAATGTGATTCCATAATCCATGACCACAAAGAGCTATCTTTGTTTTCTTGACCAAAGAAGATAGTTTGGTCCTTTGAGAGTAACCGAAATCACCATAACCTTAGAGTTATCCATTTCTTGATGAAAAGGATTTGAGATTGTTGTAGGACTTTGAGGAAAGCTAGAGAATTGTTAGAGAATGGTTTTCTCTTTAGAACAAAGCTTGACTCAACGTTTTGAATGATTCAAATCCAAAAACAAGCATGGTTTGTGAAAGATTTCAAAGAAGGATCCGAATGAAAAAGGAGAGAGATTTGAGATGAACAAAGACTTTAAAATGAATATTTGATGTTGGAAAGGAAGTTTCCCTTTAGATCCAATCTTGATTCATCATTATAAAGATTCAAAACAGAAAACAAAAGAGTTTTGTTGAAGATTTTTAAGAAAAAACCGAATGGAAAATGAAGATCTTGATAGAGATTTGTGTAGAATGGATAGAGAATATAGAGATTAGATAGAATAGAAACCCCAAAAACGCAACCTAGCTCAATGATACCATGATAGAATGTGTGCGGAATGATGTTGCTAAAGATTGTTTAAGGGATTCTTAAAGATTGTTTAAAGATTCAAGAGAGAAATGAGTAAAGAGATTCTTTAGATTGATGATTGTTTTGTGATCATACATCATACACTTAAATAGAAAACAGAGAATGACGACATAGGAGGAAGATTGGACCACAATGTATCTGGCCATGATCTCATCCTTTAAGGTTGGTGGAAAGGTTTGGTGAGGACCACTTTGACTTGTCCTTTCCTTAAACCTATCCATAAACGGTAACCTTATCCTTGTGCAACGGATATCTTCTTTTCCTCCTTATCTTCATTCAAATGATGGAGAAACACCTTTTCAATGTGTGTGTACGGCTTCTTTAAAGATGATATGGATCATCTCCTTGCTCCCCCTTTCGGCTGACCTTGTACCCTTCTTCTAGTGGCGTCTTTGCTGGTTTGGCTTCAGTCTCTTTTAGTAGATCATTCGCATACTTCCTTTGACAAAGAAAGAGACCATCCGAGAATCTACATATCTCTATACCAAGAAAATACTTGAGCTCTCCAAGGTCTTTGATATCAAATACCGAATTGAGATACTCCTTTGTATCTTGGATTCCTTCCTTGTTATCCCCGGTTATGATTAGATCATCTACATAGACAAGCACAACAACTATCCCTTGAGACCCTTGGAGAGTGAAGAGTGTATGGTCGGATTGAGACTTGCTAAAACCTTTCTCCATAAATGTCATACTCAACTTCCTATACCACGCCCTTGGAGATTGCTTGAGGCCATAGATAGCTTTCTTTAATCTTAAAACCTTTCCCGGAGTAGCCATTTTCTCTAAACCCGGAGGAGGAGTCATGTAGACTTCTTCTTCTAATTCTCCTTGTAAGAATGCGTTTTTGACATCCATTTGCCATAAATCCCATGAACAATTAGTGGCTATTAAGAGAACAACTCGAACCGTATGAAGTTTAGGCACGGGTGCAAACGTGTCCGTGAAATCTTCTCCATATGTTTGAGTGAATCCTCTTGCCACTAGTCTTGCCTTGTATCTCTCTACCTCTCCATTACTCAAGTGTTTGATTGTGAAAACCCATTTTGAGCTCATGGCCTTCTTTCCTTGAGGGAGGTCTTTTTCATACCAAGTATCATTTTTCACCATAGCTCCCACTTCATTATCAACTGCATTGCCCCATACTTCCTCTTCCATAGCCTCTTCATTACTCTTTGGTATGATAACTTGGTCAAGTTTTCCAAGAAACACTTGATGGTCTTGTGGTAAGAATGCTAGGGAGCATGTAGCTTGAATCGGATGAGCAATGGTTTCACCATTGAAGTAGACCCTCTTTTGTTTCCATGTAGATGGATCACTTTGCTTGTTTGGCCGGAACATTTGTGTTTCCAAGATGATCAAGTAGAAACCTTAGGCTTGAGGCTATATCGGATGATGAGGCTAGATCTTTCAAGTCTTCCCAATCCCTTTTCTCAAAATAACTTGATCTTCAAAGAACTTGACATCCCTAGACACATATGTCCGATTGTTGCTAGGATTGTAGCATTTGTAACCCTTTTGAGTAGTTGAGTAACCTAGGAACAAACACCGATTGCTCTTTGCATCCAACTTCTTCCTTAGATCTCCGGGTACTAAAACAAAACACACACAACCAAACACTCTTAGATGTTCAATAGATGGACGAGTTTGATTGAGTACCTCAAATGGAGAAATGTCTTCTAGGATCTTTGTTGGGGTTCGGTTTATAAGATAAGACGCCATCATCACAGCATCTCCCCAATATCTCTTTGGAACTTTCATGTGAAACATCATTGATCTAGATACCTCCATTAGATGGAGGTTCTTTCTCTCGTCCACTCCATTTTGTTGTGGAGTGTATGGGCAGCTTGTTTGTTGGATTATGCCGTGTTTAGATAAGTGTTCTTTGAACCGATTGCATGTATATTCTCCTCCATTATCTGTTCTAAGAATCTTAATCTTTGCATTGTATTGGTTAGTCACATAGTTTTGAAAACTAAGAAATGCATTAGACACACGATCTTTAGAAGGCAATAGGGTAACCCAAGTATATTTCGATTTTTCATCTATGAAAGTCACAAAATACTTGTTATTGTCTCTAGATATGCATGGTGATGTCCAAACATCCGAATGAACCAAATCAAAACATTTTTCATAAATAGTAGAAGACTTAGAAAAAACAGTTTTGCAATGTTTGCCAAGAATACAAGCTTCACAATTCAAATGTTCAAAGACACATTAGGTAACATTATCTTTAGTGCACGAGAATGTGGATGGATTAATCTAGCATGCCACATAACATTAAAGGAAACAAAATCTAAACGAGAATTGAAATTGCAAGCTTGTGAAGTAGTCGGTGAAACACCATCAAGAACATAGAGTTCATCCTTAGTTCCCCTTTCACCGATTACTTTACCAGACTCAATATCCTGAAAATAGACATCATTAGGACCAAAGATTGCATAACAATTAAGATCACTAGTAGCTCGTTTAACGGATAAAAGGTTTGATTGAAACTTAGGCATATAAAGTGCTCTAGATTCTTTATCAAACAATCTCAAATTCCCTATTCCTCTAATTGGAACTTGATCACCATTTGCAATAATAACATTCCCCTTTGCAGGTTCTATATGATCAAGTAAATTTGAATTACTAATCATGTGATGGGATGTACCATAATCAACTATAAGAGAATTAGAGGGTTTATGAGTTAAGAAACTTGTACCAGACTCTTTAAGGGATGCAATGGACTTGAGGAGTGCGTCAAGATCAGCCTTGCGCACATAGTCTCCGGATGCACCATTGTCTCCTGTCCTTGAGGAGCCCACTTGGTTATGATCATCCCGAATGTGAGACACATTTGCTCGCGGTGCACCATCCCTTGGACCAAACGAAGCCGGTCTCAAATGTGGATGGAGAATCCAACATTTTTCTTTAGAATGTCCCTTGCGCTTACAATGCTCACATTCCTTAAACCATCTATCCGGAGGCTTGTAAACACCCTTGTTGGCCATTGGAAGTTCCCCATTTCCACTAAACAAGCCAAGAGAACCTTGTTCCCTTTGAATCTGCGCACACACCTCGTCAAGACTTGGAAGCTTATTGGCACAAAGGATATGCTTGATGAGGTCGTTGAACGCCGGATGGAGAGTGAGAAGTAAGCCAAACACCTTGTCTTGCTCTTTTCGTTCAGCAAGAAAGAAGGGATCCGTGGTACTAGGTCTTAGCATCTCAATCTAAGCCCATAGAGACCGGAATTTGCCAAAGTGTTTGGTGAATTCCAAGTCTTCTTGGCTCAAATCATTGATTGCCTTCTTCACCTCAAAGACTCGGGAAAGATTGGAGATGTTGCCGTAGACATTCTTGAGTGTTTCCCATAGCTCACTTGAGGTTTCATAATAAGAGTAGGCTTCAAGGATAGAGCCTTCAAGTGAGTTTTGGAGAATAGCAAGCACGTTTTGATCTTCTTGAAACCATTTGGTTTTCTTGGCAGCCACTGCATCTTCTTCCTCCTCCTCACTACTTTCTTCCTCTTCAACGTTTTGAGAAAGATCAATGTGGTTCCAAAGACCACGACCACAAAGGGAAATCTTAGTCGTTCTTGACCACAACAAATAGTTACCCCCTTTAAGGGTAGCCGAAATGACAATCATCTTAGAGTTTTCCATTTCTTGATGAGAAAACTTGAGGAACCGATGTGAACTCTTAGAGAAGCTTGAATGAAAGGCAGAGAAAGGGTTTTCTCTTGAGAATCAAGCTGAACGGTTCTAAACGGTTCTAAATGAGTGAAACCAAAGAAAGTTGTAAGAAATCTGTTTAAGGAAACCGATGAAGAGATTTGAAGAGTGTGATAGAGAAACGAAGTGAAAGTGTCGGATTATGAAAGAAACAAGGAGAATCTGCTATTATCCACCAGATAATAGCAAAAAAGTTCGAAATTTTGAAGAACCCGAGTGAAGAACAAGCAAATGAAGAGAGTTTTGAGAAGGTTTGTGAAGTTTAGGAAAGTTTTAAGAGGAAAAGAGTATAAGATATTCAGAATCAGAACCTATGTCTCCGATACCATGTTAGAATAATGCGGAAATGAGTATAGAAAGTATGAAGTTCATCTAAGCATGAAGAACAAGTATGAATGAAAAAGTATAAAGAACCATGTAAGAAGTATAGAATCAGACTTGTATTACTTAGATTGATAATAATAATGTGTTACAATCATAATTATATAGACACCAAGAGGTATAGAGCCGTTAGACACAAGGAGATATTTTCATCTCTAGTGGTGCTAGATAGTGACATCTTCAAGTGTGTCCAAAATGGTTGGTAAGCCACTTGAATCAAATCTGATCCACTTCAACTTGCACATAGCGTCTCTTTGTCTTGTGTCCTTCTCATTGTACAACCTTGTACTCTCCTTTATTAGTCTCGGTGTCCTTGTGTACGGATGTGTACTATGACCGTACAGGCCGTACGTCCGTACAATCCGTACACAATCATGAGATATGCACAATGATCAATAGTTGTTTACTTTGATGATATCTTAATTTACAGCAAAAACTTAAATGAACATGTCAGTCACCTAAAATCTGTTTTAGGTGTGCTTAGAAAGGAAAAACTCTATGCTAATCTAAAGAAATGTACTTTTTGTACAGATAACCTCGTGTTTTTAGGCTTTGTTGTGAGTGTAGATGGAGTTAAAGTAGATGAGGAAAAAGTGAAAGCTATAAAAGAATGGCCTGTTCCAAAAACAGTAGGTGAAGTAAGGAGCTTTCATGGACTTGCTGGGTTCTATAGGCGCTTTGTGAAAGATTTTAGCACCTTAGCAGCTTCACTCACTGAAGTTATCAAGAAAGACGTTAGGTTCAAATGGGGAGAAGCACAAGAAGAAGCATTTCAAAACCTTAAAGAGAAACTTACTCATGCACCTCTTTTAATCTTACCAGATTTTCTTAAGACTTTTGAAATCGAATGTGATGCGTCTGGTATAGGTATTGGTGCTGTGTTGATGCAAGAAAAGAAGCCTATTGCTTATTTTAGTGAAAAGCTTGGAGGAGCTACCTTGAACTATCCAACTTACGATAAGGAGCTGTATGCTTTAGTTCGAGCTTTGCAAACATGGCAGTACTACTTATGGCCTAAGGAGTTTGTTATACATACTGACCACGAGTCTCTCAAGCATTTGAAGGGTCAGCAAAAGCTCAACAAGAGGCACGCCAGGTGGGTTGAATTCATTGAGACATTTCCTTATGTCATCAAATACAAACAAGGTAAAGATAATGTAGTTGCCGATGCATTATCTCGAAGGTACACTTTACTCTCTACTCTTGATGCTAAGCTATTAGGTTTCAAACAAATAAAAGAGCTTTATGAAACTGATCCAGATTTTCAAGAAATATATAAATCATGTTTGAAGTTTGCTTCAGGTCATTACCACAGGAAATATGGGTTTCTCTTCTATGAGAACCGCTTGTGTGTACCTAATTGTCCCCTTCGAGATTTATTTGTTAGGGAAGCTCACGGAGGAGGACTGATGGAACATTTTGGCATTGCTAAGACGCTTGAGGTGATGAAAGATCACTTCCATTGGCCCCATATGAAGAGAGATGTCGAGAGGATCTGTGGTAGGTGTGTTACCTGCAAACAAGCCAAATCAAAGGTTCAACCAAACGGTTTGTACACTCCTTTACCCATTCCTACTCATCCCTGGAATGATATATCGATGGATTTTGTGCTTGGATTGCCTAAAACTAAGACTGGAAAGGACTCTATATTCGTTGTAGTTGATAGGTTTTCAAAAATGGCACATTTTATTGCTTGTCATAACACTGATGATGCTTCACATATAGCTGAATTGTTCTTTAGGGAGATAGTTCGTTTACATGGAATGCCTAAGACTATTGTTTCTGATAGAGATACTAAGTTTCTTAGCTACTTCTGGAAAACTTTGTGGTCTAAGTTAGGCACTAAGCTATTATTTTCTACTACATGTCACCCTCAAACTGATGGCCAAACCGAAGTAGTTAATAGAACCTTGGGAACACTTTTGCGTGCTTTGATTAAAAAGAACCTTAGGACTTGGGAAGATTGTTTGCCTCATACTGAATTTGCTTACAACCATGCTGTGCATTCTGCTTCTAAGTATTCTCCATTTCTAATTGTGTATGGGTTCAATCCCATATCTCCTTTGGATCTAATCCCTTTACCTGTGAGTGAAAGAACTAACATTGATGGGAAAAAGAAGGATGAGCTGGTTCAACAGATCCATGAGAAAGCTCGGAGGAACATAGAAGAGAAGACAAAGCTTTATGTCAAACAAGCAAACAAAGGCAGCGGTCGAGTGATCTTTGAAGTTGGCGATCTAGTATGGGTTCATTTGAGGAAGGAACGGTTCCCAGCGGAAAGAAAGTCCAAACTGATGCCAAGAATCGATGGTCCATTCGAAATAACAAGAAGGATCAGTGACAATGCTTATCAGCTTGATTTACAAGGTAAGTATAATGTGAGTTCTAGTTTTAATGTTTCTGATTTAGTTCTGTTTATTGCAGATGAAATAGTTTTGAAGACAAATCCTTTTCAAGAAGGAGGGGATGATATGATTATGGACATGGAGCATGAACCGAAGCTTGAACCTGAACTTGTACCAGAAGGAGAGAAGCTTGTTACCGAGGAATCACTTGGAGTTGAAGACGTGCTAATTGTTTCAACCGCACCTATGACCAGATCAAGAGCTAAGGCGTTCAACCAGGCCCTTTGCATGCTTCTCACACAAGTAAAGAGTGGGTTGGAAACATTGGCTAATCCAATCGCATTGGTTGTGATACAAGTTGTTTCTTCCCATGGTAATTAAGGTTGGTAATTCGAATTGTACTCTTTTTCCTTCAATGTGTTTTTCCCAAGTGGTTTTTGCATTAAGGTTTTAATGAGGCAAGGAGAATTACCTTATCATTGCCTTTTACCAACTCTTTGAAGACCAACAGCAAAAGGTATTGGTCAAGAGGGACTTAAATTGTGGTTTGGTCAAGGAGAAGTACGGATGTACGGATGTACGGATTGTACAATCAAGTACACATTTGTACCAACTACAATCCGGACATCACAAAGGACTAGGCAGCATTCAAATGTAAAGGCTGCAACGTTCATATATACTTGAAACCTTTAGAGCCCGTTTAAAGATAAGATAAGGAGGAAAGAAGTTTGTACAAGTGGTCCACACCAACAAGAAGACAAAGACCATGTTCTCTTTTCACCAACCTTAAAGAGAAAACGGCTACTAAAGATTTCTGGTATAAGTTGCTTTATGTCGTCATTTCTATCATATATATAAGTCTAATGTATGTGTCCTTATCAACTTAATCTAATGAGAAATGAAACTATGTTCACTCTTTTCTCTCTTGAATCTTTAAACAATCTTTAGAAATCCCTTAAACAATCTATAGCAACATCATTCCGCATACTCATTCTATCATGGTATCATTGAGCTTGGTTGCGTTTTTGGGTTTTTATTGTTACTATTCTCTTCAATCTCTTCCATTCTACACAAATCTCTATCAAATCTTCATATTACAATCTTTTGTTCATCTCAAAATCTCATCTTTTCATTCTGTTTTTCTCACAAATCTCTCTCATTTTTCGATTTGAACCCTTCAAAACAAAGATTCAAGCTTGGATCTAAAGAGAAACTTCACTTTCCAACATCAAATCTTCATTCTAATCTCTTTGTTCATCTCAAAACTTCCTCCTTTCCATTCGGATCATTTATGAAATCTTAACAAACCTTTCTTGTTTTTCCTTTTGAACCATTCAAAACATTGAGTCAAGCTTTTTTCTAAAGAGAAAACCATCCTCTAGTGTTCTTCTAGCTTTCCTCAAAGTTCTACAACAATATCAAAACGTTTTCATCAAGAAATGGATAACTCTAAGGTTATGTTAATTCCGGTTACTGTCAAAGGACCAAACTATCTTCATTGGTTAAGAAAACAAAGATAGCTCTTTGTGGTCATGGATTATGGAATCACATTGAGCTTGTTGCTAAAGAAGTAGAAGAAGACTCAAGTGATGATGAAGAGGCAGTAGCTGCGGCTAAACTTGCAAAGGAGGCTAAATGGTTCCAAGAGGACCAAACTGTTCTTGCCATCATCCAAAACTCTCTTGAAGCTCCACTCCTTGAAGCATACTCGTTTTGTGAAACTGCAAATGAGCTTTGGGAAACTCTCAAGAATGTCTATGGTAACATATCTAACCTCTCTCGTGTGTTTGAAGTGAAAAAGGCTATAAATGAGTTGAGTCAAGAGGATTTAGAATTCACTAGACATTTTGGGAAGTATAGAGCACTATGGGCTGAGTTAGAAATGCTTAGACCAAATACTATGGATGTTGTGGTCTTGAATGAGAGGAAGGAACAAGATAAGGTCTTTGGTTTGTTGCTCACTTTGAATCCGGTCTTTAATGATCTCATCAAGCACATTCTAAGGACTGAGAATCTCCCTAGCCTAGATGATGTATACGCTCAAGTTCAAAGAGAACAAGGGTCACTTGGAATGTTTGGTGGTAAGGGGGAGCTTCCTACTGCCAACAAAGGAGTATTCAAGGTTGAAGACCGACGATCAAAGGTGTGTGAGCATTGCAAGAAGAAGGGACACTCCAAAGACTAATGTTGGTTCCTCCATCCACATCTCCGACCAAGTAATGGAGTAAGGGAACCGAGAGCTAACATCACTCAAGCTGGTCCATCAAGACAAGAAGAGGAGTTAGCATCCGGTGACTATGTGAGGAAATCGGACCTAGAGGCACTCATCAAATCCATTGCCTCTCTCAAGGATTCCGGTAACAAATTCTTATCTCCAACACCTTTTAGCTACTTAACACATAAACCAACGAGTAAAAGCTCTTTAATTGTTGATTCGGGTACTTCTCATCATATGATTAGCAATGAATCCTTATTAAGCAATATAGAACGTGCTAGTGGTAACGTGGAGATAGCTAATGGTGATAGAATTCCTATTAAGGCATTGGTAATTTGAAGCTATTTGATAAAGAATCTAAAGCTCTTTACATGCCTAAGTTCACTTCTAACTTGTTATCCGTTAAAAGAACCACAAATGATCTTAATTGCTATGCTATATTTAATGAGGTTTATTTTCAGGATATTAAAAGTGGTAAAGTGATCGGAGAAGGGGGAAGCAAAGATGAACTCTATGTGTTAGAGAATCTTTCACCAACCACTTCACAACAACATTTGAATTTCAGCTCTTGTTTAGATGTTTCCAATAACGTGTGGCATGCTAGATTAGGTCATCCATTGATCAAGAGTTTAAATGGTGATTTGGGAGGATGTGTATGGATTGTATGGACTGTACGGACAAGTACAATCCATACCATCTTTAGCAGCCGTACATTCACCATATAAAGAAGGTTTGGAGTCATTGGAATGAAGCAAAAAGAGGAAAGAAAGAGAGTCGTTGCATCTGGATCATAATACCATTTATAGATTGGATTAAGGAAAGGACTTGTACCTGAAATGGTCCACACCTTATCCTTTCACCAACCATAAAGCAATGTTGCCATTTTCTCTCCTTTATGTTGTCATTTCCGTTTTCTATATATATGGCTGATGTATGTGTGCTAAAGTAACCTAATTAGAAATGAAACACTCTTTTCTCTCTTGAATCTTTAAACTTTATTTAGAAAACCTTAAGCAATCTCTAGTAATTTCCACTTATTCTTACATGGTATCATTGAGGTAGGTTGCGTTTTTGGGTTTCTATTGTTACTATTCTCTTCAATCTCTTCCATTCTACACAAATCTCCATCAAATCTTCATATTACAATCTTTTGTTTATCTCAATATCTCATCTTTTCATTCTGTATTTCTCACAAATCTCTTTCATTTTTCGATTTGAACCATTCAAAACGTTGAGTCAAGCTTTGTTCTAAAGAGAAAACCGTTCTCTAACATTTCTCTAGCTTTCCCCAAAGTTCTACAGCAATCTCAAATCTTTCTCATCAAGAAATGGATAACTCTAAGGTTATGGTGATTCCCGTTACTCTCAAAGGACCAAACTATCTTCTTTGGTCAAGAACAACAAAGATAGCTCTTTGTGGTCGTGGATTGTGGAAACACATTGAACTTGCTGCTGAAGAAGAAGAAGAAGACTCAAGTGATGATGAAGAGGCAGTAGCTGCGGTTAAACTTGCAAAGGAGGCTAAATGGTTCCAAGAGGACCAAACTGTTCTTGCCATCATCCAAAACTCTCTTGAAGCTCCACTCCTTGAAGCATACTCGTTTTGTGAGACTGCAAATGAGCTTTGGGAAACTCTCAAGAATGTCTATAGTAACATATCTAACCTCTCTCGTGTGTTTGAAGTGAAAAAGGCTATAAATGAGTTGAGTCAAGAAGATTTAGAATTCACTAGACATCTTGGGAAGTATAGAGCACTATGGGCTGAGTTAGAAATGCTTAGACCAAATACTATGGATGCTGTGGTATTGAATGATAGGAAGGAACAAGATAAGGTCTTTGGTTTGTTGCTCACTTTGAATCCGGTCTTTAATGATCTCATCAAGCATATTCTAAGGGCTGAGAATCTCCCTAGCCTAGATGATGTATGCGCTCAAGTTCAAAGAGAACGAGGATCACTTGGAATGTTTGGTGGTAAGGGGGAGCTTCCTACTGCCAACAAAGGAGTATTCAAGATTGAAGACCGACGATCAAAGGTGTGTGAGCATTGCAAGAAGAAGGGACACTCCAAAGACAAATGTTGGTTCCTCCATCCACATCTCCGACCGAGCAATGGACCAAGGGAACCAAGAGCTAACATCAGTCAAGCTGGTCCATCAAGACAAGAAGAGGAGTTAGCATCCGGTGACTATGTGAGGAAATTGGACCTAGAGGCACTCATCAAATCCATTGCCTCTCTCAAGGATTCCGGTAACAAATTCTTATCCCCAACACCTTTTAGCTACTTAACACATAAACCAACGAGTAAGAGCTCTTTAATTGTTGATTCGGGTGCTTCTCATCATATGATTAGCAATGAATCCTTATTGAGCAATATAGAACCTGCTAGCGGTAATGTGGAGATAGCTAATGGTGATAGAATTCCTATTAAGGCAATGGTAATTTGAAGCTATTTGATAAAGAATCTAAAGCTCTTTACATGCCTAAGTTCACTTCTAACTTGTTATCCGTTAAAAGAACCAGAAATGATCTTAATTGCTATGCTATATTTGGTCCTAATGAGGTTTATTTTCAGGATATTAAAAGTGGTAAAGTGATCGGCGAAGGGGGAAGCAAAGATGAACTCTATGTGTTAGAGAATCTTTCACCGACGACTTCACAACAACATTTCAATTTCAGCTCTTGTTTAGATGTATCCAATAACGTGTGGCATGCTAGATTAGGTCATCTATTGATCAAGAGTTTGAATGGTGATTTGGGAGGATGTGTACGGATTGTATGGCCTGTACGGACAAGTACAATCCACTACAAGAAAATAGCTTATTTATAGCATATGAAGATAGCACGGTTTTAATAACTGCTATAGTAGATATGTTGGTGGGTTGGGGTTACCTATAATAGCATTTTTTACATGCTAAGACGGGGAAAAGATAAGCGGGAAGCTAAAATTGGGTCTTGGAGCCTAATTTTCACAAAATGTCTGATGTAGCGGCAACACTTAGAATATATTTTCGTTTTACTGCTAAAGTTGAGGCCTAAAACAATATAACAATTTTTCATAAACTAAAAATAAACCAAAAAATCAGAAACAAAAAAATATCACCTCCATTGAGGCTTCTTCAAACCTCATCGATCTCGACGGTGACAAAAAATTCCGACGCCGGTCACAATTACCACCTTCGTTGCCGTCGATATCAATTGAGAATCTCTTCTAATCTGGTCTAGGTCATCTTCAACCTCAGTTTTGATTGACATCCTTCTTCCACTGAACCTCCTTCTCTACCTCTTCTAATCAGATCTAGGTCATCTTCAACAACAGTGAAGGTACGCTTTTCACCCAATTGGTGTTTTAAACCCAATTGAAATTTCAATCGTTTTTATTTGTCTCGTGTTTGACCGAATCATCATGTTTACTCGTTTATTCAGGCAAGAATAAACCAAGAGGAAGAAGAGAAGCATCTGTTTATCCGTTTATTCAGGCAAGTTTCAATTTCTGAGTTAGGATTCGTATAGCTTCAAATCTCCTTGAAGTAAATGTTAAATTACAAACCTTCAGCTGTGTTTGCAGCTGGTAAAGGCGATTGCAACTGTGGGGAACTGAAACTTCTTTCAGCTTTAAACAAAATCATCCCATTGCAGCTTATACAAGTTAGTAACATATATCCTAAATGATATAGGTCATAAAACTCTTTAATGATTGTTGGTTTTGCTTGAGAAAATGTCCCCTTTCACTCTTTGATTTGTTGTTTGTTTGAGTTATATAGTGTCTGTTAAGTATAGATGTTATTGTGGCTTTGATGATCGTTGGTTTTGCTGGAGAAAATGTCTTGTTGTTTGTTTGAGATATATAATGTTTGTTATATAATCTTTGATGTCGTATCTTGTAGATAATCTATCTTGCTGTTTGATTTGTGTGATGTGTGATAATCTAATTTGGTTTGAATTGTTGTGTTAATGAGTATTAATTAGGATTAGAACATATAATGCTGGACAAGGAATGGGTGCATCTTTCCAGGTAAGGGATTTAAATCAATGTAGGTAGGGTTTTGAATGGGGGTTAGAGACTTTTGTGATTTTTTTTCATTTTACTTGTCATGTAACTGCACTAATGAAGAGTCGATCCTGCTTACGAGAGAGGCGCTCGTAAATTTGTACAATCTGTGACAGTAGGAGACATGGACATGATAATATGTCCATGCATTGACTGTCGCAATATAGATCGTCATTTAGGCAGTGATATAGTTGATCATCTAGTAAGAAGGGGAATGGATGAAGCTTATATTTTGTGTTGATGAGTTTGTTAACCTTATATATAGTTTGTTGTCTATGTGTTCTGCATTTTGTTTGATTGTTTATGTGAGTAAGTAGTTGTTGTTTTTATATTGATTATGTGACTAACTAGTTTTTTTTTGTATGTCAGGTACACGAAGATGGCTCGTACAAAGTTTATCAGAAAAAAGAAGCAAACAAAGAAGTTCATCGACGCAGCAGTTGAAGACATTACTTCTGAGAAGGAACCAGTAGCAGAACAGGCTTGTGGGACTGAAACAATAGAAGAGCAGGCTTCTGAGATGGAACCAGTAGCTGCACAAGGAACAGACCAAACCAAGCGCGATAGGACACCAGATCAGTCACCCATTGAATTGCTTGAAGGACAACAACCACAGCCAAATGAGATCAATGATAAAGACAGTAAATGATGACTTTGAATTTGACTATGAAGGATCAGCTGAACATGGAGATGACTTGGCAGATGAGAATCAATCTGATCCGGTTAGCTCAGCAAAAGATAGTGCTCCAGTTGAACCTCAACGTAAGAAGCAGCGAGGACCAACAAGGATGAAAGATATCGCTAAGGACCCAACTGCTCGTCAACAAGTTGAGTTCACTGACATGGGAGAACCTTGTGGAGAGGGCTCAATTAAGTTGTCATCATACCTCGGCCCCTTGGTAAGGGAACACGTTCCAATCACAATTGATGATTGGAGGAAGATTGGCGATGAAAAGAAAACAATTCTGTGGAAGTCTATTCAGGTGACCTTTTCTATACTATTAATTATAACTTACACCACGATTGTTGTTCATTCTTTAATGATTGATATTTTGTCAAATGCAGGCCAGGTTTGAGCTTGAGGAAGAGTATCAAAAGGTTGCTGTGTTTAAGCAAATGGGGTGTTTGTGGAGAGCATCAAAATCACGTCTTGTCATAGCTATTGGGAAGGCTAAGAACAACAAAGAAAGAATGGAGCTACGACCGAAGAGTATGACTGTGATGGAATGGCGTAAATTTGTGAAGGAGAAAACTAGCCCAGCCTTTAAGGTATTCAACTTTTAATTAACTTTCCTTGTAAGATTTTATATGTAACACATCGTTTATATGTAGGCTCTGAGTGATGAATACAAGAAAAGAAGGGCAAAACAGATTCCTCACACCTCTAGTCGAAAAGGAATGGTTAGACTAGCAGAACAAATGGTAAGGCTAGTTCTTTCTTACTCTAATCAATTATCTAAATCACTAAGTTGTACTGATATATGTTGGATTACAGAAAAAGGATAGCTCTGAGCCATCTAAGGTGACAAGGCTAAATGTTTGGGTCAAGTCTCGTACCAGAAAAGATGGTACACCCGTGAATGCAATTGCAGCTGAAAAGATTGTAAGTTTTTTCTTCTGTTTTGTTGTGGTTTATGCATATGCATTTTTTTGTTTCCAACTACTTTACAATGTGGAATTATTTTTTTCAGAGGAAGGCAGCTGAGGTTGATAGTGGTGATCCTTCCTCAACAACAACAAATCCAAAAGAAGACCTCCTTTCACAAATTTTAGGACCTGATAATCCTGGTCGTCTGAGGGCAATGGGTAGAGGGATGAATATGACCAAATTAGCTTGTTTTCAAGTGAAGAGCAAGTGTATGGCTGAAATGGCTGCAAGTCAGATGCACTTGAAGCAAAAGGTACACGACTTAGAAGAGCAAGTTGGAAAAATGCAAAAAGAGGTAAGCTGTTAGAAAATATTAAACCTGAAACACGACTTAGGTTAATACGTTAGGAAATACTAAACCTGTTAAAAGTTTTAAGTGACCAAATTTGACTGTTGTTTAACAGAGACAAGCAGAACCTGAAGTGGGAGAAAACTCAGCTCCAATAGTAAGTAATTTAGAGCATATAAGTATAAGACTATTCTATTAAGAAAATCCATAGAATTGTTCTATTAATTATGAGTTCATTTCTACTGTTTTTTTTTGTAGAGTGTAAACACAAAATCACAACCTAAGTGTGTGTTGGTTGATTGGTGTGGTACTGATGATAATGTTGCTGAGGGTCGGCTTATTTCTTCTGACCCTGATGAGTTTGTGAACAATATAACTTTAGGGCCTGACTCTGTTAAAGTTTTGGTAGAAAATGCCACCAAAGCAGATGCATTTCTTTGGAGACCTGCACCTAAAATGTCTATAGTTGAGGAAGCTGTTGGAGAAATGATTGCATGGCCTGCTGCATATTGTGTTGTTTTAGACAACGAGTTTCCTCCACAAGATATTCCACTAAAGGTAAGTTTCTTATTCATCACCATATAAGTTAGCTTAGTGAACTCACTGGTTTAATGCGTTAGATGGTTTTTGGATCAAATATTGTAGAAAATCATGATTGTTATTATCATTTTTGGCTTAACTCTTAACTCAGCTTTTTTTATATGTATGTATGCTTAAGTTCTGGATTATTCATGCATGTTTTTTACAGAGCCCAACAACCTATTCAATTAACAAATGCAAACTAATGGATTGGGCTAGAAATGAGGAAGTTGTTGCTGTAGGGCGTTGGCAGACTCGCGAACCAAAAGCATTGGTTAATGGACTTAATCTGGGACCAAATGCAGTGAAAGTATTTGTGGATGAGGTAATACATCCTCATGCATTTCTATGGAGGCCAACAACAAATATGACAAACCTTGAGGATGCTTTGAATTCTTTCGTATCATGGCCTGCCAATAGAGTTGTGTTTGAAACAAACCTTGAGGATGCAGGAAGTCCAACATCTCCAGTACAAAAATCAGCAGCAACTCCACAGTCCCCTCTTGAGAGTGTTGCAGCTACACCACAAGCTCCTCAAAAGAAATCTAAAATCCTTTCACCATCTCCTCGTAGATCTCAAGTAATTCCTTACCTTTAGTTCTATGTTTTTGCTTGTTACCTGCTGCATATTGTAATTTGGCTTATTATTAGTGTTAAGTTTGATTATGTATACTTCAAACATTGCAGCGTCTCAGTCCAAAAAAAGTTGTGAAGGAAAATCAGAAATGCAAATTGATGGACCTATCTGGAAAAAAGCGTGTCGTTGCTGAAGGACGCTGGATTTCAAACAAGCCGGACCAAGTTGTCCACTTTGTTCCATTGGGGCTTAACGCAGTGAAAGTTTGGGTGGTTGTAGTGAAGGTAGAAGATGCACCTGTTTGGAGGCCTTCCACTGAAATCGAGGAGCTTAGAGATGCTTTGGGTACATTTATTGCATGGCCAGAAGACAAAGTTATAATTGAGGTAAGACTTTTTTTGGATAAGCTTAGAGATGATTTGGGTACAATTCTAAGTTATAAATTAGGTTTGGTTAAAGTGCTAATATGGCTTTCTTGCTCGCAGGAGGAATAGTGCAAGCTTATAATTGGGATTAGATTCAACTTTGTTTCTTTTAGTAATTTATGTTCGGTGTTGTGGTGTGATCTTTATGTAAGAATTGGATTACTTTCTATTTGGTATTGTGGTGTTCTCTATGTACGAACTGAAATACTTTCTGTTTGGTGTTGTGATATTATGCAAAATGGATCCAATTTTATTGCAGCAAATTGATGAAAACATGAACAAGCTAGCTTTCATAACAACCATTCTGATATCACGCTACAACACAATATATAATAGCTTGGAGAAACAGCTACAATGAAAACGAATACAGCATTTTAAAAAAGCTACAATTAAACCGAATACAGCATTTTAGAACAGCTACAACAAATGTTAATACAACGCTTCAAAAACGCTACAACTAATTCTACTACAGCATTATACAAGAGCTATAACAATATATATTAGAGCACTCGAAAAACGCTATTGTAGGTTGTTCTACAATAGCGTTCGAAAAAATGCTATTGTAGAAGGGGGATCTAAGATAGCTCCGGATGTCATAGCGTTCATCAAAACGCTATGAAACCCATATGATAGCGTTATTCATGAGCTAAGGAAGCCTATATTTCTTGTAGTGATCCGTACCATTTTTAGCAGCCACACATTCACCATAAAAAGAAGGTTTGGAGTCATTTGAATGAAGCAAAAAGAGGAAAGAAAGAGAGCCGTTGCATCTGGATCATATTACCGTTTATAGATAGGATTAAAGAAAGGACTTGTACCTGAAATGGTCCACACCTTATACTTTCCCCAACCATAAAGCAATGTTGTCATTTTCTCTCATTTATGTTGTCATTTCCGTTTTCTATATATATGGCTGATGTATGAGTGCTAAAGTAATCTAATCAGAAATGAAACACTCTTTTCTCTCTTGAATCTTTAAACTTTATTTAGAAAACCTTAAGCAATCTCTAGTAATTTCCACTTATTCTTACATGGTATCATTGAGCTAGGTTGCGTTTTTGGGTTTCTATTGTTACTATTCTCTTCAATCTCTTCCATTCTACACAAATCTCCATCAAATCTTCATATTACAATCTTTTGTTTATCTCAATATCTCATCTTTTCATTCTGTTTTTCTCACAAATATCTTTCATTTTTCGATTTGAACCATTCAAAACGTTGAGTCAAGCTTTGTTCTAAAGAGAAAACCGTTCTCTAACATTTCTCTAGCTTTCCCCAAAGTTCTACAGCAATCTCAAATCTTTCTCATCAAGAAATGGATAACTCTAAGGTTATGGTGATTCCCGTTACTCTCAACGGACCAAACTATCTTCTTTGGTCAAGAACAACAAAGATAGCTCTTTGTGGTCGTGGATTGTGGAAACACATTGAACTTGTTGCTGAAGAAGAAGAAGAAGACTCAAGTGATGATAAAGAGGCAGTAGCTGCAGCTAAACTTGCAAAGGAGGCTAAGTGGTTCCAAGAGGACCAAACCGTTCTTGCCATCATTCAAAACTATCTTGAAGCTCCACTCCTTGAAGCATACTCGTTTTGTGAAACCGCAAATGAGCTTTGGGAAACTCTCAAGAACGTCTATGGTAACATATCTAACCTCTCTCGTGTGTTTGAAGTGAAAAAGGCTATTAATGATTTGAGTCAAGAGGATTTAGAATTCACTAGACATCTTGGGAAGTATAGAGCACTATGGGCTGAGTTAGAAATGCTTAGACCAAATACTATGGATGCTGTGGTCTTGAATGAGAGGAAGGAACAAGATAAGGTCTTTGGTTTGTTGCTCACTTTGAATCCGGTCTGTAATGATCTCATCAAGTATATTCTAAGGGCTGAGAATCTCCCTAGCCTAGATGATGTATGCGCTCAAGTTCAAAGAGAACAAGGATCACTTGGAATGTTTGGCGGTAAGGGGGAGCTTCCTACTGCCAACAAAGGAGTATTCAAGGTTGAAGACCGACGATCAAAGGTGTGTGAGCATTGCAAGAAGAAGGGACACTCCAAAGACAAATGTTGGTTCCTCCATCCACATCTCTGACCAAGAAATGGACCAAAGGAACCGAGAGCTAACATCAGTCAAGCTGGTCCATCAAGACAAGAAGAAGAGTTAGCACCTGGTGACTATGTGAGGAATCGGACCTAGAGGCACTCATCAAATCCATTGCCTCTCTCAAGGATTCCGGTAACAAATTCTTAACCCCAACACCTTTTAGCTGCTTAACACATAAACCAACGCGTATGAGCTCTTTAATTGTTGATTCGGGTGCTTCTCATCATATGATTAGCAATGAATCCTTATTAAGCAATATAGAACCTGCTAGTGGTAATGTGGAGATAGCTAATGGTGATAGAATTCCTATTAAAGGCAATGGTAATTTGAAGCTATTTGATAAAGAATCTAAAGCTCTTTACATGCCTAAGTTCACTTCTAACTTGTTATCCGTTAAAAGAACCAGAAATGATCTTAATTGCTATGCTATATTTGGTCCTAATGAGGTTTATTTTCAGGATATTAAAAGTGGTAAAGTGATCGGAGATGGGGGAAGCAAAGATGAACTCTATGTGTTAGAGAATCTTTCACCGACCACTTCACAACATCATTTCAAATACATCTCTTGTTTAGATGTTTCCAATAACTTGTGGCATGCTAGATTAGGTCACCTTCACTCTAGAGCCCTTAAGCTCATGCTGCCTAGTGTTTCATTTGAATCAAATAATTGTGAAGCTTGTATTCTTGGCAAGCATTGTAAAATTGTTTTTCCTACTTCTTCTGCAATATATGAGAATTGCTTTGATTTGGTGCATTCAGATGTTTGGACTTCACCATGCATATCTAGGAATAATAACAAATACTTTGTGACATTCATTGATGAGAAATCTAAATACACTTGGATTACATTGCTTCCATCTAAAGATCGTGTGTTTGATGCTTTCATGAATTTTCAAAATTATGTTGTTAACCATTACAATGCCAAGATCAAAGTGTTTAGAACAGATAATGGAGGAGAGTATATAAGCAACAAATTCAAAGAACACTTAGCAAAACATGGAATTCTACATCAAACAAGCTGTCCTTATACACCACAACAAAATGGTATTGCCGAGAGAAAGAACCGGCACCTAATGGAAGTGGCGTGATCAATGATGTTTCATACTAATGTTCACAAACGTCTTTGGGGTGATGCGGTAATGACTGCTTACAATGTATGGGTTTTACAAGAAGTGAAGACCAATTGGCGGATATCTTCACCAAGGCCACAAGTCTTAAGGTTTGCTATCACATCTTTTGCAAACTAGGACTTGTGGACCTTGATAAACCTTGATGAAGTCCCCTTCCATGGACATCACACTCATTTTCCCTTTGCATAGTTTTATCCCAAGTGGTTTTCTATGTGAAGGTTTTTATTGAGGTGATGCTTCATGGACTTCCAAGCTTAAGTCATTTATCATGGACTTAAACTTGAGGGGGTGTATTGATCAAGAGGGACTTGAATGGTGATTTGGGAGGATGGGTACGGATTGTACGGACTGTATGGATAAGTACAATCCATACCATCTTTAGCAGCCGTACATTCACCATATAAAGAAGGTTTGGAGTCATTTGAATGAATAAAAAAGGGGAAAGAAAGAGAGTCGTTGCATCTGGATCATATTACGTTTATTGATAGGATTAAGGAAAGGACTTGTACCTGAAATGGTCCACACCTTATCCTTTCACCAACCATAAAGCAATGTTGTCATTTTCTCTCCTTTATGTTGTCATTTCCATTTTCTATATATATGGCTGATGTATGTGTGCTAAAGTAACCTAATCAGAAATGAAACACTCTTTTCTCTCTTGAATCTTTAAACTTTCTTTAGAAAACCTTAAGCAATCTCTAGTAATTTCCGCTTATTCTTACATCATCCTCATTCTAGAGCTCTTAAACTCATGCTGCCTAGTGTTTCATTTGAATCAAATAGTTGTGAAGCTTGTATTCTTGGCAAACACTACAAAACTGTTTTTCCTACTTCTACTACAATATATGAAAATTGCTTTGATTTGGTTCATTCGGATGTTTGGACTTCACCTTGCATTTCTATAGATAACAACAATTATTTTGTTACATTCATTGATGAAAAGTATAAATACACTTGGATTACATTACTTCCATCTAAAGATCGTGTGTTTGATGCATTCATGAATTTTTAAAACTATGTTGTTAACCAATACAATGCCAAGATCAAAGTGTTTAGAACAGATAATGGAGGGGAGTATACAAGCAACAAATTCAAAGAACACCTAGCAAAACATGGAATTCTACATCAAACAAGCTGTCCTGATACACCACAACAAAATGGTGTTGCCGAGAGAAAGAACCGACACCTAATGGAAGTGGCGAGATCAATGATGTTTCATATTAATGTTTCCAAACATCTTTGGGGTGATGCGGTGATGACTGCTTGCTATCTCATCAACCGAATACCAACCAAAGTCTTAGAGGACATCTCACAATTTCAGGTATTAAACAAAACAAAACCCTCTCTTGAATATCTTAAAGTATTTGGATGTGTTTGCTTTGTGATGTGGCCTAGGGATATCAGAAACAAGCTAGAACCATAGAGTGGCAAGAGTATGTTCCTAGGCTATTCTACAACACAAAAGGGATATAAATGCTTTGATCCCACCAACAACCGGTTGTATGTTTCAAGACAGGTTAAGTTTTTTGAAGAACAAGGGTACTATGAGAAGAAGGATTGGAATAACTTGAAGGATTTTGATGCATCAACAGACTGTGCCTCAAGCTTAAGAATGCTTCTCGAGCATCTTGCCGACTCCAACAACAACATCAACCAATCAAAAGCCAAACCGGACCAAGCACCTAATGTGTTAATCTCGGAAGAAGAAGAACTTGATATTGGCCAAGGAGAACCATCTATGGCAAAAAATAAGGTTACTCAAGAGCCAGTAACAGAATAACCCGAGGCTACTCAAGAGACTTTTAGAATTAAAGAGATTATGCGGAAATTAAATAGGAAGAATCATGGAGAAGAGCTAAGAGAGAACCGAGAATAGAGAAAAGAGAATTAGTTCTCATGGTTTAAATCTGATCAGAATACAAGGTATTTAAACTAAAACAAGTGCAAGTGTAGCACACACACTCCAACGGTCATATTGACTAAAAAGAAAGCTAAACATGTGACTAATCTATTTTGGGAAATGTTTCTTCTTCCTTTTGCAGATTGTCACTTTGGTCTTCACTAATTTGGTTGTAGACAGCCATTTGCAATATGATCTCCTTTGCACATTATTTTCAGAATGCTAACAGTAACATTTAAATGTTACCGTTACTAAGTGCATTTGCATTGCTGAGTTTACGCCTTCGCTTAACACTCCCCCTCAAGCTTAACTATAGAGATCAAAGTTAAGCTTACACCATGAAAGTTCATCTCATTAAAACTTTACTGTGAAAAAAACCACATGGGACAAAAACACACTTAAGGAAAAAGAGTATGAACTCTATGGCTTAATTGATCTCTATAAGTCCGAGCTTTGGATGAATAAAATCACACACCTTCAAGCTTGCTGCCTTAGTGAATATGTCGGCCAACTGATCAGAACTTCTTGTATAGCATGGCAGGATCAGTCCTTTCTCTACGGCTTGTCTCACTTTGTGGCAGTCCACTTCAATGTGTTTTGTTCGCTCATGGAACACCGAATTTGAGGCAATGTGTATTGCTGCTTGGTTATCATAGTGCATCGTTATTGGGTCTTGAGATTCAATGTTGTGGACTTTGAGAATGGCCTTGATCCAAGTGAGCTCGTTTGTGAGCTTTTCATGGCTCTATACTCAGCCTTGGCACTCGAGCATAAACCACCTTTTGCTTCTTTGTCTTCCAAGTTACCAAATTTCCTCCAATGAAGGTACAATATCCAGTTGTAGATCTTCTATCCCTTCTATCTCCTGCCCAATCAGCATCACAATATCCTACAATTTCTGAGCTTCCATTGCATCCCATCCAAATGCCGTGACATGGAGTTCCTTTGAGGTATCTTAGGATCCGTTCCACCATGTTCCAATGGTATATCTTGGGGCTTTGAATATGTTGGCTAACCTAATTCACAACAAAACACAAGTCGGGTCTAGTAATGGTTAAATAAATAAGCTTACCAACCAATCTTCGGTATTGCTTTACATCCTCAAATGGTCCATCTTCCAACTCCCCCTCTCGTTCTACTTTGTAGCCTTCTTCTAGGGGTGTTTTGGTTGACTTTGAATTCAGCTTTCCTGTTTCACTCAAGAGATCATGAATGTACTTTCTTTGTGATACAAAGAGTCCCTCCTTAGAGCGACATACTTCTATACCGAGAAAGTATTTTAGTTCTCCAAGATCTTTAATATCAAAAACTGATTTGAGATAAGACTTAGCATCTTGAATGCCTACCTTGTCATTCCCGGAGATGATAATATCATCTACATAAACGAGAATGACAACAATACCTTCTTTGCTTTGTAATGTGAATAGAGTATGATCCGATTATGACTTCTTGAATCCTCTATCTCTCAAGGTCACACTTAGCTTGTGGTACCAAGCTCTCGGTGATTGTTTCAAACCATAAATGGCCTTTCTGAGCCTGAAAACCTTTCCCGGTGTAACTGAATCTTCAAGGTGGAGGAGTCATATATACTTCATCCTCTAGTTCTCCTTGAAAAAATGCATTCTTCACATCCATTTGCCTTAGATCCCACTCCAAGTTTGCAGCGAAGGATAGTATAACTCTCACAGTGTGCAACTTGGCTACCAGAGCAAATGTGTCATTGTAATCCTCTCCATAAGTTTGTGTAAAGCCTCTGGCCACTAGTCTCGCCTTGTGCCTTTCTATCTCCCCACTGCTTAGATACTTGATTGTGAATACCCACTTAGAACTCACAGCCTTCTTTGCTTTAGGTAACTCAGCTTATGATTTATCTCCATAGCTTTGCGTTCTTCACTAAGTGCCTCTCTCCACACTTTTGTTCCTTAGCTTCTTCAGAGCTTGCAGGAATTTGGCCTTGATTAAGTATACCAATGAAGACTTGATGCTCTTGTGGAATGTGAGCTAGAGTACAAACTGCTTGAATCGGATGAGCTACTGCATTGCTGTTGTAGTAGACCCTTTTGTCCTTCCAAGTTGATGGGACAGATCTCGGCCTTTCACTTCTTCTTAAAGTGACTGGTTGTGGTTGTGGTTAAGATTGTTCCTCTTAAATTGATTCCAGCCGTGGACTTCTCCTTAATGGAGCCGGTTGTGGTAGCTGCTCTACTTGAGTTGATTCTACACTATTCGAGTCTTCTTGAAATGTGGACTCACCTTGATCATGGACTTGCTCATTTATTCCTTGATCATGGACTTCCTCATTTATAGTACCGCCTCCCTCATGCTCAAGGGGAGTAACTTCATCAGTAGTAGTTTCCACTCGAGATGGAGAACCCGTAATGGTTCTAGCCGCATTTTCTTTTGGTCTAGCAATTCCGAGA
>LT669794.1:20953412-21017352 GCA_900128785.1 Arabis alpina | reverse complement strand
AATGATTCAGAATTGCACAATACAGTTTTCAGGGTTTTTTCTGTTTATACTAGGAAACGTTTCATACAACATAGGCTCAGTTCTAACTCTAAACAGCTTAGGTATGTTACTAAACTTAGAAACGCTCAAAGAAGAACGAAATTCAGGAAATTCATCAATTAAAATACCCTTTGGCTTTAAAATCGTTTCAAGTTTGACTTTATCGAAAGTATGAACTTTTAGAATAAAGAGATTATGTGGAAATTAACTAGGAAGAATCATGGAGAAGGATTGAGGATAGGGAGAGAACCAAGAATAGAGAAAAGAGAATTAGTTCTCATTGTTTAAATCTGATCAGAACACAAGGTATTTAAACTAAACAAGTGCAAGTGAAGCACACACACTCCAACGGTCATATTGACTAAAAACAAAGCTAAACATGTGACTAGTCTATTTTGGGAAATGTTTCTTCTTCCTTTTGCAGATTGTCACTTTGGTCTCCACTAATTTGGTTGTAGACAGCCACTTGAAGTCTGATCTCCTTTGCATATTATCTTCATAATGCTAACGGTAACATTTAAATGTTACCGTTACTAAGTGCATTTGCAATGCTGAGTTTACGCCTTAGCTTAACACTCCCCCTCAAGCTTAACTATAGAGATCAAAGTTAAGCTTGCACCATGAAAGTTCACCGCATTAAAACCTTAGTGTGGAAAACCACGTGGGACAAAAACACACTTAAGGAAAAAGAGTATGAACTCTATGGCTTAATTGATCTCTATAAGTCTGAGCTTTGGATGAATAAAATCACACACCTTCAAGCTTGCTGACTTAGTGAATATGTCGGCCAGCTGATCAGAACTTCTTGTATAGCATGGCAGGATCAGTCCTTTCTCTACGGCTTGTCTCACTTTGTGGCAGTCCACTTCAATGTGTTTTGTTCGCTCATGGAACACCGAATTTGAGGCGATGTGTATTGCTGCTTGGTTGTCGCAGTGCATCGTTATTGGGTTTTGAGATTCAATGTTGAGGTCTTTGAGAATGGCCTTGATCCAAGTGAGCTCGTTTGTGAGCTTTTTCATGGCTCTATACTCAGCCTCGGCGCTAGAGCATGAAACCACCTTTTGCTTCTTTGTCTTCCAAGTTACCAAATTTCCTCCAATGAAGGTACAATATCCAGTTGTAGATCTTCTATCCCTTCTATCTCCTGCCCAGTCAGCATCACAATATCCTACAATTTCAGAGCTTCCATTGCATCCCATCCAAATGCCGTGACATGGAGTTCCTTTGAGGTATCTTAGGATCCGTTCCACCATGTTCCAATGGTATATCTTGGGCTTTGCATATGTTGGCTAACCTGATTCACAGCAAAACACAAGTCGGGTCTAGTAATGGTTAAATAAATAAGCTTCCCAACCAATCTTCGGTATTGCTTTACATCCTCAAATGGTCCATCTTCCAACTCCCCCTCGTTCTACTTTGTAGCCTTCTTCTAGGGGTGTTTTGGCTGACTTTGAATTCAGCTTTCCTGTTTCACTTAAGAGATCATGAATGTACTTTCTTTGTGATACAAAGAGTCCCTCCTTAGAGCGACATACTTCTATACCGAGAAAGTATTTTAGTTCTCCAAGATCTTTTAATATCAAAAAACTGATTTGAGATAAGACTTAGCATCTTGAATGCCCACCTTGTCATTCCCGGAGATGATAATATCATCTACATAAACGAGAATGACAACAATACCTTCTTTGCTTTGTAAGGTGAATAGAGTATGATCCGATTCTGACTTCTTGAATCCTCTATCTCTCAAGGTCACACTTAGCTTGTGATACCAAGCTCTCGGTGATTGTTTCAAACCATAAATGGCCTTTCTGAGCCTGAAAACCTTTCCCGGTGTAAACTGAATCTTCAAGTCCCGGTGGAGGAGTCATATACACTTCATCTTCTAGTTCTCCTTGAAGAAATGCATTCTTCACATCCATTTGCCATAGATCCCACTCCAACTTTGCAGCTAAGGATAGTATAATTCTCACAATGTGCAACTTGGCTACCGGAGCAAATGTGTCATTATAATCCTCTCCATATGTTTGTGTAAAGCCTCTGGCCACTAGTCTCGCCTTGTGCCTTTCTATCTCCCCACTGCTTAGATACTTGATTGTGAATACCCACTTAGAACTCACAGCCTTCTTTCCTTTAGGTAACTCAGCTTCATCCCAAGTATGATTTATCTCCATAGCTTTACGTTCTCACTGACTGCCTCTCTCCACACTTTGTGTTCCTTAGCTTCTTCATAGCTTGCTGGAATTTGACCTTGATCAAGTATACCAATGAAGACTTGATGCTCTTGAGGAATGTGAGCTATGATAGAATGTATGCGGAAATAGGATTTACTTAGGTTGCTTTGAGGTTTCTTTAGAGAGTTCATAAGAGATTATCTAAAGATTTGAGAGAGTAAAAGAGTTTTTCTCATTAGTTTAGAAGGTAATCAGCTTACATTACATATATAGGTCTTTAAAGGAGATGACAACATAAGAAAGATGACCACATAATGAACCTAGCCGTTTTTAAGGTTGGTGGAAAGGTGGTCTTTGGTCCTTGTCCTTATGTGATGGACCACATGGTACATAGTCCTTTCTCTTCTCCACCTTATCCTCTTTCTTATCTTTAAACGGTCAGATGGAGCCTTTCCCTTTCTTATCTTTGAGTGCAGCCTTTCCCTTTATGGTGTGCGGATTGTACCTTTGGTACGGATGTGTACTTGTCAAGTACAATCCGTACAATCCGTACATCCGTACCATTTCTAAAGATCCGTATACACCATAATGCAAGTCCCTCTTGATCAATACTCCCCCTCAAGTTTAAGTCCATGGTAAATGACTTAAGCTTGGAAGTCCATGAAGCATCACCTCATTAAAAACCTTCACATAGAAAACCACTTGGGATAAAACTATGCAAAGGGAAAAAGAGTGTGATGTCCATGGAAGGGGACTTGATCAAGGTTTATTAAGGTCCACAAGTCCTAGTTTGCTAAAGATGTGATTGCAAACCTTAAGACTTGCGGCCTTAGTGAAGATATCCGCCAATTGGTCTTCACTTCTTGTGAAACACGGCAGAATAACTCCTTGTTCCACCTTCTGCCTAACCTTGTGACAATCAAGCTCGATGTGCTTTGTTCTCTCATGAAACACAGAGTTGGATGCAATGTGAATGGCAGCTTGGTTATCACAATGCATAGTGATCGGTTCATCATTCTTGAAGCCTAAACACTCAAGTAGTCCCTTGAGCCAAACAAGTTCATTTGTGAGCTTCTTCATAGCTCTATATTCAGCTTCTGCACTTGAGTCCGACACTATCTTCTGTTTCTTAGTCTTCCAAGTAACCAAGTTGCCTCCAATGAATGTGCAATAGCCAGTTGTAGACTTCCTATCGTTCCTATCACCAGCCCAATCTGCATCACAATATCCAACTAAGTCGGTGTTGGTGTTCTTTCCCATCCAAATACCTTGGCCAAAGCTTCCCTTGAGATATCTGAGTATCCTTTCAATCATATTCCAATGATAGATAGTGGGAGCTTTCATGTGTTGGCTGACTTGATTCACCGCAAAACACAGGTCCGGTCTAGTGAGAGTGAGGTAGATGAGCTTCCCAACTAGTCTTCTATACTTAGATGCATCTTCAAACAGCTCGTCTTCTTTCTCTCCAATCCGACTAGTTTTGTAACCTTCTTCCAGAGGAGTTTTGGCTGGCTTTGCCTCCATCATTTATGTTTCACCTAGTAGATCCAAGACATACTTCCTTTGTGAGATAAAGAGTCCATCCGAGAACCTACACACCTCAATTCCAAGGAAATACTTGAGTTCTCCTAGATCCTTTATGTCAAACACAGAATTGAGATAGGCTTTAGTGTCTTGGATTCCTTCTTTGTTGTCTCCGGTTATGATCAAGTCATCCACATACACTAAAACCACAACTAGCCCCTTTGATCCGTGTAGAGTAAAGAGAGTATGATCAGATTCTGATCTTGCAAAACCTCTTTCCATTAGAGTCATGCTTAGTTTTCTATAGCCCATAGATAGCTTTCTTGAGTCTCAAAACCTTTCCTGGAGTAACCGTCTTCTCTAGACCCGGAGGAGGAGTCATATACACTTCTTCTTCTAGTTCTCCTTGTAGGAAAGCATTCTTCACATCCATTTGCCACAAATCCCATGAGAGGTTAGTAGCTATAGAGAGAACAACTCTAACCGTATGAAGCTTGGCAACGGGTGCAAAAGTGTCTGTGTAGTTTTCTCCATAGGTTTGAGTGAATCCCCTAGCTACTAAACGAGCCTTGTATCTTTCTATGTCTCCATTGCTCAAATACTTGATTGTGAGTACCCTCTTTGAACTCACAGCTTTCTTTCCTTTGGGTAAATCAGTCTCATACCAAGTCTCATTCTTCATCATTGCCCCTATCTCATCATCAACTGCCTCTGTCCATTCTTCATTCTCCATTGCTTCTTCATAATGTTTAGGGATCATATCTTGATCAATCTTGACTAGAAATGCTTGATGATCCGAAGGTATAAAGGCAAGAGAACACACAGCTTGAGTAGGATGAGCAACAGCTTCACAATTGTAATAGACCCTCTTCTCTTTCCAAGTAGATGGGTCACTCTTTTCTCTTTCACTTCTTCTTAGGACTGGCTGACTTGGTTCTTGAATAGACGGTTCTTGAATCGGTTCTTGGCTTATCTCTTGTCTTGGTACTTCACTTGGTGTGGGACAAGTAGTGTGAAGTCTAGAACTCCTTCTAAGGATAGGTGCTTGCACTTCTATAGTTGTCTCTTGAGTAGCCGCAGGTTCTTCTATTACCGGCTCTTGAGTAACCTCATTTTCTGCCATAGATGGTTCTCCTTGGCCAATATCAAGTTCTTCTTCTTCTGAGATTGAAACATTGGGTGCTTGGTCCGGTTTGGCTTTTGCTTGGTTGTTGTTGTTGTTGGAGTCGGCAAGATGCTCGAGAAGCATTCTTAAGCTTGAGGCACGGTCTGTTGATGCAGCCAAATCCTTCAAGTCATTCCAATCCTTCTTCTCATAGTACCCTTGTTCTTCAAAGAACTTAACCTCTCTTGAAACATACAACCGGTTGTTGGTGGGATCAAAGCATTTATATCCCTTTTGTGTGGTAGAATAGCCTAGGAACATACTCTTGACACTCTTTGGTTCTAGCTTGTTTCTGATATCCCTAGGCAACATCACAAAGCAAACACATCCAAACACTTTAAGATGTTCAAGAGAGGGTTTTGTTTTGTTTAATACCTGAAATGGTGAGATGTCCTCTAAGACTTTGGTTGGTATTCGGTTGATGAGATAGCAAGCAGCCATCACCGCATCACCCCAAAGACGTTTGGGAACATTAGTATGAAACATCATTGATCTCGCCACTTCCATTAGATGCCGGTTCTTTCTCTCGGCAACACCATTTTGTTGTGGTGTATAAGGGCAGCTTGTTTGATGTAGAATTCCATGTTTTGCTAGGTGTTCTTTGAATTTGTTGCTTGTATACTCCCCTCCATTATCTGTTCTAAACACTTTGATCTTGGCATTGTATTGGTTAACAACATAGTTTTGAAAATTGATGAAAGCATCAAACACACGATCTTTAGATGGAAGCAATGTAATCCAAGTGTATTTAGACTTTTCAATGAATGTAACAAAATACTTGTTGTTATCTCTAGAAATGCAAGGTGAAGTCCAAACATCTGAATGAACCAAATCAAAGCAATTTTCATGAATTGTAGTAGAAGTAGGAAAAACAGTTTTGCAATGTTTGCCAAGAATACAAGCTTCACAATTATTTGATTCAAATGAAACACTAGGCAGCATGAGTTTAAGAGCTCTAGAATGAGGATGACCTAATCTAGCATGCCACAAGTTATTGGAAACATCTAAACAAGAGCTGAAATTGAAATGATGTTGTGAAGTGGTCGGTGAAAGATTCTCTAACACATAGAGTTCATCTTTGCTTCCCCCTTCTCCGATCACTATACCACTTTTAATATCCTGAAAATAAACCTCATTAGGACCAAATATAGCATAGCAATTAAGATCATTTGTGGTTCTCTTAACGGATAACAAGTTAGAAGTGAACTTAGGCATGTAAAGAGCTTTAGATTCTTTATCAAACAGCTTCAAATTACCAATGCCTTTAATAGGAATTCTATCACCATTAGCTATCTCCACATTACCACTAGCAGGTTCTATATTGCTTAATAAGGATTCATTGCTAATCATATGGTGAGAAGCACCCGAATCAACAATTAAAGAGCTCTTACTTGTTGGTTTATGTGTTAAGTAGCTAAAAGGTGTTGGGGTTAAGAATTTGTTACCGGAATCCTTGAGAGAGGCAATGGATTTGATGAGTGCCTCTAGGTCCGATTTCCTCACATAGTCACCGGATGCTAACTCCTCTTCTTGTCTTGATGGACCAGCTTGAGTGATGTTAGCTCTCGGTTCCCTTGGTCCATTACTTGGTCGAAGATGTGGATGGAGGAACCAACATTTGTCTTTGGAGTGTCCCTTCTTCTTGCAATGCTCACACACCTTTGATCGTCGGTCTTCAAACTTGAATACTCCTTTGTTGGCAGTAGGAAGCTCCCCCTTACCACCAAACATTCCAAGTGACCCTTGTTCTCTTTGAACTTGAGCGCATACCTCATCTAGGCTAGGGAGATTCTCAGCCCTTAGAATGTGCTTGATGAGATCATTAAAGACCGGATTCAAAGTGAGCAATAAACCAAAGACCTTATCTTGTTCCTTCCTCTCATTCAAGACCACAACATCCATGGTATTTGGTCTAAGCATTTCTAACTCAGCCCATAGTGCTCTATACTTCCCAAGATGTCTAGTGAATTCTAAATCCTCTTGATTCAACTCATTTATAGCCTTTTTCACTTCAAACACACGAGATAGATTAGATTTGTTACCATAGACGTTCTTGAGAGTTTCCCAAAGCTCATTTGCAGTTTCACAAAACGAGTATGCTTCAAGGAGTGGAGCTTCAAGAGAGTTTTGGATGATGGCAAGAACGGTTTGGTCCTCTTGGAACCATTTAGCCTCCTTTGCAAGTTTAACCGCAGCTAATTCCTCTTCATCATCACTTGAGTCATCCTCTTCTTCTTCAGCAACAAGCTCAATGTGATTCCATAATCCACGACCACAAAGAGCTATCTTTGTTGTTCTTGACCAAAGAAGATAGTTTGGTCCTTTGAGAGTAACTGGAATTACCATAACCTTAGAGTTATCCATTCCTTGATGAAAAAGGTTGAGATTGTTGTAGAACTTTGAGGAGAGCTAAAGAACTGTTAGAGAAAGGTTTTCTCTTTAGAACAAAGCTTGAACCAACGTTTTGAATGATTCAAGTCGAAAAACAAGCATGGTTTGTTAGAGATTCCAAAGAAGGATCCGAATGAAAAAGGAGAGATTTGAGATGAACAAAGACTTTAAAATGAAGATTTGATGTTGGAAAGGAAGTTTCCCTTTAAATCCAATCTTGATTCATCATTTTAAAGATTCAAAACAGAAAACAAAAGAGTTTTGTTGAAGATTTTGAAGAAAAACAGAAGGGAAAAAGAAGATTGTGATAGAGATTTGTGTAGAATGGATAGAAAATATAGAGATTAGATAGAATAGAAACCCAAAAACGCAACCTAGCTCAATGATACCATGATAGAATGTATGCGGAAATAGGATTTACTTAGGTTGCTTTGAGGTTTCTTTAGAGAGTTCATAAGAGATTATCTAAAGATTTGAGAGAGTAAAAGAGTTTTTCTCATTAGTTTAGAAGGTAATCAGCTTACATTACATATATAGGTCTTTAAAGGAGATGACAACATAAGAAAGATGACCACATAATGAACCTAGCCGTTTTTAAGGTTGGTGGAAAGGTGGTCTTTGGTCCTTGTCCTTATGTGATGGACCACATGGTACATAGTCCTTTCTCTTCTCCACCTTATCCTCTTTCTTATCTTTAAACGGTCAGATGGAGCCTTTCCCTTTCTTATCTTTGAGTGCAGCCTGTTAAGCTAAGGCGTAAACTCAGCAATACAAATGCACTTAGTAACGGTAACATTTAAATGTGACCGTTAGCATTATGAGAATAATGTGCTAAGGAGATCAGACTAAGGAGATCAGACTGCAAGTGGCTGTCTACAACCAAATTAGTGAAGACCAAAGTGACAATCTCCAAAAGGAAGAAGAAACATTTCCCAAAATAGATTAGTCACATGTTTAGCTTGGGTTTGAGCTAATGGAATGGTTTGAGCTACACTTGCACTTGTTTAGTTTAAATACCTTGTATTCTGATCAGATTTAAAACAATGAGAACTAATTCTCTTTTCTTAATTCTTGGTTCTCTCTCTATCCTCAATCCTTCTCCATGATTCTTCCTAGTTAAATTCTGCATAATCTCTTTATTCTAAAATGGTATCAGAGCGGTTAAGCTCCTAAATCTCTTCAATCTCTTTCAAATCTCTAGTTCTATCCATTCTGCAAATCTTGTGTTCTCCAAATTTTCTGGAAATTTTCTTTTATCCGCTGGTCCATAGCTCTATCTGCTGGTCCATAGTATTATCCAGAGGTTTTTAAGTGTTCAACCATGGAGAACTCAAGACCTCCTGTTGTACCTGTCACTCTTAAAGGAGTTAACTACCTACTATGGTCTAGAACGACCAAAACAACATTGTGCAGCCGTGGGCTTTGGAGTCATATACTGAAGGATGAAGCTCCAAAGGTGACAGTTGAAAAAGAAGGCAAGAAGACGGTGGTTGCTGGTGATAGTGACCAGTGGTTCCAAGAGGACCAAATGATGGTTTCTATCATTCAAAACTCCCTTGAAGCATCTCTCCTTGAGGCGTACTCTTACTGTGAGACTGCCAAGGAATTATGGGATACACTCTATAAAGTGTTTGGAAACACTTCAAACTTGAGCCGAGTGTTTGAAGTGAAGAAAGCTATTAATGATCTCAGCCAAGAAGACATGGAGTTTACTCAACATTTTGGGAAATTCAGATCTCTTTGGGCTGAGCTTGAAATGCTTAGGCCAAGCTCAGTTGACCCGGTGGTACTCAATGAGAGGCGTGAAGAAGATAAGGTCTTTGGCCTTCTCATGACTCTCAACTCAAACTACACGGATCTCATCAAGCATATGCTGCGAGCAAACAAACTGCCGAGTCTTGAAGAAGTGTGTGCTCAAATTCAAAAGGAACAAGGCTCACATGGCCTCTTTGGTGGAAAAAGAGAGCTGATCACGGCCAACAAAGGTGTATACAAGCCAGAGGACCGAAAGATTTGGGTGTGTGACCACTGCAAGAAGAAAGGCCATACCAAAGACAAGTGCTGGATTTTACATCCCCATCTTAAACCAAACAAGTTTAAGGACCAAAGGGCAAATCTCTCACATGAACAAAGTGATGAACCAAAGCAGTGTAGCTCCTCCTCTCACGAAGATGGCACAGCCACAGCCAGTGTTGCATCCCACGAGTTTGTGAGGAAAACTGATCTAGATGCTCTCATCAAAGCCATTGGGTCCTTAAAGGAGTCTGGTACCACATTCTTTACTTATAAATCTAAAAATTCTATAGTTGTTGATTCTGGAGCATCTCATCATATGATTAGTAATGCCAATCTTCTTAACAACATAGAACCTGCTCTAGGGAATGTGGTAATAGCAAATGGTGATAAAATTCCAATTAAAGGCACTGGAAATCTGAAATTGTTTGATAAAGATTCTAAAGCATTTTACATGCCAACATTTACATCAAACTTATTATCAATTAAAAGAGCCACTTCTGATTTGAATTGTTATGCTATCTTTAGTCCTAATGATGTTCTGTTTCAGGATATTAAGACTAATAGAGTACTCGGAAAAGGAGTAGTCAAGGATGACTTATATGTGCTGGAAGACAATGAACCAACTTCTTTACTATCTACTTCGTTTAGCTCAATTCTGGCTGATACTAATAGTGCTATTTGGCATGCTAGATTAGGCCACCCTCATTCTAGGGCTTTAGGATTAATGTTACCTAGTATTTCGTTTAAAAATGATGAATGTGAAGCTTGTATACTTGGTAAACATTGTAAGTCAGTGTTTCCCAAGTCTTCAACTATTTATGAAAACTTTTTTGATTTAGTGCACTCTGATGTTTGGACCTCACCTTGTGAATCAAGAGAACATCATAAATACTTTGTCACATTCATAGATGAAAAATCGAAATACACATGGGTTACATTATTACCATCAAAGGATAGGGTGCTAGAGGCATTTACTAACTTTCAAACTTATGTTACTAATCATTACAATGCTAAGATTAAAATTCTCAGAAGTGATAATGGTGGAGAATATACAAGTCATGCCTTCAAAAAGCACCTAGCAATGCATGGAATTATCCATCAAACTAGCTGTCCATACACACCACAACAAAATGGAGTGACAGAAAGGAAAAATAGACACTTGATGGAAGTAGCACGGTCTATGATGTTCCACCACAACGTTCCAAAGAAGTTTTGGAGTGATGCATTAGTCTCAGCATGCTATCTGATCAACCGCACTCCTACCAAAATTCTAGACGATTTGTCTCCATTTGAGGTACTAAACAAAATCAAACCATTTATTAACCACTTACGCGTGTTTGGATGTGTGTGTTTTGTTTTGATACCAGGAGAAAGAAGAAATAAGCTAGAAGCAAAGAGTGTAAAAGCTATGTTCATAGGATACTCTACTACTCAAAAGGGGTACAAATGTTATAATCCGGAAACAAGAAAAGTCCTTGTATCTCGGGATGTGAAGTTTGTGGAATCAAAGGGGTTTTACGAGGAAAGAGATTGGAATAATCTACAAGATTTGTCTCATACCACGTCTGACCGAGCCACAAACCTTAGACGGATATTGGAAACACTCGGAATTGCTAGACCAAAAGAAAATGCGGCTGGAACCATTCCGGGTTCTCCATCTCGAGTGGAAACTACTACTGATGAAGTTACTCCCCTTGAGCATGAGGGAGGCAGTACTATAAATGAGGAAGTCCATAATCAAGGTATAAATGAGCAAGTCCATGATCAAGGTGAGTCCACATTTCAAGAAGACTCGGATAGTGTAGAATCAACTCAAGTAGAGCACCTACCACAACTGGCTCCATTGAGGAGAAGTCCACGGCTGGAATCAATTCAAGAGGAGGAACAACCTCAACCGCAACCACAACCAGTCACTTTAAGAAGAAGTGAAAGGCCGAGATCTGACCCATCAACTTGGAAGGACAAAAGGGTCTACTACAACAGCAATGCAGTAGCTCATCCGATTCAAGCAGTTTGTACTCTAGCTCACATTCCTCAAGAGCATCAAGTCTTCATTGGTATACTTGATCAAGGTCAAATTCCAGCAAGCTATGAAGAAGCTAAGGAACACAAAGTGTGGAGAGAGGCAGTCAGTGAAGAACGTAAAGCTATGGAGATAAATCATACTTGGGATGAAGCTGAGTTACCTAAAGGAAAGAAGGCTGTGAGTTCTAAGTGGGTATTCACAATCAAGTATCTAAGCAGTGGGGAGTTAGAAAGGCACAAGGCGAGACTAGTGGCCAGAGGCTTTACACAAACCTATGGAGAGGATTACAATGACACATTTGCTCTGGTAGCCAAGTTGCACACTGTGAGAATTATACTATCCTTAGCTGCAAACTTGGAGTGGGATCTATGGCAAATGGATGTGAAGAATGCATTTCTTCAAGGAGAACTAGAAGATGAAGTGTATATGACTCCTCCACTGGGACTTGAAGATCCAGTTACTCCGGGAAAGGTTCTCAGGCTCAGAAAGGCCATTTATGGTTTGAAACAATCACCGAGAACTTGGTACCACAAGCTAAGTGTGACCTTGAGAGATAGAGGATTCAAGAAGTCAGAATCGGATCATACTCTATTCACATTACAAAGCAAAGAAGGTATTGTTGTCATTCTCGTTTATGTAGATGATATTATCATCTCCGGGAATGACAAGGTGGGCATTCAAGATGCTAAGTCTTATCTCAAATCAGTCTTTGATATTAAAGATCTTGGAGAACTAAAATACTTTCTCGGTATAGAAGTATGTCGCTCAAAGGAGGGACTCTTTATATCACAAAGAAAGTACATTCATGATCTCTTAAGTGAAACAGGAAAGCTGAATTCAAAGTCAGCCAAAACACCCCTAGAAGAAGGCTACAAAGTAGAACGAGAGGGGGAGTTGGAAGATGGACCATTTGAGGATGTAAAGCAATACCGAAGATTGGTTGGGAAGCTTATTTATTTAACCATTACTAGACCCGACTTGTGTTTTGCTGTGAATCAGGTTAGCCAACATATGCAAAGCCCCAAGATATACCATTGGAACATGGTGGAAAGGATCCTAAGATACCTCAAAGGAACTCCATGTCACGGCATTTGGATGGGATGCAATGGAAGCTCTGAAATTGTAGGATATTGTGATGCTGATTGGGCAGGAGATAGAAGGGATAGAAGATCTACAACTGGATATTGTACCTTCATTCGAGGTAATTTGGTAACTTGGAAGACAAAGAAGCAAAAGGTGGTTTCATGCTCAAGCGCCGAGGCTGAGTATAGAGCCATGAAAAAGCTCACAAACGAGCTCACTTGGATCAAGGCCATTCTCAAAGACCTCAACATTGAATCTCAAGACCCAATAACAATGCACTGCGACAACCAAGCAGCAATACACATTGCCTCAAATTCGGTGTTCCATGAGCGAACAAAACACATTGAAGTGGACTGCCACAAAGTGAGACAAGCCGTAGAGAAAGGACTGATCCTGCCATGCTATACAAGAAGTTCTGATCAGCTGGCCGACATATTCACTAAGGCAGCAAGCTTGAAGGTGTGTGATTTTATTCATCCAAAGCTCGACTTATAGAGATCAATTAAGCCATAGAGTTCATACTCTTTTTCCTTAAGTGTGTTTTGTCCCACGTGGTTTTTACACACTAAGGTTTTAATGAGGTGAACTTTCATGGTGCAAGCTTAACTTTGATCTCTATAGTTAAGCTTGAGGGGGAGTGTTAAGCTAAGGCGTAAACTCAGCAATACAAATGCACTTAGTAACGGTAACATTTAAATGTGACCGTTAGCATTATGAGAATAATGTGCTAAGGAGATCAGACTGCAAGTGGCTGTCTACAACCAAATTAGTGAAGACCAAAGTGACAATCTCCAAAAGGAAGAAGAAACATTTCCCAAAATAGATTAGTCACATGTTTAGCTTGGGTTTGAGCTAATATGACCGTTGGAATGGTTTGAGCTACACTTGCACTTGTTTAGTTTAAATACCTTGTATTCTGATCAGATTTAAAACAATGAGAACTAATTCTCTTTTCTTAATTCTTGGTTCTCTCTCTATCCTCAATCCTTCTCCATGATTATTCCTAGTTAAATTCTGCATAATCTCTTTATTCTAAAACAGCTTTTCCCTTTATGGTGTGCGGATTGTACCTTTGGTACGGATGTGTACTTGTCAAGTACAATCCGTACATCCGTACCATTTCTAAAGATCCGTACACACCATAATGCAAGTCCCTCTTGATCAATAAGCTAGAGTACAAACTGCTTGAATCGGATGAGCTACTGCATTGCTGTTGTAGTAGACCCTTTTGTCCTTCCAAGTTGATGGGACAGATCTCGGCCTTTCACTTCTTCTTAAAGTGACTGGTTGTGGTTGTGGTTAAGATTGTTCCTCTTAAATTGATTCCAGCCGTGGACTTCTCCTTAATGGAGCCGGTTGTGGTAGCTGCTCTACTTGAGTTGATTCTACACTATTCGAGTCTTCTTGAAATGTGGACTCACCTTGATCATGGACTTGCTCATTTATTCCTTGATCATGGACTTCCTCATTTATAGTACCGCCTCCCTCATGCTCAAGGGGAGTAACTTCATCAGTAGTAGTTTCCACTCGAGATGGAGAACCCGTAATGGTTCTAGCCGCATTTTCTTTTGGTCTAGCAATTTCGAGTGTTTCTAATATCCGTCTAAGGTTTGTGGCTCGGTCAGACGTGGTATGAGACAAATCTTGTAGATTATTCCAATCTCCTTCCTCGTAAAACGCCTTTGATTCCACAAACTTCACATCCCGAGATACAAGGACTTTTCTTGTTTCCGGATTATAACATTTGTACCCCTTTTGAGTAGTAGAGTATCCTATGAACTTAGCTTTTACACTCTTTGCTTCTAGCTTGTTTCTTCTTTCTCCTGCTATCAAAACAAAACACACACATCCAAACACGCGTAAGTGGTTAATAGATGGTTTGATTTTGTTTAGTACCTCAAAAGGAGACAAATCGTCTAGAGTTTTGGTAGGAGTGCGGTTGATCAGATAGCATGCTGAGACTAATGCATCACTCCAAAACTTTTTTGGAACGTTGTGGTGGAACATCATAGACCGTGCTACTTCCATCAAGTATCCTTTCTCCCACTCCATTTTGTTGTGGTGTGTATGGACATCTAGTTTGATGGATAATTTCATGCATTGCTAGGTGCTGTTTGAAGGCATGACTTGTATATTCTCCACCATTATCAGTTCTGAAAATTTTAATCTTAGCATTGTAATGATTAGTAACATAAGTTTGAAAGTTAGTAAATGCCTCTAGCACCCTATTCTTTAATGATAATAATGTAAACCATGTGTATTTCGATTTTTCATCTATGAATGTGACAAAGTATTTATGATGTTCTCTTGATTCACAAGGTGAGGTCCAAACATCAGAATGCACTAAATCAAAACAGTTTTCATAAATAGTTGAAGACTTGGGAAACACCGATTTACAATGTTTACCAAGTATACAAGCTTCACATTCATCATTTTTAAACGAAATACTAGGTAACATTAATCGTAAAGCCCGAGAATGAGGGTGGCCTAATCTAGCATGCCAAATAGCACTATTAGCATCAGCCAGAATTGAGCTAAACGAAGTAGATAGTAAAGAAGTTGGTTCATTGTCTTCCAGCACATATAAGTCATCCTTGACTACTCCTTTTCCGAGTACTCTATTAGTCTTAATATCCTGAAAAAGAACATCATTAGGACTAAAGATAGCATAACAATTCAAATCAAAAGTGGCTCTTTTAATTGATAATAAGTTTGCTGTAAATGTTGGCATGTAAAATGCTTTAGAATCTTTATCAAACAATTTCAGATTTCCAATGCCTTTAATTGGAATTTTATCACCATTTGCTATTACCACATTCCCTAGAGCAGGTTCTATGTTGTTAAGAAGATTTGCATTACTAATCATATGATGAGATGCTCCAGAATCAACAACTATAGAGTTTTTAGATTTATGAGTAAAGAATGTGGTACCGGACTCCTTTAAGGATCCAATGGCTTTGATGAGAGCGTCTAGATCAGTTTTCCTCACAAACTCATGGGATGCAACACTGGCTGTGGCTGTGCCATCTTCATGAGAGGAGGAGCTACACTGCTTTGGTTCATCACTTTGTTCATGTGAGAGATTTGCCCTTTGGTCCTTAAACTTGTTTGGTTTAAGATGGGGATGTAAAATCCAGCACTTGTCCTTGGTATGGCCTTTCTTCTTGCAGTGGTCACACACCCAAGTCTTTCGGTCCTCTAGCTTGTATACACCTTTGTTGGCCGTGATCAGCTCTCTTTTTCCACCAAAGAGGCCATGTGAGCTTTGTTCCTTTTGAATTTGAGCACATACTTCTTCAAGACTCAGCAGTTTGTTTGCTCGCAGCATATGCTTGATGAGATCCCTGTAGTTTAAGTTGAGAGTCATGAGAAAGCCAAAGACCTTATCTTCTTCACGCCTCTTATTGAGTACCACCAGGTCAACTGACCTTGGCCTAAGCATTTCAAGCCCAGCCCAAAGAGATCTGAATTTCCCAAAATGTTGAGTAAACTCCATGTCTTCTTGGGTGAGATCATTAATAGCTTTCTTTACTTCAAACACTCGGCTCAAGTTTAAAGTGTTTCCCAACACTTTATAGAGTGTATCCCATTATTCCTTGGTATTGATCAAGAGGGACTTGAATGGTGATTTGTGAGGATGTGTGTACGGACAAGTACAATCCGTACCAATCTTTAAAACATCCGGACTTATCTTTAAAGACTAAAGAGGAACAAAGAGACGTTATGACACATTCAGAGGATAACGTTGAGGTATTTGAATCCTATGACCGTTTAAGGATAAGATGATGATACAAAGTGGTCCACACCAACTAGACGACAAAGACCAAAGGCTCTCTTTTCACCAACCCTTAAAGATGTCGTCATTTTCTCCTTTCTCTTTATATACATGTAATGTGTTTGTATTCAGAATCAATCTAATGAGAAAAACTACTTTACTCTTCCTAAATTTTTCTCTAATCTATCTCTAATCTTTAGTAATCTCTTATAAAACCTTTAAGCAATCTATTGTAAACCTATTTCCGCATACATTCTTTCATGGTATCAGAGCTAGGTTGCGTTTTTGAGTTTCTATTCTATCGAATCTCTATATTCTCTATCCATTCTACACAAATCTCTATCAAAATCTTCATTTTCCATTCGGTTTTCTTAAAATTCTTCAACAAAACTCTTTTGTTTTCTGTTTCGAATCTTTAAAATGATGAATCAAGATTGGATCTAAAGGGAAACTTCCTTTCCAACATCAAATCTTCATTTTAAAATCTTTGTTCATCTCAAATCTCTCTCCTTTTTCATTCAGATCCTTCTTTGAAATCCTTCACAAACCATGCTTGTTTTTCGACTTGAACCATTCAAAACGTTGAGTCAAGCTTTGTTCTAAAGAGAAAACCATTCTCTAACATTCCTCTAGCTTTCCTCAAAATTCTACATCAATCTCAAATCGTTTTCATCAAGAAATGGATAACTCTAAGGTTATGGTGATTCTGGTTACTCTCAAAGGACAGAACTATCTTGTTTGGTCAAGAACAACAAAGATAGCTCTTTGTGGTCGTGGATTGTGGAAACACATTGAACTTGTTGCTGAAGAAGAAGAAGAAGACTCAACTGATGATGAAGAGGCAGTAGCTGCGACTAAACTTGCAAAGGAGTCTAAGTGGTTCCAAGAGGATCAAACCGTTCTGGTCATCATCCCAAACTCTCTTGAAGCTCCAGTCCTAGAAGCATACTCGTTTTCTGAAACTGCAAATGAGCTTTGGGCAACTCTCAAGAACGTCTATGGTAACATATCTAACCTCTCTCGTGTGTTTGAAGTGAAAAAGGCAATAAATGAGTTGAGTCAAGAGGATTTAGAATTCACTAGACATCTTGGGAAGTATAGAGCACTATGGGCTGAGGTAGAAATGCTTAGACCAAATACTATGGATGTTGTGGTCTTGAATGAGAGGAAGGAACAAGATAAGGTCTTTGGTTTGTTGCTCACTTTGAATCCAGTCTTTAATGATCTCATCAAGCACATTCTAAGGGCTGAGAATCTCCCTAGCCTAGATGATGTATGCGCTCAAGTTCAAAGAGAACAAGGGTCACTTGGAATGTTTGGTGGTAAGGGGGAGCTTCCTACTACCAACAAAGGAGTATTCAAGATTGAAGACCGACGATCAAAGGTGTGTGAGCATTGCAAGAAGAAGGGACACTCCAAAGACAAATGTTGGTTCCTCCATTCACATCTCCGACTAAGTAGTGGACCAAGGGAACCGAGAGCTAACATCAGTCAAGCTGGTCCATCAAGACAAGAAGAGGAGTTAGCATCCGGTGACTATGTGAGGAAATCGGACCTAGAGGCACTCATCAAATCCATTGCCTCTCTCAAGGATTCCGGTAACAAATTCTTGACCTCAACACCTTTTAGCTACTTAACATATAAACCAACGAGTAAAAGCTCTTTAGTTGTTGGTTCGGGTGCTTCTCATCATATGATTAGGAATAAATCTTTATTAAGCAATATATAACCTGCTAGTGGTAATGTGGAGATAGTTAATGGTGATTTAATTCCTATTAAAGGCATTGGTAATTTGAAGCTATTTGATAAAGAATCTAAAGCTCTTTACATGCCTAAGTTCACTTATAACTTGTTATCCGTTAAAAGAACCACAAAGGATCTTAATTGCTATGCTAATTTGGTCCTTATGAGGTTTATTTTCAGGATATTAAAAATGTTAAAGTGATCGGAGAAGGGGGAAGCAAAGATGAACTCTATGTGTTAGAGAATCTTTCACCGACCACTTCACAACATCATTTCAATTTTAGCTCTTGTTTAGATGTTTCCAATAATATGTGGCATGCTAGATTAGGTCATCCTCATTCTAGAGCTCTTAAACTCATTCTGCCTAGTGTTTCATTTGAATCAAATAATTGCGAAGCTTGTATTCTTGGCAAACATTGCAAAACTGTTTTTCCTACTTCTACTACAATATATGAAAATTGCTTTGATTTGGTTCATTCGGATGTTTGGACTTCACCTTGCATTTCTAGAGATAACAACAAGTATTTTGTTACATTCATTGATGAAAAGTCTAAATACACTTGGATTACATTTCTTTTATCTAAAGATCGTGTGTTTGATGCTTTCATCAATTTTCAAAACTATGTTGTTAACCAATACAATGCCAAGATCAAAGTGTTTAGAACAGATAATGGAGGGGAGTATACAAGCAACAAATTAAAAGAACACCTAGCAAAACATGGAATTCTACGTCAAACAAGCTGTCCTAATACACCACAACAAAATGGTGTTGCCGAGAGAAAGAACCGGCACCTAATGGAAGTGACGAGATCAATGATGTTTCATACTAATGTTCCCAAATGTCTTTGGGGTGATGCGGTGATGACTGCTTGTTATCTGATCAACCGAATACCAACCAAAGTCTTAGAGGACATCTCACCATTTCAGGTATTAAACAAAACAAAACAGTCTCTTGAACATTTTAAAGTGTTTGGATGTGTTTGCTTTGTGATGTTGCCTAGGGATATCAGAAACAAACTAGAACCAAAGAGTGTCAAGAGTATGTTCCTAGGCTATTATACAACACAAAAGGGATTTAAATGCTTTTATCCCACCAACAACCGGTTGTATGTTTCAAGGGAGGTTAAGTTCTTTGAAGAACAAGGGTACTATGAGAAGAAGGATTGGAATGACTTGAAGGATTTGGCTGCATCAACAGACCGTGCCTCAAGCTTAAGAATGCTTCTCCGAGAAAGGTTTTGAGACTTAAGAAAGCTATCTATGGGCTAAAGCAATCTCCCAGAGCTTGGTATAGAAAACTAAGCATGACTCTAATGGAAAGAGGGTTTGCAAGATCAGAATCTGATCATAATCTCTTTACTCTACGTGGATCAAAGGGGCTAGTTGTGGTTTTAGTGTATGTGGATGACTTGATCATAACCGGAGACACCAAAGAAGGAATCCAAGGCACAAAAGACTATCTCAATTCTGTGTTTGACATAAAAGATCTTGGAGAACTCAAGTATTTCCTTGGAATTGAAGTGTGTAGGTTCTCGGATGGACTCTTTATCTCACAAAGGAAGTATGTCTTGGATCTACTAGGTGAAAGAGAAATGATGGAGCCAAAACCAGCCAAAACTTCTCTTGAAGAAGGTTACAAAACTAGCCGGATTGGAGGGAAAGAAGACGAGCCATTTGAAGATGCATCTAAGTATAGAAGACTAGTTGGGAAGCTCATCTTTCTCACTCTCACTAGACCGGACTTGTGTTTTACGGTGAATCAAATTAGTCGACACATGAAAGCTCCTACTATCTATCATTGGAGTATGGTTGAAAGGATACTTAGATATCTCAAGGGAAGCTTTGGCCAAGGTGTTTGGATGGGAAAGAACAACAACACCGACTTAGTTGGATATTGTGATGCACATGGGGCTGGTGATAGAAATGATAGGAAGTCTACAACCGGCTAATGCACATTCATTGGAGGCAACCTGGTTACTTCGAAGACTAAGAAGCAGACGATAGTGTCGGGCTCAAGTGCAGAAGCTGAATATAGAGCTATGAAGAAGCTCACAAATGAACTTGTTTGGCTTAAGGGACTACTTGAGTGTTTAGGCTTCAAGAATGATGAACCGATCACTATGCATTGTGACAACCAAGCTGCCATTCACATTGCATCCTGTTTCATGAGAGAACAAAGCACATTGAGCTTGATTGTCATAAGGTTAGGCAGAAGATGGAACAAGGAGTTATTCTGCCGTGTTTTACAAGAAGTGAAGACCAATTGGCGGATATCTTCACCAAGGCCGCAAGTATTAAGGTTTGCAATCACATCTGTAGCAAACTAGGACTTGTGGACCTTAACAAACCTTGATCAAGTCCCCTTCCATGGACATCACACTCTTTTTCCCTTTGCCTAGTTTTATCCCAAGTGGTTTTCTATGTGAAGGTTTTTAATGAGGTGATGCTTCATGGACTTCCAAGCTTAAGTCATTTATCATGGACTTAAACTTGAGGGGGAGTATTGATCAAGAGGGACTTGAATTGTGATTTGGAAGGATGTGTATGGATTGTACGGACTGTACGGACTAGTACAATCCATACCAATCTTTAAAACATTCGGACTTATCTTTAAAGACTAAAGAGGAACAAAGAGACGTTATGACACATTCAGAGGATAAGGCTGAGGTATTTGAATCCTATGACCGTTTAAGGATAAGATGATGGTACAAAGTGGTCCACACCAACTAGAAGACAAAGACCAAAGGCTCTCTTTTCACCAACCCTTAAAGATGTCGTCATTTTCTCCTTTCTCTTTATATACATGTAATGTGTTTGTATTCAGAATCAATCTAATGAGAAAAACTACTTTACTCTTCCTAAATCTTTCTCTAATCTTTCTCTAATCTTTAGTAATCTCTTATGAAACCTTGAAGCAATCTATTGTAAACCTATTTCCGCATACATTCTTTCATTTGGCGGTTTCACAGTAAGAGTACGCCTCAAGGAGAGAGGCTTCAAGGGAGTTTTGAATGATAGAAACCACCATTTGGTCCTCTTGGAACCACTGGTCACTATCACCAGCAAACATCGTCTTCTTGCCTTCTTTTTCAACTGTCACCTTTGGAGCTTCATCCTTCAGTATATGACTCCAAAGCCCACGGCTGCACAATGCTGTTTTGGTCGTTCTAGACAATAGTAGGTAGTTAACTCCTTTAAGAGTGACATGTACAACAGGAGGTCTTGAGTTCTCCATGGTTGAACACTTAAGAACCTCTAGATAATGCTATGGACCAGCGGATAAAAGAAAATTTCCAGAAAATTTCAAGAAAACCAGATTTGCAGAATGGATAGACCTAGAGATTTTAGAAGAGATTGTAGAGATTTAGGAGCTTAACCGCTCTGATACCATATTAAAATTAAAGTGATTATGCGGAAATTAACTAGGAAGAATCATGGAGAAGAGCTAAGAGAGAACCAAGAATAGAGAAAAGAGAATTAGTTTTGATTGTTTAAATCTGACCAGAATACAAGGTATTTAAACTACAACAACTGCAAGTGTAGCACACAAACTCCAACGGTCATATTGACTAAAAACAAAGCTAAACATGTGACTAATCTATTTTGGGAAATGTTTCTTCTTCCTTTTGCAGATTGTCACTTTGGTCTTCACTAATTTGGTTGTAGACAGCCATTTGCAATATGATCTCCTTTGCTCATTATTTTCAGAATGCTAACGGTAACATTTAAATGTTACCGTTATTAAGTGCATTTGCATTGCTGAGTTTACGCCTTATCTTAACAGAGACAACTATAGAAGTGCAAGCACCTACCCTTAAAAGGAGTTCTAGGCTTCAAACTAGTTGCCCCACACCAAGTGAAGTCCAGAGACAAGAGATAAGCCAAGAACCGCCTATTCAAGAACCGAGTCAAGAGCCAGGACAGCCAGTCCTAAGAAGAGGTAAAAGAGAAAAGAGCGATTGGTGATGATCATTAATGGATACACACTAATATTCATGTAATCATCGAGCTATTTGTAATGATCATCAAAGAATACGCTCTAATCATCATGTAACCATCGAGCAATTTGTATAGATCATCGAGGGATATGTATTGATTATCTAGAGATTTAGTTGATCATTAAGGAATATGTAGTGATCATAGAGCGATTGGTAATGATCATCAAAGGATACGCACTGACCATCATGTAATCATCGAGCGATTTGTAATGATCATCAAAGGATACGCTATAATCATCATGTAACCATCGAGGAATTTGTATAGATCATCGAGGGATATGTATTGAATATAAAGCGATTTAGTTGATCATTAAGGAATATGTAGTGATCATCGAGCGATTGGTAATGATCATCAAAGGATACGCATTAATCCTCATGTAATCATCGAGTGATTTTGAATGATCATCGAGTGATATGTATTGATTATCATGTGATTTAGTTGATCATTGAGGAATATGTAGTGATCATCGAGCGATTGGTAATGATCATCAAAGGATACGCATTAATCCTCATGTAATCATCGAGTGATTTTGAATGATCATCGAGTGATATGTATTGATTATCATGTGATTTAGTTGATCATTGAGGAATATGTAGTGATCATCGAGCGATTGGTGAAGATCATCAAAGGATACACACTGATCTTCATGTAATCATCGAGCGATTTGTAATGATCATCAAAGGATACGCACTGATCATCATGTAACCTTCGAGCAATTTTTATTGATCATCGAGCGATATGTATTGATTATCAAGCGATTCAGTTGATTATTAAGGAATATGTAGTGATCATCGAGCGATTTGGATTGATCATCGAGCGATATGTATTGATTATTAAGCGATTCAGTTGATCATGGAGGAATATGTAGTGATCATCGAGCAATTGGTAATGATAATGAAAGGATACAGATTGATCATAATGTAATCATCGAGCGATTTTAAATGATCATCGAGCGATATGTATTGATTATCAAGCGATTCGGTTGATCATTGAGGAATATGTAGTGATCATCGAGCGATTGGTGATGATCATCAAAGGAGACACACTGATCTTCATGTAATCATCGAGCGATTTGTAATGATCATTAAGCGATATGTATTGATAATCAAGCGATTTAGTTGATCATTGAGGAATATGTAGTGATCATCGAGCGATTGGTGATGATCATCAAAGGATACACAGTGATCTTCATGTAACCATCGAGCGATTTGTAATGATCATCAAATGATACGCTTTAATCATCATGTAACCATCGTCCAATTTGAATTGATCATCGAGGGATATGTATTGATTATCAAGCGATTTAGTTGATCATTGAGGAATATAGAGTGATCATCGAGCGATTGGTAATGATCATCAAAGGATACACACTGACCATCATGTAATCATCAAGCGATTTTGAATGATCATCGAGCGATATGTATTGATAATCAAGCGATTAAAGTTATCATTGAGGAATATGTAGTGATCATCGAGCGATTGGTAATGATCATCAAAGGATACACACTGATATTCATGTAATCATCGAGCAATTTGTAATGATCATCAAAGAATACGCTCTAATCATCATCTAACCATCGAGCAATTTGTATAGATCGTCGAGGGAGATGTATTGATTATCAAGAGATTTAGTTGATCATTAAGGAATATGTAGTGATCATCGAGCGATTGGTAATGATCATCAAAGGATACGCACTGACCATCATGTAATCATCGAGCGATTTGTAATGATCATCAAAGGATACACTATAATCATCTTGTAGCCATCGAGGAATTTGTATAAATCATCTAGCGATATGTATTGATTATCAAGCGATTCAGTTGATCATTGAGGCATATGTAGTGATCATCGAGCGATTTGTGATGATCATCAAAGGATACAAACTGATCTTCACGTAATCATCTAGTGATCTGTAATGATCATCAAAGGATACGCTCTAATCATCATGTAACCATGGAGCCATTTGTATTGATCATCGAGCGATATGTATTCATTATCAAGCGATTCAGTTGATTATTAAGGAATATAAAGTGATCATCAACCGATTTGGATTGATTATCAAGCTACTTAGTTGATCATTGAGGAATATGTATTGATCATCGAGCGATTGGTAATGATCATCAAAGGATACATATTGATCATCGTGTAATCATCGAGCGATTCTCAATGATCATCGAGCGATATCTATTGATTATCAAGCGATTCAGTTGATCATTGAGGAATATGTAGTGATCATCGAGCGATTGGTGATGATCATTAAAAGGTACACATTGATATTCATGTAATCATCGAGCAATCTGTTATGATCATAAAAGAATACGCTCTAATCATCATGTAACCATCGAGCAATTTGTATAGATCATCGAGGGATATGTATTGATTATCAAGAGATTTAGTTGATCATTATGGAATATGTAGTGATCATCGAGCGATTTGTAATGATCATCAAAGGATACACTATATTCATCATGTAACCATCGAGGAATTTGTATAAATCATTGAGCGATATGTATTGATTATCAAGCGATTCAGTTGATCACTGAGGAATATGTAGTGATCATCGAGCGATTGGTGATGATCATCAAAGGGTACACATTGATCTTCATGTAATCATCAAGCGATTTGTAATAATCATCAAAGGATACGCTCTAATCATCATGCAACCATCGAGCAATTTTTATAGATCATCGAGGGATATGTATTGATTATCAAGCGATTTAGTTGATCATTAAGGAATATGTAGTGATCATCGAGCGGTTGGTAATGATCATCGAAAGATACGCACTAACCATCATGTAATCATCAAGCGATTTTAAATGATCATCAAGCGATATGTATTGATTATCAAGCGATTCAGTTGATCATTGAGGAATATGTAGTGATCATCGAGCGATTGGTGATGATCATCAAAGGATACACACTAATATTCATGTAATCATCGAGCTATTTGTATTGATCATCAAAGAATACGCTCTAATCATCATGTAACCATCGAGCAATTTGTATAGATCACCGAGGGATATGTATTGATTATCTAGAGATTTAGTTGATCATTAAGGAATATGTAGTGAACATCAAACGATTCGGATTGATCATCGAAAGATTTTGATTGATCGTCGAGCGATATGTATGGTTTATCAAACGATTCAGTTAATTATTGAGGAATATGTAGTGATGATCGAGCGATTGGTAATGATCGTCAATGGATACACACAGATCATCATGTAGTCATCGAGCGATTTTTAATGATCATCGAGCGATATGTATTGATTATCAAGCGATTCAGTTGATCATGGAGGAATATGTAGTGATCATCGAGCGATTGGTGATGATCATCAAAGGATACGCTCTAATCATCATGTAACCATCGAGCAATTAGTATAGATCATCAGGGATACGCATTGACCATCATGTAATCATAGAGCGATTGGTAATGATCATCAAAGGATACGCACTGACCATCATGTAATCATCGAGCGATTTGTAATGATCATCAAAGGATACGCTATAATCATCATGTAACCATCGAGGAATTTGTATAGATCATCGAGGGATATGTATTGAATATAAAGCGATTTAGTTGATCATTGAGGAATTTGTAGTGATCATCGAGCGATTGGTAATGATCATCAAAGGATACGCATTAATCCTCATGTAATCATCGAGTGATTTTGAATGATCATTGAGTGATATGTATTGATTATCATGTGATTTAGTTGATCATTGAGGAATACGTAGTGATCATCGAGCGATTGGTGAAGATCATCAAAGGATACCCACTGATCTTCATGTAATCATTGAGCGATTTGTAATGATCATCAAAGGATACGCACTGATCATCATGTAACCTTCGAGCGAATTTTATTGATCATCGAGCGATATGTATTGATTATAAAGCGATTCAGTTGATTATTAAGGAATATGTAGTGATCATCGAGCGATTTGGATTGATCATCGAGCGATATGTATTGTTTATTAAGCGATTCAGTTGATCATGGAGGAATATGTAGTGATCATTGAGCGATTGGTAATGATAATCAAAGGATACAGATTGATCATAATGTAATCATCGAGCGATTTTAAATGATCATCGAGCGATATGTATTGATTATCAAGCGATTCGGTTGATCATTGATGCATATGTAGTGATCATCGAGCGATTGGTGATGATCATCAAAGGAGACACACTGGTCTTCATGTAATCATCGAGCGATTTGTAATGATCATTAAGCGATATGTATTGATAATCAAGCGATTTAGTTGATCATTGAGGAATATGTAGTGATCATCGAGCGATTGGTGATGATCATCAAATGATACACACTGATCTTCATGTAATCATCGAGCGATTTGTAATGATCATCAAATGATACGCTTTAATCATCATGTAACCGTCGTGCAATTTGAATTGATCTTCGAGGGATATGTATTGATTATCAAGCGATTTAGTTGATCATTGAGGAATATAGAGTGATCATCGAGCGATTGGTAATGATCATCAAAGGATACACACTGACCATCATGTAATCATCGAGCGATTTGTAATGATCATCAAAGGATACACTATATTCATCATGTAACCATCGAGGAATTTGTATAAATCATCGAGCGATATGTATTGATTATCAAGCGATTCAGTTGATCACTGAGGAATATGTAGTGATCATCGAGCGATTGGTGATGATCATCAAAGGGTACACATTGATCTTCATGTAATCATCAAGCGATTTGTAATAATCATCAAAGGATACGCTCTAATCATCATGCAACCATAAAGCAATTTTTATAGATCATCGAGGGATATGTATTGATTATCAAGCGATTTAGTTGATCATTAAGGAATATGTAGTGATCATCGAGCGGTTGGTAATGATCATCGAAAGATACGCACTGACCATCATGTAATCATCAAGCGATTTTAAATGATCATCAAGCGATATGTATTGATTATCAAGCGATTCAGTTGATCATTGAGGAATATGTAGTGATCATCGTGCGATTTGTGATGATCATCAAATGATACACACTTATCTTCATGTAATCAGCGAGCGATTTGTAATATGATCATCAAAGGATACGCACTGACGATCATGTAATCATAAAGCGATTTTGAATGATCATCGAGCGATATGTATTGATTATCAAGCGATTCAGTTGATCATGGAGGAATATGTAGTGATCATCGAGCGATTGGTGATGATCATCAAAGGATACACACTAATATTCATGTAATCATCGAGCTATTTGTATTGATCATCAAAGAATACGCTCTAATCATCATGTAACCATCGAGCAATTTGTATAGATCATCGAGGGATATGTATTGATTATCTAGAGATTTAGTTGATCATTAAGGAATATGTAGTGAACATCAAACGATTCGGATTGATCATCGAAAGATTTGGATTGATCGTCGAGCGATATGTATGGTTTATCAAACAATTCAGTTAATTATTGAGGAATATGTAGTGATGATCGAGCGATTGGTAATGATCGTCAATGGATACACACAGATCATCATGTAATCATCGAGCGATTTTTAATGATCATCGAGCGATATGTATTGATTATCAAGCGATTCAGTTGATCATGGAGGAATATGTAGTGATCATCGAGCGATTGGTGATGATCATCAAAGGATACGCTCTAATCATCATGTAACCATCGAGCAATTAGTATAGATCATCAGGGATACGCATTGACCATCATGTAATCATAGAGCGATTGGTAATGATCATCAAAGGATACGCACTGACCATCATGTAATCATCGAGCGATTTGTAATGATCATCAAAGGATACGCTATAATCATCATGTAACCATCGAGGAATTTGTATAGATCATCGAGGGATATGTATTGAATATAAAGCGATTTAGTTGATCATTGAGGAATTTGTAGTGATCATCGAGCGATTGGTAATGATCATCAAAGGATACGCATTAATCCTCATGTAATCATCGAGTGATTTTGAATGATCATCAAGTGATATGTATTGATTATCATGTGATTTAGTTGATCATTGAGGAATACGTAGTGATCATCGAGCGATTGGTGAAGATCATCAAAGGATACCCAATGATCTTCATGTAATCATTGAGCGATTTATAATGATCATCAAAGGATACGCACTGATCATCATGTAACCTTCGAGCGATTTTTATTGATCATCGAGCGATATGTATTGATTATCAAGCGATTCAGTTGATTATTAAGGAATATGTAGTGATCATCGAGCGATTTGGATTGATCATAGAGCGATATGTATTGATTATTAAGCGATTCAGTTGATCATGGAGGAATATGTAGTGATCATCGAGCAATTGGTAATGATAATCAAAGGATACAGATTGATCATAATGTAATCATCGAGCGATTTTAAATGATCATCGAGCGATATGTATTGATTATCAAGCGATTCGGTTGATCATTGAGGAATATGTAGTGATCATCGAGCGATTGGTGATGATCATCAAAGGAGACACACTGATCTTCATGTAATCATCGAGCGATTTGTAATGATCATTAAGCGATATGTATTGATAATCAAGCGATTTAGTTGATCATTGAGGAATATGTAGTGATCATCGAGCGATTGGTGATGATCATCAAATGATACACACTGATCTTCATGTAATCATCGAGCGATTTGTAATGATCATCAAATGATACGCTTTAATCATCATGTAACCGTCGTGCAATTTGAATTGATCTTCGAGGGATATGTATTGATTATCAAGCGATTTAGTTGATCATTGAGGAATATAGAGTGATCATCGAGCGATTGGTAATGATCATCAAAGGATACACACTGACCATCATGTAATCATCAAGCGATTTTGAATGATCATCGAGCGATATGTATTGATAATCAAGCGATTTAGGTTATCATTGAGGAATATGTAGTGATCATCGAGCGATTGGTAATGATCATCAAAGGGTACACATTGATATTCATGTAATCATCGGGCAATTTGTAATGATCAACAAAGAATACGCTCTAATCATCATCTAACCATCGAGCAATTTGTATAGATCGTCGAGGGAGATGTATTGATTATCAAGAGATTTAGTTGATCATTAAGGAATATGTAGTGATCATCGAGCGATTGGTAATGATCATCAAAGGATACGCACTGACCGTCATGTAATCATCGAGCGATTTGTAATGATCATCAAAGGATACACTATAATCATCATGTAACCATCGAGGAATTTGTATAAATCATCGAGCGATATGTATTGATTATCAAGCGATTCAGTTGATCATTGAGGCATATGTAGTGATCATCGAGCGATTGGTGATGATCATCAAAGGATACAAACTGATCTTCACGTAATCATCTAGCGATCTGTAATGATCATCAAAGGATACGCTCTAATCATCATGTAACCATTGAGCCATTTGTATTGATCAACGAGCGATATGTATTCATTATCAAGCGATTCAGTTGATTATTAAGGAATATAAAGTTATCATCAAGCGATTTGGATTGATTATCCAGCTACTTAGTTGATCATTGAGGAATATGTATTGATCATCGAGCGATTGGTAATGATCATCAAATGATACATATTGATCATCGTGTAATCATTGAGCGATTCTGAATGATCCTCAAGCGATATCTATTGATTATCAAGCGATTCAATTGATCATTGAGGAATATGTAGTGATCATCGAGCGATTGGTGATGATCATCAAAGGGTACACATTGATCTTCATGTAATCATCAAGCGATTTGTAATAATCATCAAAGGATACGCTCTAATCATCATGCAACCATCGAGCAATTTTTATAGATCATCGAGGGATATGTATTGATTATCAAGCGATTTAGTTGATCATTAAGGAATATGTAGTGATCATCGAGCGGTTGGTAATGATCATCAATGGATACACACAGATCATCATGTAATCATCGAGCGATTTTTAATGATCATCGAGCGATATGTATTGATTATCAAGCGATTCAGTTGATCATGGAGGAATATGTAGTGATCATCGAGCGATTGGTGATGATCATCAAAGGATACGCTCTAATCATCATGTAACCATCGAGCAATTAGTATAGATCATCGAGGGATACGCACTGACCATCATGTAATCATAGAGCGATTGGTAATGATCATAAAAGGATACGCACTGACCATCATGTAATCATCGAGCGATTTGTAATGATCATCAAAGGATGCGCTATAATCATCATGTAACCATCGAGGAATTTGTATAGATCATCGAGGGATATGTATTGAATATAAAGCGATTTAGTTGATCATTGAGGAATTTGTAGTGATCATCGAGCGATTGGTAATGATCATCAAAGGATACGCATTAATCCTCATGTAATCATCGAGTGATTTTGAATGATCATCGAGTGATATGTATTGATTATCATGTGATTTAGTTGATCATTGAGGAATACGTAGTGATCATCGAGCGATTGGTGAAGATCATCAAAGGATACCCTCTGATCTTCATGTAATCATTGAGCGATTTGTAATGATCATCAAAGGATACGCACTGATCATCATGTAACCTTCGAGCGATTTTTATTGATCATCGAGCGATATGTATTGATTATCAAGCGATTCAGTTGATTATTAAGGAATATGTAGTGATCATCGAGCGATTTGGATTGATCATCGAGCGATATGTATTGTTTATTAAGCGATTCAGTTGATCATGGAGGAATATGTAGTGATCATTGAGCGATTGGTAATGATAATCAAAGGATACAGATTGATCATAATGTAATCATCGAGCGATATGTATTGATTATCAAGCGATTCGGTTGATCATTGATGCATATGTAGTGATCATCGAGCGATTGGTGATGATCATCAAAGGAGACACACTGGTCTTCATGTAATCATCGAGCGATTTGTAATGATCATTAAGCGATATGTATTGATAATCAAGCGATTTAGTTGATCATTGAGGAATATGTAGTGATCATCGAGCGATTGGTGATGATCATCAAATGATACACACTGATCTTCATGTAATCATCGAGCGATTTGTAATGATCATCAAATGATACGCTTTAATCATCATGTAACCGTCGTGCAATTTGAATTGATCTTCGAGGGATATGTATTGATTATCAAGCGATTTAGTTGATCATTGAGGAATATAGAGTGATCATCGAGCGATTGGTAATGATCATCAAAGGATACACACTGACCATCATGTAATCATCGAGCGATTTGTAATGATCATCAAAGGATACACTATATTCATCATGTAACCATCGAGGAATTTGTATAAATCATCGAGCGATATGTATTGATTATCAAGCGATTCAGTTGATCACTGAGGAATATGTATTGATCATCGAGCGATTGGTGATGATCATCAAAGGGTACACATTGATCTTCATGTAATCATCAAGCGATTTGTAATAATCATCAAAGGATACGCTCTAATCATCATGCAACCATAAAGCAATTTTTATAGATCATCGAGGGATATGTATTGATTATCAAGCGATTTAGTTGATCATTATGGAATATGTAGTGATCATCGAGCGGTTGGTAATGATCATCGAAAGATACGCACTGACCATCATGTAATCATCAAGCGATTTTAAATGATCATCAAGCGATATGTATTGATTATCAAGCGATTCAGTTGATCATTGAGGAATATGTAGTGATCATCGTGCGATTTGTGATGATCATCAAATGATACACACTTATCTTCATGTAATCAGCGAGCGATTTGTAATGATCATCAAAGGATACGCACTGACGATCATGTAATCATAAAGCGATTTTGAATGATCATCGAGCGATATGTATTGATTATCAAGCGATTCAATTGATCATGGAGGAATATGTAGTGATCATCGAGCGATTGGTGATGATCATCAAAGGATACACACTAATATTCATGTAATCATCGAGCTATTTGTATTGATCATCAAAGAATACGCTCTAATCATCATGTAACCATCGAGCAATTTGTATAGATCATCGAGGGATATGTATTGATTATCTAGAGATTTAGTTGATCATTAAGGAATATGTAGTGAACATCAAACGATTCGGATTGATCATCGAAAGATTTGGATTGATCGTCGAGCGATATGTATGGTTTATCAAACAATTCAGTTAATTATTGAGGAATATGTAGTGATGATCGAGCGATTGGTAATGATCGTCAATGGATACACACAGATCATCATGTAATCATCGAGCGATTTTTAATGATCATCGAGCGATATGTATTGATTATCAAGCGATTCAGTTGATCATGGAGGAATATGTAGTGATCATCGAGCGATTGGTGATGATCATCAAAGGATACGCTCTAATCATCATGTAACCATCGAGCAATTAGTATAGATCATCAGGGATACGCATTGACCATCATGTAATCATAGAGCGATTGGTAATGATCATCAAAGGATACGCACTGACCATCATGTAATCATCGAGCGATTTGTAATGATCATCAAAGGATACGCTATAATCATCATGTAACCATCGAGGAATTTGTATAGATCATCGAGGGATATGTATTGAATATAAAGCGATTTAGTTGATCATTGAGGAATTTGTAGTGATCATCGAGCGATTGGTAATGATCATCAAAGGATACGCATTAATCCTCATGTAATCATCGAGTGATTTTGAATGATCATCGAGTGATATGTATTGATTATCATGTGATTTAGTTGATCATTGAGGAATACGTAGTGATCATCGAGCGATTGGTGAAGATCATCAAAGGATACCCAATGATCTTCATGTAATCATTGAGCGATTTATAATGATCATCAAAGGATACGCACTGATCATCATGTAACCTTCGAGCGATTTTTATTGATCATCGAGCGATATGTATTGATTATCAAGCGATTCAGTTGATTATTAAGGAATATGTAGTGATCATCGAGCGATTTGGATTGATCATAGAGCGATATGTATTGATTATTAAGCGATTCAGTTGATCATGGAGGAATATGTAGTGATCATCGAGCAATTGGTAATGATAATCAAAGGATACAGATTGATCATAATGTAATCATCGAGCGATTTTAAATGATCATCGAGCGATATGTATTGATTATCAAGCGATTCGGTTGATCATTGAGGAATATGTAGTGATCATCGAGCGATTGGTGATGATCATCAAAGGAGACACACTGATCTTCATGTAATCATCGAGCGATTTGTAATGATCATTAAGCGATATGTATTGATAATCAAGCGATTTAGTTGATCATTGAGGAATATGTAGTGATCATCGAGCGATTGGTGATGATCATCAAATGATACACACTGATCTTCATGTAATCATCGAGCGATTTGTAATGATCATCAAATGATACGCTTTAATCATCATGTAACCGTCGTGCAATTTGAATTGATCTTCGAGGGATATGTATTGATTATCAAGCGATTTAGTTGATCATTGAGGAATATAGAGTGATCATCGAGCGATTGGTAATGATCATCAAAGGATACACACTGACCATCATGTAATCATCAAGCGATTTTGAATGATCATCGAGCGATATGTATTGATAATCAAGCGATTTAGGTTATCATTGAGGAATATGTAGTGATCATCGAGCGATTGGTAATGATCATCAAAGGGTACACATTGATATTCATGTAATCATCGGGCAATTTGTAATGATCAACAAAGAATACGCTCTAATCATCATCTAACCATCGAGCAATTTGTATAGATCGTCGAGGGAGATGTATTGATTATCAAGAGATTTAGTTGATCATTAAGGAATATGTAGTGATCATCGAGCGATTGGTAATGATCATCAAAGGATACGCACTGACCATCATGTAATCATCGAGCGATTTGTAATGATCATCAAAGGATACACTATAATCATCATGTAACCATCGAGGAATTTGTATAAATCATCGAGCGATATGTATTGATTATCAAGCGATTCAGTTGATCATTGAGGCATATGTAGTGATCATCGAGCGATTGGTGATGATCATCAAAGGTTACAAACTGATCTTCACGTAATCATCTAGCGATCTGTAATGATCATCAAAGGATACGCTCTAATCATCATGTAACCATTGAGCCATTTGTATTGATCGTCGAGCGATATGTATTCATTATCAAGCGATTCAGTTGATTATTAAGGAATATAAAGTGATCATCAAGCGATTTGGATTGATTATCCAGCTACTTAGTTGATCATTGAGGAATATGTATTGATCATCGAGCGATTGGTAATGATCATCAAAGGATACATATTGATCATCGTGTAATCATTGAGCGATTCTGAATGATCATCAAGCGATATCTATTGATTATCAAGCGATTCAATTGATCATTGAGGAATATGTAGTGATCATCGAGCGATTGGTGATGATCATCAAAGGGTACACATTGATCTTCATGTAATCATCAAGCGATTTGTAATAATCATCAAAGGATACGCTCTAATCATCATGCAACCATCGAGCAATTTTTATAGATCATCGAGGGATATGTATTAATTATCAAGCGATTTAGTTGATCATTAAGGAATATGTAGTGATCATCGAGCGGTTGGTAATGATCATCAATGGATACACACAGATCATCATGTAATCATCGAGCGATTTTTAATGATCATCGAGCGATATGTATTGATTATCAAGCGATTCAGTTGATCATGGAGGAATATGTAGTGATCATCGAGCGATTGGTGATGATCATCAAAGGATACGCTCTAATCATCATGTAACCATCGAGCAATTAGTATAGATCATCGAGGGATACGCACTGACCATCATGTAATCATAGAGCGATTGGTAATGATCATCAAAGGATACGCACTGACCATCATGTAATCATCGAGCGATTTGTAATGATCATCAAAGGATACGCTATAATCATCATGTAACCATCGAGGAATTTGTATAGATCATCGAGGGATATGTATTGAATATAAAGTGATTTAGTTGATCATTGAGGAATTTGTAGTGATCATCGAGCGATTGGTAATGATCATCAAAGGATACGCATTAATCCTCATGTAATCATCGAGTGATTTTGAATGATCATCGAGTGATATGTATTGATTATCATGTGATTTAGTTGATCATTGAGGAATACGTAGTGATCATCGAGCGATTGGTGAAGATCATCAAAGGATACCCACTGATCTTCATGTAATCATTGAGCGATTTGTAATGATCATCAAAGGATACGCACTGATCATCATGTAACCTTCGAGCGATTTTTATTGATCATCGAGCGATTCAGTTGATTATTAAGGAATATGTAGTGATCATCGAGCGATTTGGATTGATCATCGAGCGATATGTATTGATTATTAAGCGATTCAGTTGATCATGGAGGAATATGTAGTGATCATTGAGAGATTGGTAATGATAATCAAAGGATACAGATTGATCATAATGTAATCATCGAGCGATTTTAAATGATCATCGAGCGATATGTATTGATTATCAAGCGATTCGGTTGATCATTGATGAATATGTAGTGATCATCGAGCGATTGGTGATGATCATCAAAGGAGACACACTGATCTTCATGTAATCATCGAGCGATTTGTAATGATCATTAAGCGATATGTATTGATAATCAAGCGATTTAGTTGATCATTGAGGAATATGTAGTGATCATCGAGCGATTGGTGATGATCATCAAATGATACACACTGATCTTCATGTAATCATCGAGCGATTTGTAATGATCATCAAATGATACGCTTTAATAATCATGTAACCGTCGTGCAATTTGAATTGATCTTCGAGGGATATGTATTGATTATCAAGCGATTTAGTTGATCATTGACGAATATAGAGTGATCATCGAGCGATTGGTAATGATCATCAAAGGATACACACTGACCATCATGTAATCATCAAGCGATTTTGAATGATCATCGAGCGATATGTATTGATAATCAAGCGATTTAGGTTATCATTGAGGAATATGTAGTGATCATCGAGCGATTGATAATGATCATCAAAGGGTACACATTGATATTCATGTAATCATCGGGCAATTTGTAATGATCAACAAAGAATACACTCTAATCATCATCTAACCATCGAGCAATTTGTATAGATCGTCGAGGGAGATGTATTGATTATCAAGAGATTTAGTTGATCATTAAGGAATATGTAGTGATCATCGAGCGATTGGTAATGATCATCAAAGGATACGCACTGACCATCATGTAATCATCGAGCGATTTGTAATGATCATCAAAGGATACACTATAATCATCATGTAACCATCGAGGAATTTGTATAAATCATCGAGCGATATGTATTGATTATCAAGCGATTCAGTTGATCATTGAGGCATATGTAGTGATCATCGAGCGATTGGTGATGATCATCAAAGGATACAAACTGATCTTCACGTAATCATCTAGCGATCTGTAATGATCATCAAAGGATACGCTCTAATCATCATGTAACCATTGAGCCATTTGTATTGATCATCGAGCGATATTTATTCATTATCAAGCGATTCAGTTGATTATTAAGGAATATAAAGTGATCATCAAGCGATTTGGATTGATTATCCAGCTACTTAGTTGATCATTGAGGAATATGTATTGATCATCGAGCGATTGGTAATGATCATCAAAGGATACATATTGATCATCGTGTAATCATTGAGGGATTCTGAATGATCATCGAGCGATATCTATTGATTATCAAGCGATTCAATTGATCATTGAGGAATATGTAGTGATCATCGAGCGATTGGTGATGATCATCAAAGGGTACACATTGATCTTCATGTAATCATCAAGCGATTTGTAATAATCATCAAAGGATACGCTCTAATCATCATGCAACCATCGAGCAATTTTTATAGATCATCGAGGGATATGTATTGATTATCATGTGATTTAGTTGATCATTAAGGAATATGTAGTGATCATCGAGCGGATGGTAATGATCATCAAAAGATACGCACTGACCATCATGTAATCATCAAGCGATTTTGAATGATCATCAAGCCATATGTATTGATTATCAAGCGATTCAGTTGCTCATTGAGGAATATGTAGTGATCATCGTGCGATTTGTGATGATCATCAAAGGATACACACTTATCTTCACGTAATCAGCGAGCGATTTGTAATGATCATCAAAGGATACGCTATCATATCAGGTAACCATCGAGCAATTTGTATAGATCATCGCAGGATATGTATTGATTATCAAGCGACTTAGTTGATCATTGAGGAATATGTAATGTTCATCGAGCGATTGGTAATGATTATCAAATGATACGTACGGATCATCATGTAATCATCGAGCAATTTTGAATGATCATCGAGCGATATGTATCGATTATCAAGCGATTCAGTTGATCCTTGAGGTGTATGTAGTGATCATCGAGCGATTGGTGATGATCATCAAAGGATACACACTGATCTTCATGTAATCAACGAGCTATTTGTAATGATCATCAAAGGAAAGGATCTAATCACCATGTAACCATCAACAAATTTGTATAGTTTATCGAGCGATATGTATTGATTATCAAGCGACTTAGTTGATCATTGAGGAATATGTAGTGATCATCGAGCGATTGGTAATGATTATCAAAGGATACGCAATGATCATCATGTAATCATAGAGCAATTTTGAATGATCATCGAGCGATATGTATTGATTATCAACCGATTCAGTTGATCATTGAGGAATATGTAGTGATGATCGAGCGATAGGTATAGATCATCAAAGGATACACATTGATCATCATGTAATCATCGAGCGATTCTGAATGATCATCGAGCAATGTGTATTGATTATTAAGCGAATCAGTTGATCATTGAGGAATATAGTAATCATCAAGCCATTGATAATGATAATCAAAGGATACAGATTGATCATCATGTAATCATCGAGGGATTTGGATTGATCATCGAGCGATATGTATTGATTATCTAACGATTCAATTAATCATTGAGGAATATGTAGTGATGATCGAGCGATTGGTAATGATCATCAAAGGATACATATTGATCATCGTGTAATCATCGAGCGATTCTGAATGATCATCGAGCGATATCTATTGATTATGAAGCGATTCAGTTGATCATTGAGGAATATGTAGTGATCATCGAGCGATTGGTGATTATCATCAAAGGATACACATTGATCTTCATGTAATCATCAAGCAATTTGTAATGATCATCAAAGGATACGCTCTAATCATCATGCAACCATCGAGCAATTTGTATAGATCATCGAGAGATATGTATTGATTATCAAGCGATTTAGTAGATCATTAGGGAATATGTAGTGATCATCGAGCGATTGGTAATGATCATCAAAAGATACGCACTGACCATCATGTAATCATTAAGCGATTTTGAATGATCATCAAGCGATATGTATTGATTATCAAGCTATCCAGTTGATCATTGAGGAATATGTAGTGACCATCGTGCAATTTGTGATGATCATCAAAGGATACACACTGATCTTCATGTAATCATCGAGCGATTTGTAATGATAATCAAAGTATACGCTATCATCATCACGTAACCATCGAGCAATTTGTATAGATCATCGAGGGATATGTATTGATTATCAAGCGACTTAGTTGATCATTGAGGAATATGTAATGTTCATCGAGCGATTGGTAATGATTATCAAATGATACGTACGGATCATCATGTAATCATCGAGCCATTTTGAATGATCATCGAGCGATATGTATTGATTATCAAGCAATTCTGTTGATCATTGAGGAGTATGTAGTGATCATCGAGCGATTGGTGATGATCATCAAAGGATACACACTGATCTTCATGTAATCAGCGAGCGATTTGTAATGATCATCAAAGGATATGATCTAATCACCATGTAACCATCAACCAATTTGTATAGATTATCGAGGGATATGTATTGATTATCAAGCGATTCACTTGATCATTGAGGAATATGTAGTGTTCATCGAGCGATTGGTAATGATCATCAAATGATACGCACTGATCATCATGTAATCATCGGGCGATTTCGATTGATCGTTGAGCGATATGTATTGATTATCAAGCGATTCAGGTTATCATTGAGGAATATGTAGTGATCATCGAGCGATTGGTGATGATCATCAAAGGATACACACTGATCTTCATGTAATCATCGAGCGATTTCTAATGATCATCAAAGGATACGCTCTAATCATCATGTAACCATTGAGCCATTTGTATTGATCATCGAGCGATTTGTATTCATTATCAAGCGATTCAGTTGATTATTAAGGCATATAAAGTGATCATCAAGCGATTTGGATTGATTATCAAGCTACTTAGTTGATCATTAAGGAATATGTAGTGATCATCGAGCGGTTGGTAATGATCATCAAAAGATACGCACTGACCATCATGTAATCATCAAGCGATTTTGAATGATCATCAAGCGATATGTATTGATTATCAAGCGATTCAGTTGATCATTGAGGAATATGTAGTGATCATCGTGCGATTTGTGATGATCATCGTGCGATTTGTGATGATCATCAAAGGATACACACTTATCTTCATGTAATCAGCGAGCGATTTGTAATGATCATCAAAGGATACGCTATCATCATCACGTAACCATCGAGCAATTTGTATAGATCATCGAGGGATATGTATTGATTATCAAGCGACTTAGTTGATCATTGAGGAATATGTAGTGATCATCGAGCGATTGGTAATGATCATCAAACGACACGTACGGCTCATCATGTAATCATCGAGCGATTTTGAATGATCATTGAGCGATATGTATTGATTATCAAGCGATTCACTTGATCATTGAGGAGTATGTAGTGATCATCAAGCGATTTGTGATGATCATCAAAGGATACACACTGATCTTCAAGTAATCATCGAGCGATTTGTAATGATCATCAAAGGATAGGATCTAATCACCTATAACAATCATCCAATTTGTATAGATTATCGAGGGATATGTATTGATTATCAAGCGATTCAGTTGATCATTGAGGAATATGTAGTGTTCATCGAGCGATTGGAAATGATCATCAAATGATACGCACTGATCATCATGTAATCATCGGGCGATTTCGATTGATCGTTGAGCGATATGTATTGATTATCAAGCGATTCAGTTGATCATTGAGGAATATGTAGTGATCATCGAGCGATTGGTGATGATCATCAAAGGATACACACTGATCTTCATGTAAACATCGAGCGATTTCTAATGATCATCAAAGGATATGCATTGATCATCATGTAACCATCGAGCGATTTGTATTAATCATCGAGCGACATGTATTGATTATCAAGCGCTTAAGTTGATTATAGATGAATATATAGTGATCATCGAGCGATTTGGATTGATGATCGAGCGATATGTATTGATTATTAAGCAATTCAGTTGATCATTGAGGAATATGTAGTGATCATCGAGCCATTGGTAATGATAATCAAAGGATACATATTGATCATCATGTAATCATCGAGGGATTTGGATTGATCATCGAGCGATATGTATTGATTATTAAACGATTCAGTTGATCATTGAGGAATATGTAGTGATCATCGAGCGATTGGTGATGATCATCAAAAGATACACACTGATCTTCATGTAATCATCGAGCGATTTGTAATGATCATCAAAGGATACGCTTTAATCACCATGTAACCATCAAGCAATTTGTATAGATCATCGAGGGATATGTATTGATTATCATACGATTCAGTTGATCATCGAGCGATTGGTAATGATCATCAAAGGATACATACTGATCATCATGTAATCATCGAGCGATTTCGTTTGATCGTCGAGCGATATGTTTTGATTATCAAGCGATTCAGTTGATCATTGAGGAATATGAAGTGATCATCGAGCGATTGGTAATGATCATAAAAGGATACGATCTAATCTTCATGTAATCATTAAGCGATTTTGAATGATCATCAAGCGATATGTATTGATTATCAAGCGATCCAGTTGATCATTGAGGAATATGTAGTGACCATCGTGCGATTTGTGATGATCATCGTGCGATTTGTGATGATCATCAAAGGATACACACTTATCTTCATGTAATCAGCGAGCGATTTGTAATGATCATCAAAGGATACGCTATCATCATCACGTAACCATCGAGCAATTTGTATAGATCATCGAGGGATATGTATTGATTATCAAGCGACTTAGTTGATCATTGAGGAATATGTAGTGATCATCGAGCGATTGGTAATGATCATCAAACGACACGTACGGCTCATCATGTAATCATCGAGCGATTTTGAATGATCATTGAGCGATATGTATTGATTATCAAGCGATTCACTTGATCATTGAGGAGTATGTAGTGATCATCAAGCGATTTGTGATGATCATCAAAGGATACACACTGATCTTCAAGTAATCATCGAGCAATTTGTAATGATCATCAAAGGATAGGATCTAATCACCTATAACAATCATCCAATTTGTATAGATTATCGAGGGATATGTATTGATTATCAAGCGATTCAGTTGATCATTGAGGAATATGTAGTGTTCATCGAGCGATTGGAAATGATCATCAAATGATACGCACTGATCATCATGTAATCATCGGGCGATTTGGATTGATCGTTGAGCGATATGTATTGATTATCAAGCGATTCAGTTGATCATTGAGGAATATGTAGTGATCATCGAGCGATTGGTGATGATCATCAAAGGATACACTGATCTTCATGTAAACAACGAGCGATTTCTAATGATCATCAAAGGATATGCATTGATCATCATGTAACCATCGAGCGATTTGTATTAATCATCGAGCGACATGTATTGATTATCAAGCGCTTAAGTTGATTATAGATGAATATATAGTGATCATCGAGCAATTTGGATTGATGATCGAGCGATATGTATTGATTATTAAGCAATTCAGTTGATCATTGAGGAATATGTAGTAATCATCGAGCCATTGGTAATGATAATCAAAGGATACATATTGATCATCATGTAATCATCGATGGATTTGGATTGATCATCGAGCGATATGTATTGATTATCAAACGATTCAGTTGATCATTGAGGAATATGTTGTGATCATCGAGCGATTGGTAATGATCATCAAACGACACGTACGGCTCATCATGTAATCATCGAGCGATTTTGAATGATCATTGAGCGATATGTATTGATTATCAAGCGATTCACTTGATCATTGAGGAGTATGTAGTGATCATCAAGCGATTTGTGATGATCATCAAAGGATACACACTGATCTTCAAGTAATCATCGAGCGATTTGTAATGATCATCAAAGGATAGGATCTAATCACCTATAACAATCATCCAATTTGTATAGATTATCGAGGGATATGTATTGATTATCAAGCGATTCAGTTGATCATTGAGGAATATGTAGTGTTCATCGAGCGATTGGAAATGATCATCAAATGATACGCACTGATCATCATGTAATCATCGGGCGATTTCGATTGATCGTTGAGCGATATGTATTGATTATCAAGCGATTCAGTTGATCATTGAGGAATATGTAGTGATCATCGAGCGATTGGTGATGATCATCAAAGGATACACACTGATCTTCATGTAAACATCGAGCGATTTCTAATGATCATCAAAGGATATGCATTGATCATCATGTAACCATCGAGCGATTTGTATTAATCATCGAGCGATATGTATTGATTATCAAGCGCTTAAGTTGATTATAGATGAATATATAGTGATCATCGAGCGATTTGGATTGATGATCGAGCGATATGTATTGATTATTAAGCAATTCAGTTGATCATTGAGGAATATGTAGTGATCATCGAGCCATTGGTAATGATAATCAAAGGATACATATTGATCATCATGTAATCATCGAGGGATTTGGATTGATCATCGAGCGATATGTATTGATTATCAAACGATTCAGTTGATCATTGAGGAATATGTAGTGATCATCGAGCGATTAGTGATGATCATTAAAAGATACACACTGATCTTCATGTAATCATCGAGCGATTTGTAATGATCATCAAAGGATACGCTTTAATCACCATGTAACCATCAAGAAATTTGTATAGATCATCGAGGGATATGTATTGATTATCATACGATTCAGTTGATCATCGAGCGATTGGTAATGATCATCAAAGGATACATACTGATCATCATGTAATCATCGAGCGATTTCCTTTGATCGTCGAGCGATATGTATTGATTATCAAGCGATTCAGTTGATCATTGAGGAATATGAAGTGATCATCGAGCGATTGGTAATGATCATCAAAAGATACGCACTGACCATCATGTAATCATTAAGCGATTTTGAATGATCATCAAGCGATATGTATTGATTATCAAGCGATCCAGTTGATCATTGAGGAATATGTAGTGACCATCGTGCGATTTGTGATGATCATCAAAGGATACACACTGATCTTCATGTAATCATCGAGCGATTTGTAATGATCATCAAAGTATACGCTATCATCATCACGTAACCATCGAGCAATTTGTATAGATCATCGAGGGATATGTATTGATTATCAAGCGACTTAGTTGATCATTGAGGAATATGTAATGTTCATCGAGCGATTGGTAATGATTATCAAATGATACGTACGGATCATCATGTAATCATCGAGCGATTTTGAATGATCATCGAGCGATATGTATTGATTATCAAGCAATTTTGTTGATCATTGAGGAGTATGTAGTGATCATCGAGCGATTTGTGATGATCATCAAAGGATACACACTGATCTTCATGTAATCAGCGAGCGATTTGTAATGATCATCAAAGGATATGATCTAATCACTATGTAACCATCAACCAATTTGTATAGATTATCGAGGGATATGTATTGATTATCAAGCGATTCAGTTGATCATTGAGGAATATGTAGTGTTCATCGAGCGATTGGTAATGATCATCAAATGATACGCACTGATCATCATGTAATCATCGGGCGATTTCGATTGATCGTTGAGCGATATGTATTGATTATCAAGCGATTCAGGTTATCATTGAGGAATATGTAGTGATCATCGAGCGATTGGTGATGATCAACAAAGGATACACACTGATCTTCATGTAATCATCGAGCGATTTCTAATGATCATCAAAGGATATGCTCTAATCATCATGTAACCATTGAGCCATTTGTATTGATCATCGAGCGATTTGTATTCATTATCAAGCGATTCAGTTGATTATTAAGGCATATAAAGTGATCATCAAGCGATTTGGATTGATTATCAAGCTACTTAGTTGATCATTGAGGAATATGTATTGATCATCGATCGATTGGTAATGATCATCAAAGGATACATATTGATCATCGTGTAATCATCGAGCGATTCTGAATGATCATCGAGCGATATCTATTGATTATCAAGTGATTCAGTTGATCATTGAGGAATATGTAGTGATCATCGAGCGATTGGTGATGATCATCAAAGGGTACACACTGATCTTCATGTAATCATCAAGCGATTTGTAATAATCATCAAAGGATACGCTATCATCATCACGTAACCATCGAGCAATTTGTATAGATCATCGAGGGATATGTATGGATTATCAAGCGACTTAGTTGATCATTGAGGAATATGTAGTGATCATCGAGCGATTGGTAATGATCATCAAACGACACGTACGGCTCATCATGTAATCATCGAGCGATTTTGAATGATCATTGAGCGATATGTATTGATTATCAAGCGATTCACTTGATCATTGAGGAGTATGTAGTGATCATCAAGCGATTTGTGATGATCATCAAAGGATACACACTGATCTTCAAGTAATCATCGAGCCATTTGTAATGATCATCAAAGGATAGGATCTAATCACCTATAACAATCATCCAATTTGTATAGATTATCGAGGGATATGTATTGATTATCAAGCGATTCAGTTGATCATTGAGGAATATGTAGTGTTCATCGAGCGATTGGAAATGATCATCAAATGATACGCACTGATCATCATGTAATCATCGGGCGATTTCGATTGATCGTTGAGCGATATGTATTGATTATCAAGCGATTCAGTTGATCATTGAGGAATATGTAGTGATCATCGAGCGATTGGTGATGATCATCAAAGGATACACACTGATCTTCATGTAAACATCGAGCGATTTCTAATGATCATCAAAGGATATGCATTGATCATCATGTAACCATCGAGCGATTTGTATTAATCATCGAGCGACATGTATTGATTATCAAGCGCTTAAGTTGATTATAGATGAATATATAGTGATCATCGAGCGATTTGGATTGATGATCGAGCGATATGTATTGATTATTAAGCAATTCAGTTGATCATTGAGGAATATGTAGTGATCATCGAGCCATTGGTAATGATAATCAAAGGATACATATTGATCATCATGTAATCATCGAGGGATTTGGATTGATCATCGAGCGATATGTATTGATTATCAAACGATTCAGTTGATCATTGAGGAATATGTAGTGATCATCGAGCGATTGGTGATGATCCTCAAAAGATACACACTGATCTTCATGTAATCATCGAGCGATTTGTAATGATCATCAAAGGATACGCCTTAATCACCATGTAACCATCAAGAAATTTGTATAGATCATCGAGGGATATGTATTGATTATCATACGATTCAGTTGATTATCATACGATTCAGTTGATCATCGAGCGATTGGTAATGATCATCAAAGGATACATACTGATCATCATGTAATCATCGAGCGATTTCGTTTGATCGTCGAGCAATATGTATTGATTATCAAGCGATTCAGTTGATCATTGAGGAATATGAAGTGATCATCGAGCGATTGGTAATGATCATCAAAAGATACGCACTGACCATCATGTAATCATTAAGCGATTTTGAATGATCATCAAGCGATATGTATTGATTATCAAGCGATCCAGTTGATCATTGAGGAATATGTAGTGACCATCGTGCGATTTGTGATGATCATCAAAGGATACACACTGATCTTCATGTAATCATCGAGCGATTTGTAATGATCATCAAAGTATACGCTATCATCATCAAGTAACCATCGAGCAATTTGTATAGATCATCGAGGGATATGTATTGATTATCAAGCGACTTAGTTGATCATTGAGGAATATGTAATGTTCATCGAGCGATTGGTAATGATTATCAAATGATACGTACGGATCATCATGTAATCATCGAGCAATTTTGAATGATCATCGAGCGATATGTATTGATTATCAAGCAATTCTGTTGATCATTGAGGAGTATGTAGTGATCATCGAGCGATTGGTGATGATCATCAAAGGATACACACAGATCTTCATGTAATCAGCGAGCGATTTGTAATGATCATCAAAGGATATGATCTAATCACCATGTAACCATCAACCGATTTGTATAGATTATCGAGGGATATGTATTGATTATCAAGCGATTCACTTGATCATTGAGGAATATGTAGTGTTCATCGAGCGATTGGTAATGATCATCAAATGATACGCACTGATCATCATGTAATCATCGGGCGATTTCGATTGATCGTTGAGCGATATGTATTGATTATCAAGAGATTCAGGTTATCATTGAGGAATATGTAGTGATCATCGAGCGATTGGTGATGATCAACAAAGGATACACACTGATCTTCATGTAATCATCGAGCGATTTCTAATGATCATCAAAGGATATGCTCTAATCATCATGTAACCATTGAGCCATTTGTATTGATCATCGAGCGATTTGTATTCATTATCAAGCGATTCAGTTGATTATTAAGGCATATAAAGTGATCATCAAGCGATTTGGATTGATTATCAAGCTACTTAGTTGATCATTGAGGAATATGTATTGATCATCGATCGATTGGTAATGATCATCAAAGGATACATATTGATCATCGTGTAATCATCGAGCGATTCTGAATGATCATCGAGCGATATCTATTGATTATCAAGTGATTCAGTTGATCATTGAGGAATATGTAGTGATCATCGAGCGATTGGTGATGATCATCAAAGGGTACACACTGATCTTCATGTAATCATCAAGCGATTTGTAATAATCATCAAAGGATACGCTATCATCATCACGTAACCATCGAGCAATTTGTATAGATCATCGAGGGATATGTATTGATTATCAAGCGACTTAGTTGATCATTGAGGAATATGTAGTGATCATCGAGCGATTGGTAATGATCATCAAACGACACGTACGGCTCATCATGTAATCATCGAGCGATTTTGAATGATCATTGAGCGATATGTATTGATTATCAAGCGATTCACTTGATCATTGAGGAGTATGTAGTGATCATCAAGCGATTTGTGATGATCATCAAAGGATACACACTGATCTTCATGTAATCATCGAGCGATTTGTAATGATCATCAAAGTATAGGATCTAATCACCTATAACAATCATCCAATTTGTATAGATTATCGAGGGATATGTATTGATTATCAAGCGATTCAGTTGATCATTGAGGAATATGTAGTGTTCATCGAGCGATTGGAAATGATCATCAAATGATACGCACTGATCATCATGTAATCATCGGGCGATTTCGATTGATCGTTGAGCGATATGTATTGATTATCAAGCGATTCAGTTGATCATTGAGGAATATGTAGTGATCATCGAGCGATTGGTGATGATCATCAAAGGATACACACTGATCTTCATGTAAACATCGAGCGATTTCTAATGATCATCAAAGGATATGCATTGATCATCATGTAACCATCGAGCGATTTGTATTAATCATCGAGCGACATGTATTGATTATCAAGCGCTTAAGTTGATTATAGATGAATATATAGTGATCATCGAGCGATTTGGATTGATGATCGAGCGATATGTATTGATTATTAAGCAATTCAGTTGATCATTGAGGAATATGTAGTGATCATCGAGCCATTGGTAATGATAATCAAAGGATACATATTGATCATCATGTAATCATCGAGGGATTTGGATTGATCATCGAGCGATATGTATTGATTATCAAACGATTCAGTTGATCATTGAGGAATATGTAGTGATCATCGAGCGATTGGTGATGATCCTCAAAAGATACACACTGATCTTCATGTAATCATCGAGCGATTTGTAATGATCATCAAAGGATACGCCTTAATCACCATGTAACCATCAAGAAATTTGTATAGATCATCGAGGGATATGTATTGATTATCATACGATTCAGTTGATTATCATACGATTCAGTTGATCATCGAGCGATTGGTAATGATCATCAAAGGATACATACTGATCATCATGTAATCATCGAGCGATTTCGTTTGATCGTCGAGCGATATGTATTGATTATCAAGCGATTCAGTTGATCATTGAGGAATATGAAGTGATCATCGAGCGATTGGTAATGATCATCAAAAGATACGCACTGACCATCATGTAATCATTAAGCGAGTTTGAATGATCATCAAGCGATATGTATTGATTATCAAGCGATCCAGTTGATCATTGAGGAATATGTAGTGACCATCGTGCGATTTGTGATGATCATCAAAGGATACACACTGATCTTCATGTAATCATCGAGCGATTTGTAATGATCATCAAAGTATACGCTATCATCATCAAGTAACCATCGAGCAATTTGTATAGATCATCGAGGGATATGTATTGATTATCAAGCGACTTAGTTGATCATTGAGGAATATGTAATGTTCATCGAGCGATTGGTAATGATTATCAAATGATACGTACGGATCATCATGTAATCATCGAGCAATTTTGAATGATCATCGAGCGATATGTATTGATTATCAAGCAATTCTGTTGATCATTGAGGAGTATGTAGTGATCATCGAGCGATTGGTGATGATCATCAAAGGATACACACTGATCTTCATGTAATCAGCGAGCGATTTGTAATGATCATCAAAGGATATGATCTAATCACCATGTAACCATCAACCGATTTGTATAGATTATCGAGGGATATGTATTGATTATCAAGCGATTCACTTGATCATTGAGGAATATGTAGTGTTCATCGAGCGATTGGTAATGATCATCAAATGATACGCACTGATCATCATGTAATCATCGGGCGATTTCGATTGATCGTTGAGCGATATGTATTGATTATCAAGCGATTCAGGTTATCATTGAGGAATATGTAGTGATCATCGAGCGATTGGTGATGATCAACAAAGGATACACACTGATCTTCATGTAATCATCGAGCGATTTCTAATGATCATCAAAGGATATGCTCTAATCATCATGTAACCATTGAGCCATTTGTATTGATCATCGAGCGATTTGTATTCATTATCAAGCGATTCAGTTGATTATTAAGGCATATAAAGTGATCATCAAGCGATTTGGATTGATTATCAAGCTACTTAGTTGATCATTGAGGAATATGTATTGATCATCGATCGATTGGTAATGATCATCAAAGGATACATATTGATCATCGTGTAATCATCGAGCGATTCTGAATGATCATCGAGCGATATCTATTGATTATCAAGTGATTCAGTTGATCATTGAGGAATATGTAGTGATCATCGAGCGATTGGTGATGATCATCAAAGGGTACACACTGATCTTCATGTAATCATCAAGCGATTTGTAATAATCATCAAAGGATACGCTATCATCATCACGTAACCATCGAGCAATTTGTATAGATCATCGAGGGATATGTATTGATTATCAAGCGACTTAGTTAATCATTGAGGAATATGTAGTGATCATCGAGCGATTGGTAATGATCATCAAACGACACGTACGGCTCATCATGTAATCATCGAGCGATTTTGAATGATCATTGAGCGATATGTATTGATTATCAAGCGATTCACTTGATCATTGAGGAGTATGTAGTGATCATCAAGCGATTTGTGATGATCATCAAAGGATACACACTGATCTTCAAGTAATCATCGAGCGATTTGTAATGATCATCAAAGGATAGGATCTAATCACCTATAACAATCATCCAATTTGTATAGATTATCGAGGGATATGTATTGATTATCAAGCGATTCAGTTGATCATTGAGGAATATGTAGTGTTCATCGAGCGATTGGAAATGATCATCAAATGATACGCACTGATCATCATGTAATCATTGGGCGATTTCGATTGATCGTTGAGCGATATGTATTGATTATCAAGCGATTCAGTTGATCATTGAGGAATATGTAGTGATCATCGAGCGATTGGTGATGATCATCAAAGGATACACACTGATCTTCATGTAAACATCGAGCGATTTCTAATGATCATCAAAGGATATGCATTGATCATCATGTAACCATCGAGCGATTTGTATTAATCATCGAGCGACATGTATTGATTATCAAGCGCTTAAGTTGATTATAGATGAATATATAGTGATCATCGAGCGATTTGGATTGATGATCGAGCGATATGTATTGATTATTAAGCAATTCAGTTGATCATTGAGGAATATGTAGTGATCATCGAGCCATTGGTAATGATAATCAAAGGATACATATTGATCATCATGTAATCATCGAGGGATTTGGATTGATCATCGAGCGATATGTATTGATTATCAAACGATTCAGTTGATCATTGAGGAATATGTAGTGATCATCGAGCGATTGGTGATGATCCTCAAAAGATACACACCGATCTTCATGTAATCATCGAGCGATTTGTAATGATCATCAAAGGATACGCCTTAATCACCATGTAACCATCAAGATATTTGTATAGATCATCGAGGGATATGTATTGATTATCATACGATTCAGTTGATCATCGAGCGATTGGTAATGATCATCAAAGGATACATACTGATCATCATGTAATCATCGAGCGATTTCGTTTGATCGTCGAGCGATATGTATTGATTATCAAGCGATTCAGTTGATCATTGAGGAATATGATGTGATCATCGAGCGATTGGTAATGATCATCAAAAGATACGCACTGACCATCATGTAATCATTAAGCGATTTTGAATGATCATCAAGCGATATGTATTGATTATCAAGCGATCCAGTTGATCATTGAGGAATATGTAGTGACCATCGTGCGATTTGTGATGATCATCAAAGGATACACACTGATCTTCATGTAATCATCGAGCGATTTGTAATGATCATCAAAGTATACGCTATCATCATCACGTAACCATCGAGCAATTTGTATAGATCATCGAGGGATATGTATTGATTATCAAGCGACTTAGTTGATCATTGAGGAATATGTAATGTTCATCGAGCGATTGGTAATGATTATCAAATGATACGTACGGATCATCATGTAATCATCGAGCAATTTTGAATGATCATCGAGCGATATGTATTGATTATCAAGCAATTCTGTTGATCATTGAGGAGTATGTAGTGATCATCGAGCGATTGGTGATGATCATCAAAGGATACACACTGATCTTCATGTAATCAGCGAGCGATTTGTAATGATCATCAAAGGATATGATCTAATCACCATGTAACCATCAACCAATTTGTATAGATTATCGAGGGATATGTATTGATTATCAAGCGATTCAGTTGATCATTGAGGAATATGTAGTGTTCATCGAGCGATTGGTAATGATCATCAAATGATACGCACTGATCATCATGTAATCATCGGGCGATTTCGATTGATCGTTGAGCGATATGTATTGATTATCAAGCGATTCAGGTTATCATTGAGGAATATGTAGTGATCATCGAGCGATTGGTGATGATCATCAAAGGATACACACTGATCTTCATGTAATCATCGAGCGATTTCTAATGATCATCAAAGGATACGCTCTAATCATCATGTAACCATTGAGCCATTTGTATTGATGATCGAGCGATTTGTATTCATTATCAAGCGATTCAGTTGATTATTAAGGCATATAAAGTGATCATCAAGCGATTTGGATTGATTATCAAGCTACTTAATTGATCATTGAGGAATATGTATTGATCATCGATCGATTGGTAATGATCATCAAAGGATACATATTGATCATCGTGTAATCATCGAGCGATTCTGAATGATCATCGAGCGATATCTATTGATTATCAAGTGATTCAGTTGATCATTGAGGAATATGTAGTGATCATCGAGCGATTGGTGATGATCATCAAAGGGTACACACTGATCTTCATGTAATCATCAAGCGATTTGTAATAATCATCAAAGGATACGCTTTAATCATCATGCAACCATCGAGCGATTTTTATAGATCATCGAGGGATATGTATTGATTATCAAGCGATTTAGTTGATCATTAAGGAATATGTAGTGATCATCGAGCGGTTGGTAATGATCATCAAAAGATACGCACTGACCATCATGTAATCATCAAGCGATTTTGAATGATCATCAAGCGATATGTATTGATTATCAAGCGATTCAGTTGATCATTGAGGAATATGTAGTGATCATCGTGCGATTTGTGATGATCATCGTGCGATTTGTGATGATCATCAAAGGATACACACTTATCTTCATGTAATCAGCGAGCGATTTGTAATGATCATCAAAGGATACGCTATCATCATCACGTAACCATCGAGCAATTTGTATAGATCATCGAGGGATATGTATTGATTATCAAGCGACTTAGTTGATCATTGAGGAATATGTAGTGATCATCGAGCGATTGGTAATGATCATCAAACGACACGTACGGCTCATCATGTAATCATCGAGCGATTTTGAATGATCATTGAGCGATATGTATTGATTATCAAGCGATTCACTTGATCATTGAGGATTATGTAGTGATCATCAAGCGATTTGTGATGATCATCAAAGGATACACACTGATCTTCAAGTAATCATCGAGCGATTTGTAATGATCATCAAAGGATAGGATCTAATCACCTATAACAATCATCCAATTTGTATAGATTATCGAGGGATATGTATTGATTATCAAGCGATTCAGTTGATCATTGAGGAATATGTAGTGTTCATCGAGCGATTGGAAATGATCATCAAATGATACGCACTGATCATCATGTAATCATCGGGCGATTTCGATTGATCGTTGAGCGATATGTATTGATTATCAAGCGATTCAGTTGATCATTGAGGAATATGTAGTGATCATCGAGCGATTGGTGATGATCATCAAAGGATACACACTGATCTTCATGTAAACATCGAGCGATTTCTAATGATCATCAAAGGATATGCATTGATCATCATGTAACCATCGAGCGATTTGTATTAATCATCGAGCGACATGTATTGATTATCAAGCGCTTAAGTTGATTATAGATGAATATATAGTGATCATCGAGCGATTTAGATTGATCATCGAGCGATATGTATTGATTATTAAGCAATTCAGTTGATCATTGAGGAATATGTAGTGATCATCGAGCCATTGGTAATGATAATCAAAGGATACATATTGATCATCATGTAATCATCGAGGGATTTGGATTGATCATCGAGCGATATGTATTGATTATCAAACGATTCAGTTGATCATTGAGGAATATGTAGTGATCATCGAGCGATTGGTGATGATCATCAAAAGATACACACTGATCTTTAATCACCATGTAACCATCAAGCAATTTGTATAGATCATCGAGGGATATGTATTGATTATCATACGATTCAGTTGATCATCGAGCGATTGGTAATGATCATCAAAGGATACATACTGATCATCATGTAATCATCGAGCGATTTCGTTTGATCGTCGAGCGATATGTATTGATTATCAAGCGATTCAGTTGATCATTGAGGAATATGAAGTGATCATCGAGCGATTGGTAATGATCATAAAAGGATACGATCTAATCTTCAAGTAATCATCGAGCCATTGGTAATGATAATCAAAGGATATAGATTGATCTTCATGTAATCATCGAGCGATTTTGAATGATCATCGAGGATACGCTCTAATCACCATGCAACCATCAAGCAATTTGTATAGATCATCGAGGGATATGTATTGATTATCATACGATTCAGTTGATCATCGAGCGATTGGTAATGATCATCAAAGGATACGCACTAATCATCATGTAATCATGGAGCGATTTCGATTGATCGCCGAGCGATATGTATTGATTATCAAGCGATTCAGTTGATCATTGAGGAATATGAAGTGATCATCGAGCGATTGGTAATGATCATAAAAGGATACACTCTAATCTTCATGTAATCATCGAGCGATTTCTTATGATTATTAAAGGATGCGCACTGATCATCATGTCATTGAGCGATTTGTATTGATCATCGAGCGATATGTATTGATTATCTAACAATTCAGTTAATCATTGAGGAATATGTAGTGATGATCGAGCGATTGGTAATGATCATCAAAGGATACACATTGATCATCATGTAATCATCGAGCAATTTGTAATGATCATCAAAGGATACGCTATCATCATCATGTAACCATCGAGCAATTTGTATAGATAATCGTGGGATATGTATTGATTATCAAGCGATTCAGTTGATCATTAAGGAATATGTAGTGATCATCGTGCGATATGTGATGATCATCAAATGATACACACTAATCTTCATGTAATCATCGAGCGATTTGTAATGATCATCAAAGGATACGCTATCATCATCATGTAACCATCGAGAAATTTGTATGGATCATCGAGGGATATGTATTGATTATCAAGCGACTTAGTTGATCATTGAGGAATATGTAGTAATCATCGAGCGATTGGTAATGATTATCAAAGGATACGCAATGATCATCATGTAATCATAGAGCGATTTTGAATGATCATCGAATGTATTGATTATCAACCGATTCAGTTGATCATTGAGGAATATGTAGTGATGATTGAGCGATTGGTAATGATCATCAAAGGATACACATTGATCATCATGTAATCATCGAGCGATTCTGAATGATCATCGAGCGATATGTATTGATTATTAAGCAAATCAGTTGATCATTGAGGAATATAGTGATCATCGAGCCATTGGTAATGATAATCAAAGGATACAGATTGATCATCATGTAATCATCAAGCGATTTGGATTGATCATCGAGCGATGTGTATTGATTATCTAACGATTCAATTAATCATTGAGGAATATGTAGTGATGATCGAGCGATTGGTAATGATCATCAAAGGATACATATTGATCATCGTGTAATCATCGAGCGATTCTGAATGATCATCGAGCGATATCTATTGATTATCAAGCGATTCAGTTGATCATTGAGGAATATGTAGTGACCATCGTGCGATTTGTGATGATCATCAAAGGATACACACTGATCTTCATGTAATCATCGAGCGATTTGTAACGATCATCAAAGGATACGCTATTATCATCATGTAACCATCGAGCAATTTGTATAGATCATCGAGGGATATGTATTGATTATCAAGCGACTAAGTTGATCATTGAGGAATATGTAATGTTCATCGAGCGATTGGTAATGATTATCAAATGATACGTACGGATCATCATGTAATCATCGAGCGATTTTGAATGATCATCGAGCGATATGTATTGATTATCAAGCGATTCAGTTGATCATTGAGGAGTATGTAGTGATCATCGAGCGATTGGTGATGATCATTAGAGGATACACACTGATCTTCATATAATCAAAGAGCGATTTGTAATGATCATCAAAGGATAGGATCTAATCACCATGTAACCATCAACCAATTTGTATAGATTATCGAGGGATGTGTAATGATTATCAAGCGATTCAGTTGATCATTGAGGAATATGTAGTGTTCATCGAGCAATTGGTAATGATCATCAAATGATACGCACTGATCATCATGTAATCATCGGGCGATTTCGATTGATCGTTGAGCGATATGTATTCGTTATCAAGCGATTCAGTTGATCATTGAGGAATATGTAGAGTTCATCGAGCAATTGGTAATGATCATCAAATGATACGCACTGATCATCATGTAATCATCGGGCGATTTCGATTGATCGTTGAGCGATATGTATTGATTATCAAGTGATTCAGTTGATCATTGAGGAATATGAAGTGATCATCGAGCGATTGGTAATGATCATAAAAGGATACACTCTAATCTTCATGTAATCATCGAGCGATTTCTTATGATTATTAAAGGATGCGCACTGATCATCATGTCATTGAGCGATTTGTATTGATCATCGAGCGATATGTATTGATTATCTAACAATTCAGTTAATCATTGAGGAATATGTAGTGATGATCGAGCGATTGGTAATGATCATCAAAGGATACACATTGATCATCATGTAATCATCGAGCAATTTGTAATGATCATCAAAGGATACGCTATCATCATCATGTAACCATCGAGCAATTTGTATAGATAATCGTGGGATATGTATTGATTATCAAGCGATTCAGTTGATCATTAAGGAATATGTAGTGATCATCGTGCGATATGTGATGATCATCAAATGATACACACTAATCTTCATGTAATCATCGAGCGATTTGTAATGATCATCAAAGGATACGCTATCATCATCATGTAACCATCGAGAAATTTGTATGGATCATCGAGGGATATGTATTGATTATCAAGCGACTTAGTTGATCATTGAGGAATATGTAGTAATCATCGAGCGATTGGTAATGATTATCAAAGGATACGCAATGATCATCATGTAATCATAGAGCGATTTTGAATGATCATCGAATGTATTGATTATCAACCGATTCAGTTGATCATTGAGGAATATGTAGTGATGATTGAGCGATTGGTAATGATCATCAAAGGATACACATTGATCATCATGTAATCATCGAGCGATTCTGAATGATCATCGAGCGATATGTATTGATTATTAAGCAAATCAGTTGATCATTGAGGAATATAGTGATCATCGAGCCATTGGTAATGATAATCAAAGGATACAGATTGATCATCATGTAATCATCAAGCGATTTGGATTGATCATCGAGCGATGTGTATTGATTATCTAACGATTCAATTAATCATTGAGGAATATGTAGTGATGATCGAGCGATTGGTAATGATCATCAAAGGATACATATTGATCATCGTGTAATCATCGAGCGATTCTGAATGATCATCGAGCGATATCTATTGATTATCAAGCGATTCAGTTGATCATTGAGGAATATGTAGTGACCATCGTGCGATTTGTGATGATCATCAAAGGATACACACTGATCTTCATGTAATCATCGAGCGATTTGTAACGATCATCAAAGGATACGCTATTATCATCATGTAACCATCGAGCAATTTGTATAGATCATCGAGGGATATGTATTGATTATCAAGCGACTAAGTTGATCATTGAGGAATATGTAATGTTCATCGAGCGATTGGTAATGATTATCAAATGATACGTACGGATCATCATGTAATCATCGAGCGATTTTGAATGATCATCGAGCGATATGTATTGATTATCAAGCGATTCAGTTGATCATTGAGGAGTATGTAGTGATCATCGAGCGATTGGTGATGATCATTAGAGGATACACACTGATCTTCATATAATCAAAGAGCGATTTGTAATGATCATCAAAGGATAGGATCTAATCACCATGTAACCATCAACCAATTTGTATAGATTATCGAGGGATGTGTAATGATTATCAAGCGATTCAGTTGATCATTGAGGAATATGTAGTGTTCATCGAGCAATTGGTAATGATCATCAAATGATACGCACTGATCATCATGTAATCATCGGGCGATTTCGATTGATCGTTGAGCGATATGTATTCGTTATCAAGCGATTCAGTTGATCATTGAGGAATATGTAGAGTTCATCGAGCAATTGGTAATGATCATCAAATGATACGCACTGATCATCATGTAATCATCGGGCGATTTCGATTGATCGTTGAGCGATATGTATTGATTATCAAGTGATTCAGTTGATCATTGAGGAATATGTAGTGATCATCGAGCGATTGGTGATGATCATCAAAGGATACACATTGATCTTCATGTAATTATCGAGCGATTTCTAATGATCATCAAAGGATACGCACTGATCATAACGTAACCATCGAACGATTTGTATTAATCATCGAGCGATATGTATTGATTATCAAACGATTAAGGTGATTATTGATGAATATATAGTGATCATCGAGCGATTTGGATTGATGATCGAGCGATATGTATTGATTATTAAGCGATTCAGTTGATCATTGAGGAATATGTAGTGATCATCGAGCCATTGGTAATGATAATCAAAGGATACAGATTGATCATCATGTAATCATCGAGGGATTTGGATTGATCATCGAGCGATATGTATTAATTATCAAACGATTCAGCTGATCATTGAGGAATATGTAATGATTATCGAGCGATTGGTAATGATCATCAAAAGATACACACTGATCTTCATGTAATCATCGAGCGATAGGTAATGATCATCAAAGGATACGCTCTAATCACCATGTAACCATCAAGCAATTTGTATAGATCATCAAGGGATATGTATTGAATATCAAGCGATTCAGTTGATCATTAAGGAATTTTTAGTGATCATCGTGCGATATGTGATGATCATCAAATGATACACAATGATCTTCATGTAATCATCGAGCGATTTGTAATGATCATCAAAGGATACGCTATCATCATCACGTAACCATTGAGCAATTTGTATAGATCATCGAGGGATATGTATTGATTATCAAGCGACTTAGTTGATCATTGAGGAATATGTAATGTTCATCGAGCGATTGGTAATGATTATCAAATGATACGTACGGATCATCATGTAATCATCGAGCGATTTTGAATGATCATCGAGCGATATGTATTTATTATCAAGCGATTCAGTTGATCATTGAGGAGTATGTAGTGATCATCGAGCGATTGGTGATGATCATCAAAGGATACACACTGATCTTCATGTAATCAACGAGCGATTGTAATGATCATCAAAGGATAGGATCTAATCACCATGTAACCATCAACCAATTTGTATAGATTATCGAGTGATATGTATTGATTATCAAGCGATTCAGTTGATCATTGAGGAATATGTAGTATTCATCTAGCGATTGGTAATGATCATCAAATGATACGCACTGATCATCATGTAATCATCGGGCGATTTCGATTGATCGTTGAGCGATATGTATTGATTATCAAGCGATTCAGTTGATCATTGAGGAATATGTAGTGATCATCGAGCGATTGGTGATGATCATCAAACGATACACACTGATCTTCATGTAATCATCGAGCGATTTCTAATGATCATCAAAGGATATGCACTGATCATCATGTAACCATCGAGCGATTTGTATTAATCACCGAGCGATATGTATTGATTATCAAGCGATTAAGTTGATTATTGATGAATATATTGTGCTCATCGAGCGATTTGGATTGATCATCAAGCGATATGTATTGATTATTAAGCGATTCAGTTGATCATTAAGGAATATGTAGTGATCATCGAGCCATTGGTAATGATAATCAAAGGATAAAGATTGATCATCATGCAATCATCGAGGGATTTGGATTGATCATCGAGCGATATGTATTGATTATCAAACGATTCAGTTGATCATTGAGGAATATGTAGTTATCATCGAGCGATTGGTGATGATCATCAAAAGATACACACTGATCTTCATGTAATTATCGAGCGATTGGTAATGATCATCAAAGGATACGCTCTAATCACCATGTAACCATCAAGCAATTTGTATAGATCATCAAGGGATATGTATTGAATATCAAGCGATTCAGTTGATCATTAAGGAATATGTAGTGATCATCGTGCGATATGTGATGATCATCAAATGATACACACTGATCTTCATGTAATCATCGAGCGATTTGTAATGATCATCAAAGGATACGCTATCATCATCATGTAACCATTGAGCAATTTGTATAGATCATCGAGGGATATGTATTGATTATCAAGCGATTTAGTTCATCATTGAGGAATATGTAATGTTCATCGAGAGATTGGTAATGATTATCAAATGATACGTACGGATCATCATGTAATCATCGAGCGATTTTGAATGATCATCGAGCGATATGTATTGATTATCAAGCGATTCAGTGGATCATTGAGGAGTATGTAGTGATCATCGAGCGATTGGTGATGATCATCAAAGGATACACACTGATCTTCATGTAATCAACGAGCGATTTGTAATGATCATCAAAGGATAGGATCTAATCACCATGTAACCATCAACCAATTTGTATAGATTATCGACGGATATGTATTGATTATCAAGCGATTGAGTTGATCATTGAGGAATATATAGTGTTCATCGAGCGATTGGTAATGATCATCAAATGATACACACTTATCATCATGTAATCATCCGGCGATTTCGATTGATCGTTGAGCGATATGTATTGATTATCAAGCCATTCAGTTGATCATTGAGGAATATGTAGTGATCATCGAGCGATTAGTGATGATCATCAAACGATACACACTGATTTTCATGTAATCATCGAGCGATTTCTAATGATCATCAAAGGATACGCACTAATCATCATGTAACCATCGAGCGATTTGTATTAATCATCAAGCGATATGTATTGATTATCAAGCGATTAAGTTGATTATTGATGAATATATAGTGATCATCGAGCGATTTGGATTGATCATCAAGCGATATGTATTGATTATTAAGCGATTCAGTTGATAATTGAGGAATATGTAGTGATCATCGAGTCATTGGTAATGATAATCAAAGGATACAGATTGATCATCATGTAATCATTGAGGGATTTCGATTGATCATCGAGCTATATGTATTAATTATCAAACGATTCAGTTGATCATTGAGGAATATGTAGTGATCATCGAGCGATTGGTGTTGATCATCAAAAGATACACACTGATCTTCATGTAATCATCGGGCGATTGGTAATGTTCATCAAAGGATACGCTCTAATCACCATGTAACCATCAATCAATTTGTATAGATCATCGAGGGATATGTATTGATTATCATACGATTCAGTTGATTATCGAGCGATTGGTAATGATCATCAAAGGATACATACTGATCATCATGTAATCATCGAGCGATTTCGATTGATCGTCGAGCGATATGTATTGATTATCAAGCGACTTAGTTGATCATTGAGGAATATGAAGTGATCATCAAGCGATTGGTAATGATCATAAAAGGATACACTCTAATCTTCATGTAATCATCGAGCCATTGGTAATGATAATCAAAGGATACAGATTGATCATCATGTAATCATCATTTTTAATGATCATCAAGGATACACTCTAATCACCATGCAACCATCAAGCAATTTGTATAGATCATCGAGGGATATGTATTGATTATCATACGATTCAGTTGATCATCGAGCGATTGGTAATAATCATGAAAGGATACGCACTGATCATCATGTAATCATGGAGCGATTTCGATTGATCGTCGAGCGATATGTATTAATTATCAAGCGATTCAGTTGATCATTGAGGAATATGAAGTGATCATCGAGCGATTGGTAATGATCATAAAAGGATACACTCTAATCTTCATGTAATCATCGAGCGATTTCTTATGATCATCAAAGGATGCGCACTGATCATCAAGTCATTGAGCGATTTGTATTGATCATCGAACGATATGTATTGATTATCTAACAATTCAGTGAATCATTGAGGAATATGTAGTGATGATCGAGCGATTGGTAATGATCATCAAATGATACACATTGATCATCATGTAATCATCGAGCGATTTGTAATGATCATCAAAGGATACGCTATCATCATCATGTAACCATCGAGCAATTTGTATATATCATCGAGGGATATGTATTGATTATCAAGCGATTCAGTTGATCATTAAGGAATATGTAGTGATCATCGTGGGATATGTGATGATAATCAAATGATACACACTGATCTTCATGTAATCATCGAGCGATTTGTAATAATCATCAAAGGATATGCTATCATCATCATGTAACCATCGAGCAATTTGTATAGATCATCGACGGATATGCATTGATTATCAAGCGACTTAGTTGATCATTGAGGAATATGTAGTGATCATCGAGCGATTGGTAATGATTATCAAAGGATACCTAATGATCATCACGGAATGATAGAGCGTTTTTGAATGATCATCGAGCGATATGTATTGATTATCAAAGGATACGCTATCATCATCATGTAACCATCAAGCAATTAGTATAGATCATCGAGGGATATGTATTGATTATCATACGATTCAGTTGATCATCGAGCGATTGGTAATAATCATGAAAGGATACGCACTGATCTTCATGTAATCATGGAGCGATTTCGATTGATCGTCGAGCGATATGTATTAATTATCAAGCGATTCGGTTGATCATTGAGGAATATGAAGTGATCATCGAGCGATTGGTAATGATCATAAAAGGATACACTCTAATCTTCATGTAATCATCGAGCGATTTCTTATGATCATCAAAGGATGCGCACTGATCATCAGGTCATTGAGCGATTTGTATTGATCATCGAGCGATATGTATTGATTATCTAACAATTCAGTGAATCATTGAGGAATATGTAGTGATGATCGAGCGATTGGTAATGATCATCAATGGATACACATTGATCATCATGTAATCATCGAGCGATTTGTAATGATCATCAAAGGATACGCTATCATCATCATGTAACCATCGAGCAATTTGTATAGATCATCGAGGGATATGTATTGATTATCAAGCGATTCAGTTGATCATTAACGAATATGTAGTGATCATCGTGCGATATGTGATGATCATCAAAGGATACACACTGATCTTCATGTAATTATCGAGCGATTTCTAATGATCATCAAAGGATACGCACTGATCATAACGTAACCATCGAACGATTTGTATTAATCATCGAGCGATATGTATTGATTATCAAACGATTAAGGTGATTATTGATGAATATATAGTGATCATCGAGCGATTTGGATTGATGATCGAGCGATATGTATTGATTATTAAGCGATTCAGTTGATCATTGAGGAATATGTAGTGATCATCGAGCCATTGGTAATGATAATCAAAGGATACAGATTGATCATCATGTAATCATCGAGGGATTTGGATTGATCATCGAGCGATATGTATTAATTATCAAACGATTCAGCTGATCATTGAGGAATATGTAATGATTATCGAGCGATTGGTAATGATCATCAAAAGATACACACTGATCTTCATGTAATCATCGAGCGATAGGTAATGATCATCAAAGGATACGCTCTAATCACCATGTAACCATCAAGCAATTTGTATAGATCATCAAGGGATATGTATTGAATATCAAGCGATTCAGTTGATCATTAAGGAATTTTTAGTGATCATCGTGCGATATGTGATGATCATCAAATGATACACACTGATCTTCATGTAATCATCGAGCGATTTGTAATGATCACCAAAGGATACGCTATCATCATCACGTAACCATTGAGCAATTTGTATAGATCATCGAGGGATATGTATTGATTATCAAGCGACTTAGTTGATCATTGAGGAATATGTAATGTTCATCGAGCGATTGGTAATGATTATCAAATGATACGTACGGATCATCATGTAATCATCGAGCGATTTTGAATGATCATCGAGCGATATGTATTTATTATCAAGCGATTCAGTTGATCATTGAGGAGTATGTAGTGATCATCGAGCGATTGGTGATGATCATCAAAGGATACACACTGATCTTCATGTAATCAACGAGCGATTGTAATGATCATCAAAGGATAGGATCTAATCACCATGTAACCATCAACCAATTTGTATAGATTATCGAGTGATATGTATTGATTATCAAGCGATTCAGTTGATCATTGAGGAATATGTAGTATTCATCTAGCGATTGGTAATGATCATCAAATGATACGCACTGATCATCATGTAATCATTGGGCGATTTTGATTGATCGTTGAGCGATATGTATTGATTATCAAGCCATTCAGTTGATCATTGAGGAATATGTAGTGATCATCGAGCGATTGGTGATGATCATCAAACGATACACACTGATCTTCATGTAATCATCGAGCGATTTCTAATGATCATCAAAGGATACGCACTGATCATCATGTAATCATCGAGCGATA
>LT669794.1:20686261-20953312 GCA_900128785.1 Arabis alpina | reverse complement strand
AAGAGCGTTGGTTCTAAATCAGCTTATATTCAAACCGGGGTCAAGATACATAAATCCACTGTAAAGGCTATACTCTTTTTCCCTTAGCAAGGTTTTATCCCATGAGGTTTTTCCTTGTTGAGGTTTTTAATGAGGTAGTCATTTGCGGTTGGCAATCTTGGCCTTTGGTCCTTTGGCCGCTGGCCTTTGGCGTCTCGACGACCAAGCTTGCGGGGGAGTATTAGAGTGGAAGAAGAAAAGTAGAGGAAGAGGCTGAAGAGGCCGATCACCACCAAGACCAGAAAGAAGAGGAGAGTCAAGGCCGAAGTTCTAAAGACAAGGCTGAAGATCACCTCAAGAACTTCTAAAGGGAGAAGAAGGTGGTGATTATTGATCAAAGATGTGCATTTCCCGGGTTGTGTACGGACTGTACGGACATGTACGGACTTGTACGGACAAGTACATAAGGACAGTCCGGAGTATGAGATAAGTTGTGCATTTCCGGATTGTGTACGGACTGTACGGATGGTACGGACAAGTACACATCTGTACAGAAGGTACAAGGTACAACCTTATCTTCAAAGCATCTTATCCTCAAGGCATCTTATCTTCCCACCAACCATAAAGGAAATGTCATCATAATGTCAACATTTCTCACTTTATGTTGTCATCCATTTCCTCTATATATATGTTGTAAATCTGATTCTAAAGACAATAAGAAGTGATCTTTCTCTCTTAAGTAATTAGCTTAATCTTTCAATGTAATCTTTAAGTAGTTTGCTTTTGTAGAAAGGCTGCCATTAAGGCAGCCTTATCACTTCTCAAACACTTCACTAAACTCTCCTTAATCTCCTATTTAGTCTCTTAAACCTCTAGCTAATTGATTCATAGATCCATTCTTTACATAGCACACAAACTAAAAGTGTTGTGATGCTTATGTTGGATCTAGCTTCATTCTAGAGTTTGTTTAGCTGTTAGGACAGAGTTACTCTATAAGTATTCTCTGTTTTATCAAGCTATAATGAGGGAATTCCATCACAAGTTGATGGTCTTCTCTATGTCTTGAGAATGAGTTATTTGTGTGGGTTTAAGAGGATTCAATCACAAGTTGATTGTATCCTCCATTCATGAGCTTAATCTCATGAATTCCAACACTTTGGTTATAAACGAAGCTCGTAAGAAGATCTTTCAATCCATGAGACTTTTTTTGACCCATGTTAAATATTCACCTAGTTATATGGTATTCGTGGGAATGTGATGTCTAAACTTGTTTTCTTGAAGGTTTAACATATGGTCCATGAACGGGGTAGTTCGGGTTGTTTGTAAGCTGCAACGGGTTATTCGGCTGTAACTTCTTCAATATAGCTCCAAATAAAACGATTCAAGCTTCATTGGCAATCTCACTCAATGAACGACCAGGATATCAATTTCATCTAATTCCATGGTAATTTAACTCTCTTAAGCCTCCCCAAAAGAGTACTAGTGTATGTGTTCTCTCATACTCGAAAATATGCTTTAATCAAAGATATAGTGACTTGTGATGGTTAATTTTGTTGGAACTAACTCTTTCATTACAAAAATAGTTCTGGTTAAGGTTTATAAGATGGTTCCAAATGGTCTGAGAATTGGACTTTGTATAGTCACTTTGGTTATAAACGAAGCTCGTAAGAAGATCTTTCAATCCATGAGACTTTTTTCACCCATGTTAAGTATTCACCTAGTTATATGGTATTCGTGGGAATGTGATGTCTAAACTTGTTTTCTTGAACGGTTTAACATATGGTCCATGAACGGGGTAGTTCGGCTTGTTTGTAAGCTGCAACGGGTTATTCGGTTGTAATTCTTCAATATAGCTCCAAATCAAACGATTCAAGCTTCGTTGGCAATCTCACTCAATGAACGACCAGGATATCGAATTTCATCTAATTCCATGGTAATTTGACTCTCTTAAGCCTCCCAAAAGAGTACTAGTGTATGTGTTCTCTCATACTCGAAAATATGCTTTAATCATGAAGATATAGTGACTTGTGATGGTTAATTTCGTTGGAACTAACTCTTTCATTACAAAAATAGTTCTGGTTAAGGTTTTATAAGATGGTTCCAAACGGTCTGAGAATTGGACTTCGTATAGTCACTTTGGTTATAAACGAAGCTCGTAAGAAGATCTTTCAATCCATGAGACTTTTTTCGACCCATGTTAAGTATTCACCTAGTTATATGGTATTCGTGGGGAATGGTGATGTCTCAACTTGTTTTCTTGAACGGTTTAACATATGGTCCATGAACGGGGTAGTTCGGCTTGTTTGTAAGCTGCAACGGGTTATTCGGTTGTAATTCTTCAATATAGCTCCAAATCAAACGATTCAAGCTTCGTTGGCAATCTCACTCAATGAACGACCAGGATATCGAATTTCATCTAATTCCATGGTAATTTGACTCTCTTAAGCCTCCCAAAAGAGTACTAGTGTATGTGTTCTCTCATACTCGAAAATATGCTTTAATCATGAAGATATAGTGACTTGCGATGTTAATTTCGTTGGAACTAACTCTTTCATTACAAAAATAGTTCTGGTTAAGGTTTTATAAGATGGTTCCAAACGGTCTGAGAATTGGACTTCGTATAGTCACTTTGGTTATAAACGAAGCTCGTAAGAAGATCTTTCAATCCATGAGACTTTTTTCGACCCATGTTAAGTATTCACCTAGTTTATGGTATTCATGGGGAATGGTGATGTCTCAACTTGTTTTCTTGAACGGTTTAACATATGGTCCATGAACGGGGTAGTTCGGCTTGTTTGTAAGCTGCAACGGGTTATTCGGCTGTAATTCTTCAATATAGCTCCAAATCAAACGATTCAAGCTTCGTTGGCAATCTCACTCAATGAAGACCAGGATATCGAATTTCATCTAATTCCATGGTAATTTGACTCTCTTAAGCCTCCCCAAAAGAGTACTAGTGTATGTGTTCTCTCATACTCGAAAATATGCTTTAATCATGAAGATATAGTGACTTGTGATGGTTAATTTCGTTGGAGCTAACTCTTTCATACAAAATAGTTCTGGTTAAGGTTTAAAAAGATGGTTCTAAACGGTCTGAGAATTGGACTTGGTATAGTCATTTTGGTTCTAAACGAAGCTCGTAAGAAGATCTTTCAATCGATGAGACTTTTTTGACCCATGTTGAGTATTCACCAGTTATATGGTATTCGTGGGGAATGGTGATGTTAAACTTGTTTTCTTGAACGGTTTAACATATCGTCCATGAACGGGGTAGTTCGGCTTGTTTGTAAGCTGCAACGGGTTATTCGGTTGTAAGTTCTTCAATATAGCTCCAAATCAAACGATTCAAGCTTAGTTGGCAATCTCACTCAATGAACGACCAGGATATCGAATTTCATCTAATTCCATGGTAATTTGACTCTCTTAAGCCTCCCCAAAAGAGTACTAGTGTATGTGTTCTCTCATACTCGAAAATATGCTTTAATCATGAAGATATAGTGACTTGTGATAGTTAATTTCGTTGGAACTAACTCTTTCATTACAAAATAGTTTGATTAAGGTTTAAAAGATGATTCCAAACGTCTGAGAATTGGACTTGGTATAGTCACTTTGGTTCTAAACGAAGCTCGTAAGAAGATCTTTCAATCCATGAGACTTTTTTCGACCCATGTTAAGTATCACCTAGTTATATGGTATTCGTGGGAAATGTGATGTCTAAACTTGTTTTCTTGAACGGTTTAACATATGGTCATGAACGGGTAGTTTGGCTTGTTTGTAAGCTGCAACGGGTTATTCGGCTGTAACTTCTTCAATATAGCTCCAAATAAAACGATTCAAGCTTCATTGGCAATCTCACTCAATGAACGACCAGGATATCAAATTTCATCTAATTCCATGGTAATTTGACTCTCTTAAGCCTCCCCAAAAGAGTACTAGTGTATGTGTTCTCTCATACTCGAAAATATGCTTTAATCAAAGATATAGTGACTTGTGATGGTTAATTTGTTGGAACTAACTCTTTCATTACAAAAATAGTTCTGGTTAAGGTTTTATAAGATGGTTCCAAATGGTCTGAGAATTGGATTCGTATAGTCACTTTGGTTATAAACGAAGCTCGTAAGAAGATCTTTCAATCCATGAGACTTTTTTTACCCATGTTAAGTATTCACCTAGTTATATTGTATTCGTGGGAATGTTGACGTCTAAACTTGTTTTCTTGAACGGTTTAACATATGGTCCATGAACGGGGTAGTTCGGCTTGTTTGTAAGCTGCAACGGGTTATTCGGTTGTAATTCTTCAATATAGCTCCAAATCAAACGATTCAAGCTTCGTTGGCAATCTCACTCAATGAACGACCAGGATATCGAATTTCATCTAATTCCATGGTAATTTGACTCTCTTAAGCCTCCCAAAAGAGTACTAGTGTATGTGTTCTCTCATACTCGAAAATATGCTTTAATCATGAAGATATAGTGACTTGTGATGTTAATTTCGTTGGAACTAACTCTTTCATTACAAAAATAGTTCTGGTTAAGGTTTTATAAGATGGTTCCAAACGGTCTGAGAATTGGACTTCGTATAGTCACTTTGGTTATAAACGAAGCTCGTAAGAAGATCTTTCAATCCATGAGACTTTTTTCGACCCATGTTAAGTATTCACCTAGTTATATGGTATTCTGGGGAATGGTGATGTCTCAACTTGTTTTTTGAACCGTTTAACATATGGTCCATGAACGGGGTAGTTGGCTTGTTTGTAAGCTGCAACGGGTTATTCGGCTGTAATTCTTCAATATAGCTCCAAATCAAACGATTCAAGCTTCGTTGGCAATCTCACTCAATGAATGACCAGGATATCGAATTTCATCTAATTCCATGGTAATTTGACTCTCTTAAGCCTCCCCAAAAGAGTACTAGTGTATGTGTTCTCTCATACTCGAAAATATGCTTTAATCATGAAGATATAGTGACTTGTGATGGTTAATTTCGTTGGAGCTAACTCTTTCATCACAAACATTGTTCTGGTTAAGGTTTAAAAGATGGTTCTAAACGGTCTGAGAATTGGACTTGGTATTGTCATTTTGGTTCTAAACGAAGCTCGTAAGAAGATCTTTCAATCGATGAGACTTTTTTTGACCCATGTTGAGTATTCACCAGTTATATGGTATTCGTGGGGAATGGTGATGTTAAACTTGTTTTCTTGAACGGTTTAACATATCGTCCATGAACGGGGTAGTTCGGCTTGTTTGTAAGCTGCAACGGGTTATTCGGTTGTAAGTTCTTCAATATAGCTCCAAATCAAACGATTCAAGCTTAGTTGGCAATCTCACTCAATGAACGACCAGGATATCGAATTTCATCTAATTCCATGGTAATTTGACTCTCTTAAGCCTCCCCAAAAGAGTACTAGTGTATGTGTTCTCTCATACTCGAAAATATGCTTTAATCATGAAGATATAGTGACTTGTGATAGTTAATTTCTTTGGAACTAACTCTTTCATTACAAAATAGTTTTGATTAAGGTTTAAAAAGATGATTCCAAACATTTGAGAATTGGACTTGGTATAGTCACTTTGGTTCTAAACGAAGCTCGTAAGAAGATCTTTCAATCCATGAGACTTTTTTCGACCCAAGTTAAGTATCACCTAGTTATATGGTATTCGTGGAAATGTTGATGTCTAAACTTGTTTTCTTGAACGGTTTAACATATGGTCATGAACAGGGTAGTTTGGCTTGTTTGTAAGCTGCAACGGGTTATTCGGCTGTAACTTCTTCAATATAGCTCCAAATAAAACGATTCAAGCTTCATTGGCAATCTCACTCAATGAACGACCAGGATATCAATTTCATCTAATTCCATGGTAATTTAACTCTCTTAAGCCTCCCCAAAAGAGTACTAGTGTATGTGTTCTCTCATACTCGAAAATATGCTTTAATCAAAGATATAGTGACTTGTGATGGTTAATTTTGTTGGAACTAACTCTTTCATTACAAAAATAGTTCTGGTTAAGGTTTTATAAGATGGTTCCAAATGGTCTGAGAATTGGATTTCGTATAGTCACTTTGGTTATAAACGAAGCTCGTAAGAAGATCTTTCAATCCATGAGACTTTTTTTTACCCATGTTAAGTATTCACCTAGTTATATGTATTCGTGGGAATGTTGACGTCTAAACTTGTTTTCTTGAACGGTTTAACATATGGTCCATGAACGGGGTAGTTCGGCTTGTTTGTAAGCTGCAACGGGTTATTCGGTTGTAAATTCTTCAATATAGCTCCAAATCAAACGATTCAAGCTTCGTTGCAATCTCACTCAATGAACGACCAGGATATCGAATTTCATCTAATTCCATGGTAATTTGACTCTCTTAAGCCTCCCGAAAAGAGTACTAGTGTATGTGTTCTCTCATACTCGAAAATATGCTTTAATCATGAAGATATAGTGACTTGTGATGGTTAATTTCGTTGGAACTAACTCTTTCATTACAAAAATAGTTCTGGTTAAGGTTTTATAAGATGGTTCCAAACGGTCTGAGAATTGGACTTCGTATAGTCACTTTGGTTATAAACGAAGCTCGTAAGAAGATCTTTCAATCCATGAGACTTTTTTCGACCCATGTTAAGTATTCACCTGGTTCTATGGTATTCATGGGGAATGGTGATGTCTCAACTTGTTTTTTGAACCGTTTAACATATGGTCCATGAACGGGGTAGTTTGGCTTGTTTGTAAGCTGCAACGGGTTATTCGGCTGTAAATTCTTCAATATAGCTCCAAATCAAACGATTCAAGCTTCGTTGGCAATCTCACTCAATGAATGACCAGGATATCGAATTTCATCTAATTCCATGGTAATTTGACTCTCTTAAGCCTCCCCAAAAGAGTACTAGTGTATGTGTTCTCTCATACTCGAAAATATGCTTTAATCATGAAGATATAGTGACTTGTGATGGTTAATTTCGTTGGAGCTAACTCTTTCATACAAAATAGTTCTGGTTAAGGTTTAAAAGATGGTTCTAAACGGTCTGAGAATTGGACTTGGTATAGTCATTTTGGTTCTAAACGAAGCTCGTAAGAAGATCTTTCAATCGATGAGACTTTTTTGACCCATGTTGAGTATTCACCAGTTATATGGTATTCGTGGGGAATGGTGATGTATAAACTTGTTTTCTTGAACGGTTTAACATATCGTCCATGAACGGGGTAGTTCGGCTTGTTTGTAAGCTGCAACGGGTTATTCGGTTGTAAGTTCTTCAATATAGCTCCAAATCAAACGATTCAAGCTTAGTTGGCAATCTCACTCAATGAACGACCAGGATATCGAATTTCATCTAATTCCATGGTAATTTGACTCTCTTAAGCCTCCCCAAAAGAGTACTAGTGTATGTGTTCTCTCATACTCGAAAATATGCTTTAATCATGAAGATATAGTGACTTGTGATAGTTAATTTCTTTGGAACTAACTCTTTCATTACTAAAATAGTTTTGATTAAGGTTTAAAAGATGATTCCAAACATTTGAGAATTGGACTTGGTATAGTCACTTTGGTTCTAAACGAAGCTCGTAAGAAGATCTTTCAATCCATGAGACTTTTTTCGACCCAAGTTAAGTATCACCTAGTTATATGGTATTCGTGGAAATGTTGATGTCTAAACTTGTTTTCTTGAACGGTTTAACATATGGTCATGAACGGGGTAGTTTGGCTTGTTTGTAAGCTGCAACGGGTTATTCGGCTGTAACTTCTTCAATATAGCTCCAAATCAAACGATTCAAGCTTCATTGGCAATCTCACTCAATGAACGACCAGGATATCAAATTTCATCTAATTCCATGGTAATTTAACTCTCTTAAGCCTCCCCAAAAGAGTACTAGTGTATGTGTTCTCTCATACTCGAAAATATGCTTTAATCAAAGATATAGTGACTTGTGATGGTTAATTTTGTTGGAACTAACTCTTTCATTACAAAAATAGTTCTGGTTAAGGTTTTATAAGATGGTTCCAAATGGTCTGAGAATTGGATTTCGTATAGTCACTTTGGTTATAAACGAAGCTCGTAAGAAGATCTTTCAATCCATGAGACTTTTTTTACCCATGTTAAGTATTCACCTAGTTATATTGTATTCGTGGGAATTGTTGACGTCTAAACTTGTTTTCTTGAACGGTTTAACATATGGTCCATGAACGGGGTAGTTCGGCTTGTTTGTAAGCTGCAACGGGTTATTCGGTTGTAAATTCTTCAATATAGCTCCAAATCAAACGATTCAAGCTTCGTTGCAATCTCACTCAATGAACGACCAGGATATCGAATTTCATCTAATTCCATGGTAATTTGACTCTCTTAAGCCTCCCGAAAAGAGTACTAGTGTATGTGTTCTCTCATACTCGAAAATGTGCTTTAATCATGAAGATATAGTGACTTGCGATGATTAATTTCGTTGGAACTAACTCTTTCATTACAAAAATAGTTCTGGTTAAGGTTTTATAAGATGGTTCCAAACGGTCTGAGAATTGGACTTCGTATAGTCACTTTGGTTATAAACGAAGCTCGTAAGAAGTTCTTTCAATCCATGAGACTTTTTTCGACCCATGTTAAGTATTCACCTGGTTTATGGTATTCATGGGGAATGGTGATGTCTCAACTTCTTTTTTGAACCGTTTAACATATGGTCCATGAACGGGGTAGTTTGGCTTGTTTGTAAGCTGCAACGGGTTATTCGGCTGTAACTTCTTCAATATAGCTCAAAATCAAACGATTCAAGCTTCGTTGGCAATCTCACTCAATGAATGACCAGGATATCGAATTTCATCTAATTCCATGGTAATTTGACTCTCTTAAGCCTCCCCAAAAGAGTACTAGTGTATGTGTTCTCTCATACTCGAAAATATGCTTTAATCATGAAGATATAGTGACTTGTGATGGTTAATTTCGTTGGAGCTAACTCTTTCATCACAAACATTGTTCTGGTTAAGGTTTAAAAAGATGGTTCTAAACGGTCTGAGAATTGGACTTGGTATTGTCATTTTGGTTCTAAACGAAGCTCGTAAGAAGATCTTTCAATCGATGAGACTTTTTTTGACCCATGTTGAGTATTCACCAGTTATATGGTATTCGTGGGGAATGGTGATGTATAAACTTGTTTTCTTGAACGGTTTAACATATCGTCCATGAACGGGGTAGTTCGGCTTGTTTGTAAGCTGCAACATGTTATTCGGTTGTAAGTTCTTCAATAAAGGTCCAAATCAAATGATTCAAACTTCGTTGGCAATCTCACTTAATGAATGACCAGGATATCGAATTTCATCTAATTCCATGGTAATTTGACTCTCTTAAGCCTCTCCTATTAGAAAGGAAGCATAAGAGGAGAGTTAAGGCTGAAGTTATCAAGACAAGGCCAAACATCTCCAAGTGCATATTTTGGGTGTTGTACGGATTGTACGATCAAGTACAAATCCGTACATGTCAAGTACACATCCAAAACTATTAAAGTGGCGTTACAAGGACTCAAGAGGAAGGCAGAGAAGTGCTAATTCAAATATGGAGGGAACCAACAGCCAAAAGATTCAAATAAGAAGAAGAGATGTCACTTTCAGCTTGTAGTGGTCCCAAACAAGGCTGTCCCTTTCTTGTGAACGTTGGGAATCAATTTGGACTGATTCCCTTCTCTCCTCATGTAACTTTTAGTGTTTAAACACAATAGATCCGTTGGAGACACACACACACATTATTTTGCCTCTATAAATACTTGTAACACTCATTTGATGGAAAACCAATTCAGAATAATAAAGAGAGAATTCTGGAAATATCTTGTAGTAGTAATTAGAAGTTAAATCAGTTTAAGTGTTGCTCATTGGAACCAAGAGAGAGAGACCAAGCTTATACAAGCTTGGTCTCACCCATTCTCTCTTGGTTACAACCTTAATCATTTAACTATCTTACATTCTCTCTAATCTAAACACTCTCTAAAGTCTTTATATTCTGTTTTTCTTCACTCTAGATTAATGATTCTAAACCCTTCTTCTCAAGTACACAAACTCATAGTGTTGTGATACTAATTGTTGGGTTATTCTAAAACTAGAGCTACTTCCCTTAATAGACTCGGTTTACTCACTAGTATTCATGGTTCTATTAAGGCATTTATGTTGATTCCATCACAAGTTGATGGTCTTTACTCTCTCTTGAGAATGAGTCACTTTGTGTGGGTTAAGGGGATTCAATCACAAGTTGATTGTCTCCTCTCTAGATATGAGCAAACTCTCATATATTCCAACATCTCCAAAAGAGTACTACTGTATATGTTCTTTCATACTCGAAAATATGTTTTAATCATCAAGATGTAGTGACTTGTGATAGTTAATTTCGTTGGAACTAACTCTTTCATTACAAAAATAGTTCTGGTTAAGGTTTTATAAGATGGTTCCAAACGGTCTGAGAATTGAACTTCGTATAGTAACTTTGGTTATAAACGAAGCTCGTAAGAAGATCTTTCAATCCATGAGACTTTTTTCGACCCATGTTGAGTATTCACCAGTTATATGGTATTCGTGGGGAATGGTGATGTCTAAACTTGTTTTCTTGAACGGTTTAACATATGGTCCATGAACGTTGTAGTTCGGCTTGTTTGTAAGCTGCAACTGGTTATTCCATTGTATGTTCTTCAATATAGCTCCAAATCAAACGATTCAATCTTCGTTGGCAATCTCACTCAATGAATGACCAGGATATCGAATTTCATCTAATTCCATGGTAATTTGACTCTCTTAAGCCTCCCCAAAAGAGTACTAGAATATGTGTTCTCTCATACTCGAAAATATGCTTTAATCATGAAGATATAGTGACTTGTGATAGTTAATTTCGTTGGAACTAACTCTTTCATTACAAAAATAGTTCTGATTAAGGTTTAAAAAGATGATTCCAAACGGTCTGAGAATTTGACTTGGAATAGTCACTTTGGTTCTAAACGAAGCTCGTAAGAAGATCTTTCAATCCATGAGACTTTTTTCGACCCGTATTGAGTATTCACCTAGTTATATGATATTCGGGGGAAATGTTGATGTCTAAACTTGTTTTCTTGAACAGATTAACATATGGTCCATGAACGTTGTAGTTCCGCTTGTTTGTAAGCTGCAACGGGTTATTCCGTTGTAAGTTCTTCAATATAGCTCCAAATGAAACGATTCAAGCTTCGTTGGCAATTTCACTCAATGAACGACCAGGATATCGAATTTCATCTAATTTCATGGTAATTTGACTCTCGAAAGCCTCCCCAAAAGAGTACTACTGTATGTGTTCTCTCATACTCGATAATATGCTTTAATCATGAAGATATAGTGACTTGTGATAGTTAATTTCGTTGGAACTAACTCTTTCATTACAAAAATAGTTCTGATTAAGGTTTAAAAAGATGATTCCAAACGGTCTGAGAATTGGACTTGGTATAGTCACTTTGGCTCTAAACGAAGCTCGTAAGAAGATCTTTCAATCCATGAGACTTTTTTCGACCCATGTTGAGTATTCACCTAGTTATATGATATTCGTGGGAAATGTTGATGTCTAAACTTGTTTTCTTGAGCGGTTTAACATATGGTCCATGAACGTTGTAGTTCGGCTTGTTTGTAAGCTCCAACGGGTTATTCGGCTGTAACTTCTTCAATATAGCTCCAATTCAAACGATTCAAGCTTCGTTGGCAATCTCACTCAATGAATGACCAGGATATCAAATTTCATCTAATTCCATGGTAATTTAACTCTCTTAAGCCTCCCCAAAAGAGTACTAGTTTATGTGTTCTCTCATACTCGAAAATATGCTTTAATCATGAAGATATAGTGACTTGTGATGGTTAATTTCGTTGGAACTAACTCTTTCATTACAAAAATAGTTCTGGTTAAGGTTTTATAAGATGGTTCCAAACGGTCTGAGAATTGGACTTCGTATAGTCACTTTGGTTATAAACAAAGCTTGTAAGAAGATCTTTCAATCCATGAGACTTTTTTTGACCCATGTTAAGTATTCACTTAGTTATATGGTATTCGTGGAAAATGTTGATGTCTAAACTTGTTTTCTTGAACGGTTTAATGTTAGAATAAAGCGGAAATGAGTATGAGTAGTATGGAGTTTATCTAAGCTTGAAGAACAAGAATGAAGAACAAGTATGAGGAACCATTTAGGAAGTTTAGAATCAGATGTATCTGCTTAGATTAAGAATGAATAAGGTGTTACAATCAGACATATATAGAGGAACAAGAGCATATGGCCGTTAGACACAAAGAGAGAAGTGGTCCTAGATAGTGACATCAAGTGGTCCAAGATAGTGACATCTTCAAGTGTGTCCAAAAGGAGTTGGTGAGACATTTGAATCTGATCTGATCTTGTTCCACTTGCACAAAACGTCCATATCATCTTGTCCTTGTCTTTGTACAACCTTGTACTCATTCTGATCTTAGTCCTTGTGTAAGGATGTGTACTATGGCCGTACAGGTCCGTACAGGCCGTACATCCGTACACAGTCACTAGATATGCACAATGATCAATACTCCCCCTCAAGTTTAGCTACAAGAAGCTTGGACTAAACTTGGAAGACCTGAGATGCATCTCCTCATTAAAAACCTAAGTGAAGAAAACCACATGGGAAAAACCACACTTAGGGAAAAAGAGTGAGATGTCTCTCAGATAGGGGACTTGATCAAGGCTTTGGTAGGGAGATGAGTCCAAGTCTGCCATAGATGTTATTGCAAACTTTAAGACTCACTCCCTTAGTGAAGATATCAGCAAGTTGGTCTTCACTCCTTGTGAAACATGGAAGTGTTATCCCTTGCTCAATCTTCTCTCTGATTTTGTGACAATCTAACTCGATGTGTTTGGTTCGTTCATGGAACACCGAGTTAGTTGCAATATGGATTGCGGCTTGATTATCACAATGCATAGTGATAGGAGTGTCTTGATCAATTCCTAAGCACTTGAGAAGACCTTTGAGCCAAACAAGCTCATTTGTGAGCTTCTTCATGGCTCTATATTCAGACTCCGCAGATGAATCCGAAACTACCTTTTGTTTCTTAGTCTTCCAAGTCACAAGATTACCACCAACAAACGTACAATAGCCAGTGGTGGATTTCCTATCATTTCGATCCCCGGCCCAATCCGCATCACAATAACCAACAATCTCGGTGTTACCATTCTTCCCCATCCAAATGCCTTGATCAACACTACCCTTAATATATCTGAGCATTCTCTCCACCATACTCCAATGATAAACCGTAGGTGTCTTCATGTGTTGACTCACTTGGTTAACAGCAAAGCAAAGGTCTGGACGTGTAAGAGTCAAGTAGATCATCTTCCCTACAATCCTTCTATATCTTGCAACATCTTCAAATAGATCATCATCTTGCTCCCCCTTTCGGCTGACCTTGTACCCTTCTTCTAGTGGTGTCTTTCCTGGTTTGGCTTCTAACTTATCAGTCTCTTTTAGTAGATCATTCGCATACTTCCTTTGAGAAAGAAAGAGACCCTCCGAGAATCTACATATCTCAATCCCAAGAAAATACTTGAGCTCTCCAAGATCTTTGATATCAAATACCGAATTGAGATACTCCTTTGTGTCTTGGATTCCTTCCTTGTTATCCCCGGTTATGATTAGGTCATCTACATAAACAAGCACAACAACTATCCCTTGAGGTCCTTGGAGAGTGNAAGAGCGTATGATCAGATTGAGACTTCTTGAAGCCTTTCTCCATTAGTGTCATACTTAACTTCCTATACCAAGCCCTTGGAGACTGCTTGAGACCGTAGATAGCTTTCTTCAATCTTAAAACCTTTCCCGGGGTAACCAGTTTCTCTAAGCCCGGAGGAGGAGTCATGTAGACTTCTTCTTCTAATTCTCCTTGTAAGAATGCGTTTTTGACATCCATTTGCCATAAATCCCATGAACAATTAGTGGCTATTGAGAGAACAACTCGAACCGTATGAAGTTTAGCCACGGGTGCAAATGTATCCGTGAAATCTTCTCCATATGTTTGAGTGAATCCCCTTGCCACTAGTCTTGCCTTGTATCTCTCTATCTCTCCATTACTCAAGTGTTTGATTGTGAAAACCCACTTTGAGCTCACAGCCTTCTTTCCTTGAGGGAGATCTGTTTCATACCAAGTGTCATTTTTCACCATAGCTCCCACTTCATCATCAACTGCATTGCCCCATACTTCTTCTTCCATAGCCTCTTCATAATTCTTTGGTATGATGTCTTGGTCAAGTTTTCCGAGAAACACTTGATGATCTTGTGGTAAGAATGCTAGGGAGCATATAGCTTGAATCGGATGGGCAATGGCTTCACAATTGAAGTAGACCCTCTTTTGTTTCCATGTAGATGGATCACTCCTTTCCCTTGTGCTTCTTCTTAGACTTGGCTGCACCGGTATGGGATCTTCTTGAGGACTTATGGTTTCCTCATTTCTACCCTCCTCTTCTGTTTCTGGACATGGAATTTCATTCTCCAAAGTTGTTTCTACCATATCCAGATGAGCAGCTTCATCTTGTGAGGTTGACTCTACTACTTCTGGTTCTTCTTGATCATGGTCCATACTCTCATTTGTGTTTTGAGTTGGACCTTGATCGTTTGGTGTAGCCAATGGTGGTTCACTTCGTTCTCCAACTGGTTTGGCCTGAACATTTGTGTTCCCAAGATGATCAAGTAGAAACCTTAGGCTTGAGACTCTATCAGATGATGAGGCTAGATCTTTCAAGTCTTCCCAATCCCTTTTCTCAAAATAGCTTTGATCTTCAAAGAACTTGACATCCCTAGACACATATGTCCGATTGTTGCTAGGATTGTAGCATTTGTATCCCTTCTGAGTAGTTGAGTAACCTAGGAACACACACCGATTGCTCTTTGCATCCAACTTCTTCCTTAGATCTCCTGGTACTAACACAAAACACACACAACCAAACACTCTTAGATGTTCAATAGATGGACGAGTTTGATTGAGTACCTCAAATGGAGAAATGTCTTCTAGGATCTTTGTTGGGGTTCGGTTAATAAGATAACACGCCATCATCACAGCATCTCCCCAATATCTCTTTGGAACTTTCATGTGAAACATCATTGATCTAGACACCTCCATTAGATGGCGGTTCTTTCTCTCAGCCACTCCATTTTGTTGTGGAGTGTATGGACAGCTTGTTTGATGGATTATGCCGTGTTTAGATAGGTGTTCTTTGAACCGATTGCTTGTATATTCTCCTCCATTATCTGTTCTAAGAATCTTAATCTTTGCATTGTATTGGTTAGTCACATAGTTTTGAAAACTAAGAAATGCATCAAACACACGATCTTTAGAAGGCAATAGAGTAACCCAAGTATATTTTGATTTTTCATCTATGAAAGTCACAAAATACTTGTTATTGTCTCTAGATACGCATGGTGATGTCCAAACATCCGAATGAACCAAATCAAAACATTTTTCATAGATAGTAGAAGACTTAGAAAAAACAGTTTTGCAATGTTTGCCAAGAATACAAGCCTCACAATTCAAGTGTTCTAAAGACACATTAGGCAACATTATCTTTAGTGCACGAGAATGAGGATGGCCTAATCTAGCATGCCACATAACATTAAAGGAAACATAATCTAAATGAGAATTGAAATTGCAAGCTTGTGAAGTAGTCGGTGAAACACCATTAAGAACATAGAGTTCATCCTTAGTTCCCCCTTCACCGATTACTTTACCGGACTCAATATCCTGAAAATAGACATCATTAGGACCAAAGATTGCATAACAATTAAGATCACTAGTAGCTCGTTTAACGGATAGAAGATTGGATTGAAACTTAGGCATATAAAGTGCTCTAGATTCTCTATCAAACAATCTCAAATTCCCTATTCCCCTAATCGGAACTTGATCACCATTTGCAATTATAACATTCCCTTGGGCAGGTTCTATATCATGAAGTAAGTTTGCATTACTAATCATGTGATGGGATGCACCAGAATCAACAATAAGGGAACTAGAGGGTTTATGAGTTAAGAAACTTGTACCAGACTCTTTTAGTGAGGCAATGGACTTGAAGAGTGCATCAAGATCAGCCTTGCGCACATAGTCTCCGGATGCACCATTGTCTCTTGAGGAACCAGCTTGGTTATGATCATCCCGAATGTGAGACACATTGGCTCGCGGTGCACCATCTCTTGGACCAAACGAAGCTGGCCTCAAATGTGGATGGAGGATCCAACACTTCTCCTTAGAATGCCCCTTTCGCTTACAATGCTCACATTCCTTAAACCTTCTGTCCGGAGGTTTGTAAACACCCTTATTGGCCATTGGCAGTTCCCCCTTCCCACTAAACAAGCCAAGAGAACCTTGTTCCCTCTGAATTTGTGCACACACCTCGTCAAGACTTGGAAGCTTATCAGCACGTAGAATATGCTTGATGAGGTCGTTGAATGCTGGATGGAGGGTGAGAAGCAAGCCGAAGACCTTGTCTTGCTCCTTTCGTTCAGCAAGAATGAAAGGGTCCATGGTGCTTGGTCTAAGCATCTCTAGTTCAGCCCATAGAGACCGGAATTTGCCAAAGTGTTTGGTGAACTCCAAGTCGTCTTGGCTTAAGTCGTTTAGTGCCCTCTTTACTTCAAAGACTCGGGAAAGATTGGAAATGTTGCCGTAGACATTCTTGAGTGTTTCCCAAAGTTCACTTGAGGTTTCACAATAAGAGTAGGCTTCAAGGATAGAGCCTTCAAGAGAGTTTTGGAGAATAGCAAGCACGATTTGATCTTCTTGAAACCATTTGGCCTTCTTGGCAGCTGCTGCTTCTTCATCCTCTTCATCACTACTTTCTTCCTCTTCAATGTTTTGAGAAAGATCTATGTGGTTCCAAAGACCACGACCACAAAGGGCAATCTTAGTGGTTCTTGACCACAGCAAATAGTTACCCCCTTTAAGAGTAACTGGAATCACAATCATCTTAGAGTTTTCCATCTTAGAAAAACTTGACAAAAGACTTTGAACAAAAAACAGATTTGAACAAAGATGGAAAGATGTAAGAACTTTGAACAAAACAGATTGGAACAAAGATGGAAAGATGTAAGAACTTTGAAGAGTTTGAGAGAGAAACTAACTTAAAGTTTCGGATTAGGAGAGAAAACAAAGAAAATCAGCTATTATCCACCGGATAATAGCAAAAAACTTTGAAATTTTGAAGATATCCGAACAAATGAAGAGAGGTTTGATGAGATTTGTGAAGTTTATGAGAATTTGAAGTGTGAAAGAGTATGAGAGTTTCAGAATCAGAACCTATGTCTCCGATACCATGTTAGAATAAAGCGGAAATGAGTATGAGTAGTATGGAGTTTATCTAAGCTTGAAGAACAAGAATGAAGAACAAGTATGAGGAACCATTTAGAAAGTTTAGAATCAGATGTATCTGCTTAGATTAAGAATGAATAAGGTGTTACAATCAGACATATATAGAGGAACAAGAGCATATGGCCGTTAGACACAAAGAGAGAAGTGGTCCTAGATAGTGACATCAAGTGGTCCAAGATAGTGACATCTTCAAGTGTGTCCAAAAGGAGTTGGTGAGACATTTGAATCTGATCTGATCTTGTTCCACTTGCACAAAACGTCCATATCATCTTGTCCTTGTCTTTGTACAACCTTGTACTCATTCTGATCTTAGTCCTTGTGTAAGGATGTGTACTATGGCCGTACAGGTCCGTACAGGCCGTACAGGCCGTACATCCGTACACAGTCACTAGATATGCACAATGATCAATATTTAACATATGGTCCATGAACGGGGTAGTTCGGCTTGTTTGTAGCTGCAACGGGTTATTCTGCTGTTACTTCTTCAATATAGCTCCAAATCAAACGATTCAAGCTTCGCTGGCAATCTCACTCAATGAACAACCAGGATATCGAATTTCATCTTATTCCATGGTAATTTGACTCTCTTAAGCCTCCCCAAAAGAGTACTAGTGTATGTGTTCTCTCATACTCGAAAATATGCTTTAATCATGAAGATATAGTGACTTGTGATAGTTAATTTCGTTGGAACTAACTCTTTCATTACAAAAATAGTTCTGACTAAGGTTTAAAAAGATGATTCCAAACGGTCTGAGAATTGGACTTGGAATAGTCACTTTGGTTCTAAACGAAGCTCGTAAGAAGATCTTTCAATCCATGAGACTTTTTTCGACCCATATTGAGTATTCACCTAGTTATATGATATTCGTGGGAAATGTTGATGTCTAAACTTGTTTTCTTGAACGGATTAACATATGGTCCATGAACGTTGTAGTTCGGCTTGTTTGTAAGCTGCAACGGGTTATTCCGTTGTAAGTTATTCAATATAGCTCCAAATATAACGATTCAAGCTTCGTTTGCAATCTCACTCAATGAACGACCAGGATATCGAATTTCATTTAATTCCATGGTAATTTGTCTCTCTTAAGCCTCCCCAAAAGAGTACTAGTGTATGTGTTCTCTCATACTCGAAAATATGCTTTAATCATGAAGATATAGTGACTTGTGATGGTTAATTTCGTTGGAAGTAACTCTTTCATTACAAAAATAGTTCTGGTTAAGGTTTTATAAGATGGTACTGAACGGTCTGAGAATTGGACTTCGTATAGTCACTTTGGTTATAAACGAAGCTCGTAAGAAGATCTTTCAATCCATGAGACTTTTTTTGACCCATGTTAAGTATTCACCTAGTTATATGGTATTCGTGGGAAATGTTGATGTCTAAACTTGTTTTCTTGAACGGTTTAACATATTGTCCATGAACGGGGTAGTTCGGCTTGTTTGTAAGCTGCAACGGGTTATTCGGCTGTTACTTCTTCAATATAGCTCCAAATCAAACGATTCAAGCTTCGTTGGCAATCTCACTCAATGAACGACCAGGATATCGAATTTCATCTAATTCCATGGTAATTTGACTCTCTTAAGCCTCCCCAAAAGAGTACTAGTGTATGTGTTCTCTCATACTCGAAAATATGCTTTAATCATGAAGATATAGTGACTTGTGATAGTTAATTTCGTTGGAACTAACTCTTTCATTACAAAAATAGTTCTGACTAAGGTTTAAAAAGATGATTTCAAACGGTCTGAGAATTGGACTTGGAATAGTAACTTTGCTTCTAAACGAAGCTCGTAAGAAGATCTTTCAATCGATGAGACTTTTTTCGACCCATATTGAGTATTCACCTAGTTATATGATATTCGTGGGAAATGTTGATGTCTAAACTTGTTTTCTGGAACGGATTAACATATGGTCCATGAACGTTGTAGTTCGGCTTGTTTGTAAGCTGCAACGGGTTATTCCGTTGTAAGTTCTTCAATATAGCTCCAAATATAACGATTCAAGCTTCGTTTGCAATCTCACTCAATGAACGACCAGGATATCGAATTTCATTTAATTCCATGGTAATTTGTCTCTCTTAAGCCTCCCCAAAAGAGTACTAGTGTATGTGTTCTCTCATACTCAAAAATATGCTTTAATCATGAAGATATAGTGACTTGTGATGGTTAATTTCGTTGGAACTAACTCTTTCATTACAAAAATAGTTCTGGTTAAGGTTTTATAAGATGGTTCCAAACGGTCTGAGAATTGGACTTCGTATAGTCACTTTGGTTATAAACGAAGCTCGTAAGAAGATCTTTCAATCCATAAGACTTTTTTCAACCCATGTTAAGTATTCACCTTGTTTTATGATATTCATGGGGAATGGTGATGTTTCAACTTGTTTTCATGAACCGTTTAACATATGGTCCATGAACGGGGTAGTTCGGCTTGTTTGTAAGCTGCAACGGGTTATTCGGCTGTAACTTCTTCAATATAGCTCCAAATCAAGCGATTCAAGCTTCGTTGGCAATCTCATGTAATGAATGACCAGGATATCGAATTTCATCGAATTCCATGGTAATTTGACTCTCTTAAGCCTCCCCAAAAGAGTACTAGTGTATGTGTTCTCTCATACTCGAAAATATGCTTTAATCATGAGGATATAGTGATTTGTGATGGTTAATATCGTTGGAACTAACTCTTTCATCACAAAAATAGTTCTGGTGAAGGTTTAAAGAGATGGTTCTAAACGGTCTGAGAATTGGACTTGGTATAGTTATTTTGGTTCTAAACGAAGCTCGTAAGAAGATCTTTCAATCGATGAGACTTTTTTCGACCCATGTTGAGTATTCACCAGTTATATGGTATTCGTGGGGAATGGTGATGTATAAACTCGTCATCAATATGAAGTCTGTTAAAGAGTTAGCGACAGATCGTCAAGTAACAATTTCTAATTTTTTCAGAACTATGTAACTATTTGATGGAAATGTAGTTACAAATCTTTTATCGTTCATGTGTGGTGTGTTTTTGTCTCAGGTTAAGGTTGCTTACACTCTACCTGGTGAGGGCATAGAAGAAGACAATGTATCATGGACTGATGAGGAAGAGGATCCCAACGTTGTGCATATGCTAGATATTGATCCAGAGGGACTTACATTGTGGTTTGTACGGACATGTGTACGGATGTACGGACCTCTTTAGCATCCGTACCATCCGTACATCTTTAGGAACCGTACACACTTACTAAACATCTTCATAGGACGAAACAAAGAGGAGAAGGAAAGAGACGTTGTGATCTGACCATTTAAGGATAAGGCTGAGTCAAAGGAAAAGCTAAAGGTGGTCCTCACCAACCTTTCTCACCAACCTTTTCACACCTACCTTAAAAGAGTGAAATCATGGCTAGATACATTCTTGTCCTCTACTACCTATGTCGTCATTTCCATCTTTATATAAAGCAATGTATGTTTGTAATCTGATTCAATCTAATGAGAAATGAAAACACTTTACTCTTTCTTTAATCTTTAGTGTTCTTGAGTAAATTTTCAAAGAAACTCTTAAACAAGCTTTAGCAATCTTAAACATATTCCGGATATTCTAATATGGTATCATTGAGCTAGGTTGCGTTTTTGGGTTTCTATTCTATCTAATCTCTACATTCTCTATCCATTCTACACAAATCTCTATCAAAATCTTCATTTTCCATTCGGTTTGTCTTAAAAATCTTCAACAAAACTCTTTTGTTTTATGTTTTAAATCTTTAAAATGATGAATCAAGATTGGATCTAAAGGGAAACTTCCTTTCCAACATCAAATCTTCATTTTAAAGTCTTTGTTCATCTCAAATCTCTCTCCTTTTTCATTTGGATCCTTCTTTGAAATCTTTTACAAACCATTCAAAACGTTGAGTAAAGCTTTGTTCTAAAGAGAAAACCGTTCTCTAACATTTCTCTAGCTTTCCTCAAAGTTCTACAACAATCTCAAATCTTTTTCATCAAGAAATGGTTAACTCTAAGGTTATGGTGATTCCGGTTACTCTCAAAGGACCAAACTATCTTTTTTGGTCTAGAACAACAAAGATAGCTCTTTGTGGTCGTGGATTGTGGAAACACATTGAACTTGTTGCTGAAGAAGAAGAAGAAGAAGACTCAAGTGATGATGAAGAGGCAATAGCTGCGACTAAACTTGCAAAGGAGGCTAAGTGGTTCCAAGAGGACCATACCGTTCTTGCCATCATTCAAAACTCTCTTGAAGCTCCACTCCTTGAAGCATACTCGTTTTGTGAAACCGCAAATGAGCTTTGGGAAACTCTCAAGAACGTCTATGGTAACATATCTAACCTCTCTCGTGTGTTTGAAGTGAAAAAGGCTATAAATGAGTTGAGTCAAGAAGATTTAGAGTTGACTAGACATCTTGGGAAGTATAGAGCACTATGGGCTGAGTTAGAAATGCTTAGACCAAATACTATGGATGTTGTGGTCTTGAATGAGAGGAAGGAACAAGATAAGGTCTTTGGTTTTGTTGCTCACTTTGAATCTGGTCTTTAATGATCTCATCAAGCACATTGAAGGGCTGAGAATCTCCCTAGCCTAGATGATGTATGCGCCCAAGTTCAAAGAGAACAAGGATCACTTGGAATGTTTGGTGGTAAGGGGGAGCTTCCTACTGCCAACAAAGAAGTATTCAAGGTTGAAGACCAATGATCAAAGGTGTGTGAGCATTACAAGCAGAAGGGACACTCCAAAGACAAATAATGGTTCTTCCATCCACATCTCCGACCAAGCAATGGACCAAGGGAACCGAGAGCTAACATCACTCAAGCTGGTCCATCAAGACAAGAAGAGGAGTTAGCATCCGGTGACTATGTGAGGAAATCGGACCTAGAGGCACTCATCAAATCCATTGCCTCTCTCAAGGATTCCGGTAATAAATTCTTAACCCCAACACCTTTTAGCTACTTAACACATAAACCAACGAGTAAGAGCTCTTTAATTGTTGATTCGGGTGCTTCTCATCATATGATTAGCAATGAATCCTTATTAAGCAATATAGAACCTACTAGTGGTAATGTGGAGATAGCTAATGGTGATAGAATTCCTATTAAGGGCATTGGTAATTTGAAGCTATTTGATAAAGAATCTAAAGCTCTTTACATGCCTAAGTTCACTTCTAACTTGTTATCCTTTAAAAGAACCACAAATGATCTTAATTGCTATGCTATATTTGGTCCTAATGAGGTTTATTTTCAGGATATTAAAAGTGGTAAAGTGATCGGAGAAGGGGGAAGCAAAGATGAACTCTATGTGTTAGAGAATCTTTCACCGACCACTTCACAACATCATTTCACTTTCAGCTCTTGTTTAGATGTTTCCAATAACTTGTGGCATGCTAGATTAGGCCATCCTCATTCTAGAGCTCTTAAGCTCGTGCTGCCTAGTGTTTCATTTAAATCAAATAATTGTGAAGCTTGTATTCTTGGCAAGCATTGTAAAACTGTTTTTCCTACTTCTTCTACAATATATGAGAATTGCTTTGATTTGGTGCATTCAGATGTTTGGACTTCACCATGCATATCTAGGGATAATAACAAATACTTTGTGACATTCATTGATGAGAAATCTAAATACACTTGGATTACATTGCTTCCATCGAAAGATCGTGTGTTTGATGCTTTCATGAATTTTCAAAATTATGTTGTTAACCATTACAATGCCAAGATCAAAGTGTTTAGAACAGATAATGGAGGAGAGTATACAAGCAACAAATTCAAAGAACACTTAGCAAAACATGGAATTCTACATCAAATAAACTGTCCTTATACACCACAACAAAATGGTGTTGCCGAGAGAAAGAACCGGCACCTAATGGAAGTGGCGAGATCAATGATTTTTTACACTAATGTTCCCAAACGTCTTTGGGGTGATGCGGTGATGACTGCTTGCTATCTCATCAACCGAATACCAACCAAAGTCTTAGAGGAGATCTCACCATTTCAGGTATTAAACAAAACAAAACCTTCTCTTGAACATCTTAAAGTGTTTGGATGTGTTTGCTTTGTGATGTTGCCTAGGAATATCAGAAACAAGCTAGAACCAAAGAGTGTCAAGAGCATGTTTCTAGGCTATTCTACAACACAAAAGGGATACAAATGCTTTGATCCCACCAACAATTGGTTGTATGTTTCAAGAGAGGTTAAGTTCTTTGAAGAACAAGGGTACTATGAAAATAAGGATTGGAATGACTTGAAGGATTTGGCTGCATCAACAGACCGTGCCTCAAGCTGAAGAATGCTTCTCGAGCATCTTGCCGACTCCAACAATAACAACAACCAATCAAAAGCCAAACCGGACCAAGCAACTAATATTTCAATCTCAGAAGAAGAAGAACTTGATATTGGCCAAGGAGAACCATCTATGGCAGAAAATGAGGTTACTCAAGAGCCAGTAATAGAAGAACCCTAGGCTACTCAAGAGACAACTATAGAAGTGCAAGCACCTACTCTTAGAAGGAGTTCTAGGCTTCAAACTACTTGTCCCACACCAAGTGAAGTCCCAAGACAAGAGATAAGCCTAGAACCAATTCAAGAACCGAGTCAAGAGCCAAGTCAGCCAGTCCTAAGAAGAATTGAAAGAGAAAAGAGTGACCCATCTATTTGGAAAGAGAAGAGGGTCTATTACAATTGTGAAACTGTTGCTGAAAGAATAAGCGGAAATTACTAGAGATTGCTTAAGGTTTTCTAAAGAAAGTTTAAAGATTCAAGAGAGAAAAGAGTGTTTCATTTCTGATTTGGTTTCTTTAGTACACATACATTAGTCATATATATAGAAAACGAAAATGACAACATAAAGGAGAGAAAATGACAACATTGCTTTATGGTTGGTGCTTCGATAAAACAGAAGTTAGTGCTTCCGCTTCACAGTTTTGAAGTACACAAGTCTTAGATTTCCCTTGTATGTTTACATCATTCATGTCTACATCATCACTAGAATCAATTAGATCCAACTAGCACGGCCATTTGTGGGAGCACTCGCCGTCCTCATTCACTATCGTACGAAGACCATTCATCTATCTCCCCATCAACTGCCACATCCGCTTTCCTCTTTCCTTTGACCCCATCTGCTTCTCCCCCTTTTCACATATAAAAGATTATAGCACACTTAGAACCATATTAAAATCCACTATTCAAATATATGTAACTATATGTAACTATACAGCTACACCCAAATTAGTCAAAATTCAAGAATTGTATTACACACAAAAACTCAATACAGTAGCTAACTACTAAAACTCACGAATTATAGTACATAATTTTGTTCACCATAGCTAGCTACATTATTTACTATCAATAAACTTACCGAGCTTCGGACATATTCCATCAACCATGTCAGGAATGGAGCCAACAAGGTCCGCATCACGCACCGTCACACACAAACATAACATCTCAATATTGCTGCATATCGACTAAAAAAAGGTTAACCTGCTCATCATTCGTAATTGACACAGGAAATGTACTCCCGTATTCATCCATCACCATCACCTCAGGGCATGAGTAGGACAAAAACACATTCTTCATCGGAGAAATCTGAAACTTCCTCTTCACCATTGCCACTAGCGTCTCAAGATGATCTCTCGATGTTAACATGATATCCTTACACATCTTTGTGGGATCGGCTTTGAATTGCCAAGCACTGTTCGCCATCACAATCTACTCACCTAACATCGCAACAATCTTTGTCCCTTTCACTACCTATAAAAATAGTTAACTATTGGCCATTATAATCATAGTTAACTATAACAACGTATAACAAATCCCAACTATAGTGAACTACAAATACCTCTCCAACTTTCTCAGATCCGCTCACCATCTTCTTCACCATTGCAATAGTAGACAGAGTTCTTCTGAGCTTTTATCAAAAACGATTTGCTGTTACGATGCAATATAACAGTCTCCGTTTTATAGCATCCCGAAGATTTGAAACACAAAATCAATCGGAGATACTCAACATATTTCAAATCATCAATCACCATCTCTTCTACGATTGACACCGAATCAATCCCCATTAATTCTGATTTTTTTTTCCAAATCGAATCAGCAACTAGATCTTAACAGAGCATACCATCGACAAAAGTTTCACCGAGATTGAGTATATAATTTATTCTCCAAGATTGATTTGCTGGTAAAAATATAATCAGGGATTTCTTCTTACACTCATTAATAAACTCATTGGATAAGGGCAAAACCGTCAAAATCTTCATCCTACGAATTACAAAACTAATTTAGCCTCACGTGCTGCTACACACCTAATTTTGGACACAAATCCTATTATCTATCTAATTAACCCTTGTTTTATCTCTTTAGTCTTTATACTCTAACATTTTACTAAGATCAATATCTTCTTAAGAATTCAAATTATTTAAGTTACTAAGATCATATGTATAAATTTCATTTTTTATATATATTTATTTTACATATTCTTAATTTTGAAATGAAATATGTAAGCATTTATAGTTATCATAAGTTTATAATGCGTTTATTATGCTCAAATGAAATATATATATTTATTATTTTAATTTTGTCTTACCGCAATAAGATATTTAAATAATTTTGAATGTATTATTTTTAGTTATATATTTACTAATTTTCGTTTTTTTTAATTTACTTAAAGTTTTAATAGTTATAATAACTAATAATAAATATACATAAACATGAATTAAATGACACTTGAAATAAAATTTATTGTAAAAAACAGTTTTTGATTATTTCTATGGTAAAAAGAAAATTTATTGTTAAAACAAAATTATAAACCAATTAAGAAATATATTATTTTAGAATTAAAATCATTTAAGGACAATGTTAAAATACGACTTAATATAAAAAAAAAAATTCACTATGGTGCATATACCTCTCTAATAATATAATAGATTATTGGAATGCAAATAAAATCATATATCAAATGAGACATACTAAATATGAATTTTTTTAAAATTTTCTTTTAAATAAACGGGCCTTAACGGACAGCCTTTTCAAATATGTTAAAGCCTGTTTAATAATAGGACCTAAACGGCTAGCCCGTTTAAATTTAACTCATAAACGAACCTAAATGGGCTCAGTTTTTAAAATAGATCCGTTTAGGCCCACGGATTTTCAGCCCCTTTTAACATCTCTAGCACCAGCTCAGCACGCTGATAACTATACTATCTTTACCAGTAAATTGGTATTGCCTGGCTCCCTGGTAGCCATTCTTAGTCGGCCCGTCGGCAGACTTTTATGTTCTCGCACTCCCGACCCTTCTAGCGAGCAGCGAAACGCTAGGTCTTCGTGCCACTTTTTCAGGCCAAACACAAACAAGGCGGAACGCATGCCCATACATGCGCCCTATGCAGTATTTAAATTGGTGGTATTGTGAACCTACTATCATACGGGTTTAACATGTTCTAAATTACTAAACTCTCCTAAGGTTCAAATAAAACTATCTACTCAGGTTAATCCTAGTCCTTTATACCTCTACGTTTTCAAGCAATAGCCGAAGCATTTCAACCAACACCTTTGCCCCGTATGGTCTGCCCCAGGTAAGCATGGCTATCCCAATACATTACCCATGACACATCTATGGCCTTACGGCGACCGTCCCTGCAGAAATACACACATAAAACTATCTGTTAATTATGGAAGACTCGAGATCCAGCCTTGACCATTACTGGCCTAAGCGTTCCCGTGACCTTGCCTCTAACCCTGGAGTCGTATGCGCCCATACGAGTTTGCTAAGCCTCCTTAGCGCTTCTCTTGTTAGCATACATCGTCTAGACATTATATCATGTTGACTAAGGCGTGCCCGTACAACTATCTAGTTGCCCGATCACTACCTGTCTGGCCTACGGCATTCTCTAGTAGTTTGCCGAGTCCAACAAACAAGGGAACCATCGAGTATCATCACTGCCTTACGGCGGTAAGTCTACCATAGCTCTATTTTGTGGTTTAATGATTGGTTAGTATTAAACCTTTCAGTCTGCCATGCTAATCCTCACATTTGGCCCACTAGCCGGCCGATTCATGACTCTATCTAACTTCGTAATCTACATGCGGTGCGAGTCGGAGCTAGGCATGATCCTGCCATGGCTAGCTTCCAGTCTGCCAAACAACGAGTCACTCTTGGGCCAGCTTATGTCGAGCCAAGTTTCCTCGAGGTACAAGGTTGAGTCCCACGACCGGTACCCCTAGGTTCGTGTACCCTCACCAAGATCCATCGTGATAGCCGAGTTACTTAACAAGCTATGTTAGCCTTGCCATGCTCTTCTACTGTCTCACCTACGAGTCCATAGCCAGATCGCCATGATCTGACCGGATGCTCTGCCACTATTAGTAAGCCAAGCATGCTTTTGTTTACCGGGCATGATTCCGAACCGAGGCCGTACCGGGCCGCGGCACAGTGGTTGGCACTGCCCGTTAACTTCTTCTCCGATCACCGATGCCTTCACCGATGATTACCGGTTTGTTCATCGCGGACAAACAAGGTACCGTACCGATACACCGATGCCTACACGAGGCACATCCTCTAGGTTACCTGGGCCCTGCCGAGGCGTCATCGTGCCCTCTAGAGGCGTCAGCGGTACCCCATACCGATGCACTTGTCGAGGCGTGTCCGATGCCCTCTCGAGGCGTCACCGAGGCCTATAGTCGGCACCCTGGCGTACTATCATCGAGGCACCCCGAGGCCACACCGATGCTAGCACTGGGCATTACCGAACCTGCCGGTCCATGTACGGATCCTCGATCCGTCCACGGATGCTACTACTACCGGTGCCATGTACGGATCCCTATCCGTACCAGGCTATTACTATTACTACTATTACTACTACTACCTCTACCCTAACCCGTACTACTAAGACTACCGTATGAAAGTTATAAAGGAAAAGAATAGAAAAAGGGTATTAGGTACGGATCGCGCCTTACCTTATACCGCCTTACCTTTTCTCTTCCTCTTAAGCGTCTATCTTTGGCTCTAGAGAGAAGAGAAATATTTTGGTGTGTAAATAATGAGCTCCCTAGCTCCCTATTTATACTAAACCAAAAACCCTAAGGAGAATATCCATTTTCCTTATTTTTCTCCACCTCCTTACTACATGGGCCAAAAGCCCACCTAACCTCCTTGTTCCCCACGTTTTTCCACCTCTTTTTAATGAAAAATAAGGGTTTCCTTTCCCTTTTAATTGTAGGAGGCCCGTTTACCATTTCGCGGACAAGTCCATAGGTTTCCATTCTCTAAAGACACTTCATCTCAAACGACCATAGTAAAACTCCACCAAACCTCTGCTAAATTATTTTAAGTTACTAGAATAACTCCACACCTGAATCTGGGATGTTACACCAAATCCACCAATATTAAGATTGTAAATAGTTTACTATGGTCGAGTATCATGTAGTAGACCTGGAAAACAAGAAGCCAAAGACCAATAGCGATTAAGCCTCGTAAATTGTAAAGCTTATTCTCTAGTTACTCGGAAATCAATGAAGTTTTTGTGGGATAAAATTACATCCGCATAAAAGTACGGGAAAAATCCAGACATATCTGGGAAGGAGACTTACCCAAATTGTTGAAACATAATGGTAGTACAAAAGTCAACAACATGTACCGAAAAACAGCAAGTGGTAAACCAAACTCCACTACTTAGAATCGTGCACTTTCTTTGTTTCAAAGGTCCTACTTTTGTTTACTTTTTGGCTTTTTGCTTCTTCCTATCCAAAGATGTTAAACCAGCACCTAATCCTGAAGGAGCCACGTTCGGCGTTTTCCCATTTTCAGAGGATGCTTTCTTCTCTTCTACCTTTGCCCCTCCGTTATCCCCACTTTTCTCAGAGGAATCTGCGGTTCCGGTATTGATCTTGTCCTGAAGTTGAGAGAGCGGTGACATAGCTTGAACTGGAACACCAACATGGGGACGACCCAATAGCCCCTTAGCAGCTGCTTTCTTCCTTACTTCAGCTGCTGCACGAGCCGCTCTTTCATCAAAACCTCTGCCACGAGGTTGAGGTTGAGCCTCCCCGAGGACAGCCGCATTCAGCGCACTAGACCTACCAGTAGCTGCTGTGTTTTGGAACGGATGCACCAGGTCTGGATGTGCCTGTTTCATTACCAATCAGGAAAACCATTTCATTAATACTTGGTGAAAGAGCCTAATCATACATAAATGTTTGTCTACTCTATCAATGAGTTTGTGATTTTTCAGCAAAAAATACACCAAAAACTAAAGTTGCAAGTAAAAATACCTTCAAGATATCAATAGATTTTTGCGTGTTGGCCGCATTGGCTGCCTGTCCTTTCTACTTTTGAGCATTCATCTGATGCAAAACCCAACCAGAAATAATGAGAACTACAAAGAGAATGTATACATAATTAAGGACGCATTGCTCAGTCACAAACCTGAAACCCACGCATCTTAAACGTCTTCATCTAGTTTAGAGAGTCTTTTGTCCTGGAATCATCATCTCCCAATTGTTTGACAAGTTTATCATAGGTTTTCTTCTCATGCTGAAAACAAAAAAACAGTTGCTTCAACAGATGAGACAAAATTGAGAATTCAAAAGGCTTAAAGAAGTTGTAATACCTGGTGTGAGAGCTTGAATGCACTCATACAGTTGAACGCAATGGCAAGGGCGTGGTAGCATACTGTAGTCTGTATGTGTTCAGGGCTAAGAAGTCTCTCGTTCTTCTTCAAAGCCTCTTGAAGATAACGTAGAGCTGTGACCATTTTTCCCATATCTTGATACATCATGGCAACATTTATAAATGTAGCTGCAACATTTGGATGATCAGGGCCAGAAGAAAGGCCGAGTAGCAGCAAGGCACGACCCATGTTCTGTAGAGCAAGCTCTGTTTGATTGAGTCCATGATAGAAAAGAGCCATATTGCCATAGTTGCAGTTCAGATACCACAAGTTAGTGAAATATATCAAACCAAAGAAAACAATAAGAGCATATTGCAAGTCATAACATCAAAAATGGCAGTCAACCGTATTAGTAATTCGAACAAATTGACGAAGAGGACCCACATTCACTTTAATTAAATTCAGTTGCAGGACGATGTTTAAATCCCGTGGCTAGGATAATATATGTAAGCAAGTCAAATGCCAAAGGTCATCATATATTTACTCAGATTGACTTACAATATCTGAATAAGAGGAAAACAGTTGATACTTGTGAGCAGTATCAAGTTGGTCCAAACCATGGCATCGCTCATTTATGATTAGTTCCTTGTGTTGCTGCATTATGGCCCCAGCCATATCTCCTGCATGGTACAAAACCATGGCCAGGTACCTAAAAAGCGAAAGAAGACGTATCTTAGACAAGTAAAACTGAAGTCCGCAAAGAAAAGCCTAAATCAATCATCGGTGAAACATCATATAATTTTCCAGAAAAACAAAAATCAGCCAGAAGAAGCTTACCTGCAGCAGTTTGCAACTTCTCTGTGCATTGGACCAGTCACCTGGATTCAGATGAATATGATGAACACCTATGGATTTCAAAATATTTTGACAGTGCAAGATGTATAAACAGAAGACTTACCTATTGAAGTATTGAAAAAGCCTCTGAAAAAAACGTGTAGGATTCACTAAGCATGCCCTACAAAAGATTAATCATTTTAGTTAGTACAAGGCAATGACAGTTAATCAGTATGAGAAGGACCCTTCATGATGCAACAGACGAACACTAACACACGAAGCTTATTGATAGTTTATAGTTGACTATCAAACACAACTTATGATAATCCAATAAACATATTAGCAAGAATTAGTAAGGCAGAAGTATCACTACTATCAAGATGTAACGGCCTAGAAAATAGAACAGAGTGTAACCAAAGATAGAGTAGCTATCGTGAAATAAGAAAGCTACCTCAGCCAGTTGGACCTTCCCCATCTGATCGAGATCATTAGCCTCAGAGCATACATGGACAGAATGCTTAATTATAGGCCGAAGATCCAATATATGTGTCGTTTCAAAAGGCGTGATTGCACTAAAATCATATTTGCGAGCAACAATACTGATACCAACCTGTAACAGAAAAATGGAGGGGTAAATAACAATAAGTAACTTAAAAATCATGAATTCCTTGGTACAAAGTATTCAGGAGGAAAAAGAAATGTGTCTCCAATTACCTTTTGGGAAAGTTTACGAAGAACAGATATTTTTTTATCTGTGGTTCTTGATAGCTCGGGCAACTCAAACTGTAAATAAGCTCGCATTAGCGTTAGGTGCTTAATCTCCTAATGACTCCTCACTTCAGATAATGAATAAACAGCTTACCTCATATTTGGTTTTGGCAAATTCCTGAATGTCAGACCATAGAATGTTGGAGTCAACCATCATATACGATGACAAACTTTTCTTTGCAGAAGCTTTTTCTTGACCCTTCTTGGCGATAGATTGATCGTGTACAAATTCAAGAGTCGGAAACAAAAAACATGATTTTTCTTATGACAAATTTTTATGTACAGCTCCAAAGAACTGAAACATCATAAATCAAGATGAATAAACACAGAACTAGAAATAAACAAATTAACTGATAGCACACAAGAACCTTCTTTTGATTCTTGACAGCGCTGGTTTTTCCCCCAGCAGCTTGATAGTTTCCAAAGAAACAATTGAGGAAATGTGAGACTGCTGCTCCAATATCGTGATCCTCTATATCTCTTAGAATGCCCTGCATAAACATGTAAAAGCTTTATAACAATGAGTAAACAACAGTTCTTCAAATCTTGCAAAACAAACTTGCAGGGATAGGAACATCTAATGACGAGCTTGTCCACTGATACCCTCAACTCTTGTTCACAATGTTTATCATAGTATGATTTCTACAATATTCAAAATTACCTTCAGAATGTGCTTTGCGAATCTGACAGTAATCTCATTCAGACAAAGGTCCCACAAATGGGGCAAATGCTTCACGCCATTAGCAACCTGGTCATGTACAGCCACTGTGTTAATAAAGTTAAGCATGGAGATAGCTAGCAAAATGATAATGACAGGCGACAAACTTACTCTTCCAATGTATCGAACATTAACACCATGGGCATGGAGTGCTTCAGTCAAAGTCTGACCATCCATTGGAGAAACTTCAAGACTGCAAAGATCTTCTATAAATTTTGGAAGGACAACAATCCACAAGGTATGAGCTATCTTTCTTCACATTTGCTTCATCAGCAGCTATCTCCTGGTTAAGAAAAAAAAATCCAATCAGCTAAATAAATTTTAAGAGATGATCAGACAACAAATAACGTATAAGCAACATAGCCTACCTCTTGATTGCCACCTAATGTGAAGTCAGTGGAGACGTTGGGTTTAAATGCTATTTCATCACATGGTTTGGAACTCTCGAAAGAACTGGCTGCAAAATCCGGCCATCAGAACAAAAGCATTCAACTGCTTTTGGAGCATTAATACCATTCATCACTCTGCATATCCAAAAGACGTAATTTCAGATAGTACTCTTTAAACTAGAGAAGTCCAAAGAAATTGATATATCGAATGAGCAAGGACTTACATAACCGAATCTAATAAACCTCTAAAAAAAGGGAATGACCCTTCATTGTATTGGCACCTATGATCAACAAGAATTGTAGTAGTCACTACAAGTACCTGAACTCAAACAAAAGCGAGAAACAGTAAAAGGTTGACTGATAGATTAGAACCAAGAAGGAAAATGGAAAACATGCTTGCAAGCTCATGCAACGAAACATCTCTTCCAATCAAATAGACAACGAGAAAACTATATTGCCACAATTATTTCAATTTAGAACTGATCGTGTTAGGAATTTCAACATACACAAAATAGTAAACGCAGAATTTCAACATACAGAAAATAGTTATTTCCTTAATTGTCACAGGCCCAATCCTATTCGCTACTTTGCTGTCTGCTTTTTTGATTGGCAAAACATTCTACGTCTATGAAAGCTGAAAGTGAGACATGCATAAACTAGTAGCAGCCAATGCACACAATATGCCAGGTATATCAAACAGATATGTAATGCTATATATCAGCATAGAAAGCTCACATCAAATATACAAGTCAAACAGTACTAAATAAGCTTAATGCGCATATCTTACAGGATCAAGAAGGAAAACATATACCTGATCAGAAGTTGTACCCCCATTTTCCTCTCCATTGATCAACACATCACCAACTTTAGAAGTAACTTCACTAACATTAGAAGGATCGGAGACGAGATCTGCTCCTTGCTCAGTCTTGCTTTTACATTTTGATTCAGCCTTCATGATGAAAATATTTAGTCAAAGGAAAACTCAAGCAAATATGCTTCTATAGAATAAAGAATATGTACCTGACAAAATGATGTTATCAGTTCTGGTATTAGGACACAAAAGCGTGAGTCTGGACCTGTATAATTGGCATCCCGTGGTGTCACTCTCATCAAGTCCAAGAGGTAATGTCTGTTGTCAGACCCAACAATTCCCTTGCACTCAACTGGTGCAGCCAACTTGAAGACATTTCGGATGCATCAATAACAGAATGTTCCTTTATGTGAAGAAGCTTCGCAGCTTCTATCACCTGAAGAAGAAAATAAATCAGGACTAAAGCTCCCATAGGACAAAAGATAAAGATATATAAAGGACAGATATTAGAATGTTCATATTAATGCCTAAGATGTCCAACATCAAGACATACTATATCCACACCTTAGCATGAAAATCTTCATTCCAGCATATTTTCTTGCCATTATCGACTGAGCCATACATAAGAGCATCTGATTTATCCCCTTGAAGGATGCCAGGTAGAACACTCTAAAACATAAATACGTTACGTTACTGAGTCTCCAGGGTTCAACTGCAAAACAAATCCATTTGACAATTACGTTACTCGCTCCAATAGATAAATGATAAACCAAAGCCCTGAAGACGTATATGAGGGAAAAGAAAAAGGAAAATTGAACTCACTTGCTGCTCCATTTTGCCCCCACTTTGTGTTTTGACAGAGACATGAAAAAGACGTAGTTCACCTGTTAAAGCCAAGCATATATCAAATAACTGAAAGCAATACAAGAGCTAGAAATGGATGAATAAGAGAAAATCCCAAACAACAAAACGGGATATAGTATAAACTGGTTGCATCCAAGAAAACCTATCAAGAGCTAACCTTGCTTAGGTTGGGAATCGTTATTTGCTACTTGAGATTCACCATCGTCAGCCGTAGGAGGAACTTCATTAGCTTCAGGCACGGCAGAGTCAACAGCTTCAACGGTTCCATTATGGGTCAATAACAGGAGCAGGAACCGGAACAGTAATAACAGTAACCGGAACTGATCGTGTTAGAAATTTCAACATACACAAAATAGTAAAACGCAGGAGCAAACAAATGAAAAATTAGGATCAGACCAACACATAGGAGAACATTTTCTGTTTGCTAAACACTAATTAAAAATCAATTAATGGATGTCTAGGAGAGTAGCCTATCAAAATGTCCCACAGAAGATTTCTTAATCTTCAAGAAATTTCCTATCTTGGTGTCAAAATTTAAAGTCTGAAATTCCATACAGGGAACAGTGACATGGCTACAAGTTAATAATTATGCCAAAGGCAAAGCTAGATAAGAATGAAAGTCTAATTAAAATATGGTGTGCTTACAAGTTCCAATTGTTTCACACTATGAATTTCTCTTGGTAGTGCTACCCTCTTATTGGTATCCTGCAAAGGAAAGAGTTCCGTAAATGTTATTTAGGTTCAGCAAACAGCATAACAAAATACTTTACTCTACTCTCAAAGAATTATCAGACCTCTCTCCTAGTTTCAAGCTCTGCTAGCTTGATGTAGATATCTACCAGTTGTTTCATCTGAAAAGAAAATCAGGATTTGCTGATAAGTACCCAAAAAATTTGGCATATGCATAAGACGGGATGATAATAAGGATTACTTGTCAAATCATACGCCCATGATAATATGATACATCCGGCAAGAGATGCTCTGCTGCAAGCTTTTTATCCATATCAACCACGAAAGAGTTTCTACTGCGTTGGTTATCCTTGATTCGGTCACCATTTGCCAAAGCCTAGAACCCAAATGATATTAAAAAAAATATACAAGAAATATATCGAGCATTAAGAAATACAAGTTCTAAAGAGATAGACAAAGTAACTTGCGAATAATGTAACAGTTCTTCAGAACCTGAAAGATAGTATGGTATGGATGATCAATGGCAATTTTTCTGACAAGTGAAACCAGAGCAGACTGCAAGTGGTAACCTAAAAATTAGCTAGAACTTATAGTCTCAAGTTTTCTATGACAACCAACTTAAAATGCATCCCACCTGAAAGCTGTTAGATCTTGATTCATCTCTAGAACTGCCCAGCCTTGCAGCAATTTGATAGTCAAGTGGTACAAATTTTTAAGACTGTATCTGCAAGAACGTTTAGTGAGATGAAGATTGGTTAATCACACAAGAATATTGGAGAGATAACCAAACACTTTCTTCTCCATAACAGATACAATCTGACCCCATTAGTCAAGTACCTCTTTAATGGTGCTCAGCATGTTCTCAATAACATTTTTATGGGAGGCAAGATTAACCACATGGACGCTTGTCGAAAGACCTGTAGAAAGAAAAATTAGCTACAGAGAAAAGGTCGTTGCAGCACTGTTCTTGTATTTAAGCATAATGGAATACACCACAACGTTTCCGCTAAATCTCTCATAAATCTTTCTTTAATGCCAGAGAAAACTCTGAATATCATTCTTGGATAATGTGTTAGACAAAACTGGACATGAATCCCATATACGAAAGCATATGAAGTATATATGGTTTCAAAGGTCACTCTATCATGACCCTTACGTATATAAGTAAGCGTCCATATATCCCAAACCTTACAAGTTGATACTTCCAATTAAGCACCGAACTAGAGATCCACAGTTCCACGTGGAACTAAATCTAATCTATGTGGAGACATTACCAAATGTACTTTGACACATACCCCAAAACCATAGGAAGATTGATATGACTGATAAACACAAACCCAAAACCGGAGAAGAGAAGACATGATGGACCACTAAGACGATGAAAGAATGCAACGTTGCTCTTTAATAGATGTTAAGAACTATTATAAAACCCAACTATGGCAAGTTGTATAGTAAAGTATGAACAGTAACGACACATAGATATGCAGAGTCACTAGATGCTGTAACCTAACAATCCAAACAACTTTCTCAAGGAATTCCATATTTGACTCTAAAGCTGACTCAAACACTCATCACCTGTTATAAAGGATGGAATCTAGACACTAATAGAAATCTTACATTATATGCAAATCTCGCTGAAATATTTCGATAACATACCACTCAGACATCATACTTGTCAGCAATTTCCAGACAACGTTGATACCCGTCCAACGCAAGTTTCAAAAAGTTATCCCTGTCAACCTACGCAATGGAGGAGAAAGGGAAAATAAGTTATCTGTAAGTATCACCTATTTAGAAAAAACCATGCCTACTTTTCTACAGCAGCCAGATTCTCGGGCGGAATAAAGAATACCTGCAGTTTCTCTGCCTCTTCTTCAATAATCAGATTGTTCCGCCTAGTACAGTAAAATGCCATATGAAATAATATGAGAGACGTGCTTTGCAAAGAAATTACAAACGGTGGTAGACTGCTACTTTTTCTTTAAACTCTTAAACCGTATAATTAGCACCTCCAACTCTTTTGTCTGAACAGAAGAAGAACAAACTTTGGAGTTAAAACTGTATAGAACTGTTATATCTGGTCAGTTGTATTCAATTATTTGTGGCCGTTTAGAAAGATGAAAAAAAAGAACTAAAGAAAGAAAGTGAAAAATGTGAAATTTGAGTAACCAAAAGTGGAGACCTTGTGTTTTAGTAGCCGCGTTGCAGCTTGCCATCTTTCCTCATAACTCTTAAATAGAGCATCTGCATAATGAGCCAGATGAAACCAAGTCTGGCTTGAGATACTTCTCTAAAATTGTTCTAGAACTATATCAAAGAGAAAACAAAATGAGAACCGAGTTGGAATTTTTCTTAAAAGCTCATGACAAGCATAGATGGAAACTACTTTCAACCAAAAAAAAAAAGTAACACTTTATTTACTTGCTAGATCTGGTTTCCACTAGCCACTTTCCAATCACACGATATATATCTAAAGCTTCTTCTTTTAATTGATAATTTTGTAAGATGTAGCTTACCAGACTGATGGCAACTTCATGCCGCATGGGGCATGTAATAGCTTCGCCTCTTCAAGCTGAAAAAGCACAAAAAAATACTGGAAAGTATATCTCTAGTAGCCTGATATTACCCATGTTCTAACTAAGGGGCAAGGTAACTACTAGATGTCGAGAAGAAGTATTGTATTCCTTTAATCAATAACAACTTTTTAATGTCCTAGTAGTGATCAGAATTTTTCAGTTGCAAGTCTTGTTTCACACTCATTAATGTCAATAAGGAAAAAGTCTCGGTAGAGATATGTACTATTTAGGAGAAAAAGGATACTGAAAATTCCACAAAACAGGTAAGATTTGTCATGAGAATGTACATTTCCAAGCCCATCTGGAACAGGTTGTTGTCCATCACTTCTTGCACAAATAAATTTGAACTCATGCAGAAACGCAGCTGCATGAGAAAACCTTGATCCCTAAAAACAACAATTTAATGATTTGGTCCACTGCATTTTACTACATGTATAATTGTAGCATTTCATGTTATACATGCCGTGTGAAGTAACGAGGCAGACTGCAAACTATGTTGCAAAGTACATTCCTCACATCCCAAGATTTAGAGGAGAACTCGCCTAAATGCCATAAATGGCTCCAACAAATTAATGTGCAACTGAGTCTGCGTAATAATCCAGCTCCAATCCTTATTCAGCCAAGACAACTGTAATTCATAATTTAAAAATGGCCTCAGGAAACATGATTATCTCGATTAACTTCAAGGTAATTTGCGCATATACATATGTGCACAGCTAACTTGTTCCCAGACTAAAATCTCACTCTACATGAAAGATCTGGAATAACCTTGGTGTTTTTTAAGCTTGGACTTTCTACTAATAACATATATTCTTGAAGCTTTGAATCACTCACCAGAAGACAGTGAACAACCACTTGAAAAAAAGAAGCAATAAGGGAAAATACCTGCTCCATTGTTGCAGTCATGGGGTCTGTGCAAGCCATTTGTTTGACTGGATAGCCATGCACACTTTGATGTGCAGATGACATCCAGCGCAGATCCCAAACTAGTCCAAGATGATAAAGAGTCTGGACATGTTAAAACATCATTAATAAAAAAAGTGATCCCATAGGAAAAGTCAAAACCATTGTTCACGAAGGAGACCCGAAATCTTTAGCATGAGCACATTTATTCACATTTTCCTTATATCTTGAATGATGCAGTTACCATTCACAAATCCCACAGCTTTGTAAACATCTCAACTTTTATAAAGGTCTTTTTACTCCTTCCAATGCTTATCCTAAACTTAGTCTAGAATAAATATTGAAATCTTTATTGAGTAAAATAAGGAAAGTCAAAACACTTCAAGCTAGCTGAGAATAATTGAACAAAAACTTAGAAAAGGAAAACCAAACGAAAACCTTAACGTAACTCCAGCTAGCTCCCTAACATTCTTCTATTCCTTAGCCACTTTTAGCTCTGCTGGGGCTTGTTGCGGATGACGGACTGTCCCAGTAACGCTTCCACTCTGGCTCAACCTCGCTCCATATGTCGGACTCGTCCTCTAACTCCACTAGCCATCCATCCGATCCTCTTTCTCCTTTCCTCCCTGGGCTTGGATTGATGCTTAGGTTGGCGTTATTGATCAAGAGAGACTTGAAGAGTGATATGTATGGATGTGTACGGATTGTACGGTCATAGTACAATCCGTGCCATCTTTAGCATCCGTACACTCATCTTTAGAGAAGATCAACAATCATTTGAAAGGAGAAAGAGCTGTTGCAGCCTTTGTGATGTTACCGTTTGGAGATAACTTAAGGTAAGGACAGAAAAGTGGTCCTTACCTTATCCTCTCACCAACCTCTCTTTCCACCTACCTTAAAGTGTCTAGATACACTATGTCGTCATTGATCTCCTCTCATATATATGTGTAATGTATCTTGTACTGATTTGATCAATCTAATGAGAAAAAACTACTTTATCCATTTATCCATTTGATATGAATGGCAGATTCTCTAATCTTTAGTAATCTCTTATGAAACCTTTAAGCAATCTTTAGTAAACCTATTTCCGCATACATTCTATCATGGTATCATAAGAGCTAGGTTGCGTTTTTGGGTTTCCATTCATACTATTCTCTTCCATTCTACACAAATCTCCATCAAATCTTCACATTACAATATTTTGTTCATCTCAAAATCTCATCTTTTCATTCTGTTTTTCTCACAAATCTCTCTTCTTTTCCAATTTGAACCGTTCAAAACGATGAGTCAAGCTTTGTTCTAAAGAGAAACCTGTTCTCTAACATTTCTCTAGCTTTCCTCAAAGTTCTACGACAATCTCAAATCTTTTTCATCAAGAAACGGTTAACTCAAAGGTTATGGTGATTCCGGTTACTCTCAAAGGACCAAACTATCTTCTTTGGTCAAGAACAACAAAGATAGCTCTTTGTGGTTGTGGATTGTGGAAACACATTGAACTTGTTGCTGAAGAAGAAGAAGAAGACTCAAGTGATGATGAAGAGGCAATAACTGCGACTAAACTTGAAAAGGAGGCTAAGTGGTTCCAAGAGGACCAAACCGTTCTTGCCATCATTCAAAACTCTCTTGAAGCTCCACTCCTTGGAGCATACTCGTTTTGTGAAACTGCAAATGAGCTTTGGGAAACTCTCAAGAATGTCTATGGTAACATATTTAACCTCTCTCTTGTGTTTGAAGTGAAAAAGGCTATAACTGAGTTGAGACAAGAGGATTTAGAGTTGACTAGACATCTTGGGAAGTATAGAGCACTATGGGCTGAGTTAGAAATGCTTAGACCAAATACTATGGATGTTGTGGTCTTGAATGAGAGGAAGGAACAAGATAAGGTCTTTGATTTGTTGCTCACTTTGAATCTGGTCTTTAACGATCTCATTAAGCACATTCTAAGTGCTGAGAATCTACCTAGCCTAGATGATGTATGCGCTCAAGTTCAAAGAGAACAAGGGTCACTTGGAATGTTTGGTGGTAAGGGGGAGCTTCCTACTGCCAACAAAGGAGTATTCAAGGTTGAAGATCGACGATCAAAGGTGTGTGAGCATTGCAAGAAGAAGGGACACTCCAAAGACAAATGTTGGTTCCTCCATCCACATCTCCGACCAAGCAATGGACCAAGAGAACCGAGAGCTAACATCACTCAAGCGGGTTCATCAAGACAAGAAGAGGAGTAACCATGCGGTGACTATGTGAGGAAATCGCATCAAATCCATTGCCTCTCTCAAGGATTCTGGTAACAAATTCTTAACTCAAACACCATTTAGCTTCTTAACTCATAAACCAACTAGTAAGAGTGCTTTAATTGTGGATTCGGGTGCTTCTCATCATATGATTAGTAATGAATCTTTACTAAGCAATATAGAACCAGCTAGTGGTAATGTGGAGATAGCTAATGGTGATAGAATTCCTATTAAAGGCATTGGTAATTTGAAGCTATTTGATAAAGAATCTAAAGCTCTTAACATGCCTAAGTTCACTTCTAACTTGTTATCCGTTAAAGAACCACAAATGATCGTAATTGCTATGCTATATTTGGTCCTAATGAGGTTTATTTTCAGGATATTAAAAGTGGTAAAGTGATCGGAGAAGGGGTAAGCAAAGATGAACTCTATGTGTTAGAGAATCTTTCACCGACCACTTCACAACAACATTTCAATTTCAGTTCTTTTTTAGATGTTTCCAATAGCTTGTGGCATGCTAGATTAGGTCATCCTCATCCTAGAGCTCTTAAACTCATGTTGCCTATTGTTTCATTTGAATCAAATAATTGTGAAGCTTCTATTCTTGACAAACATTGCAAAACTGTTTTTCCTACTTCTACTACAATATATGAAAATTGCTTTGATTTGTTTCATTCGGATGTTTGGACTTCACCATGCATTTCTAGAGATAACAACAAGTATTTTGTTACATTCATTGATGAAAAGACTAAATACACTTGGATTACATTGCTTTCATCTAAAGATCGTGTGTTTGATGCATTCATGAATTTTCAAAACTATGTTGTTAACCAATACATGCCAAGATCAAAGTGTTTAGAACAGATAATGGAGGGGAGTATACAAGCAACAAATTCAAAGAACATCTACCAAAACATGGAATTCTACATCAAACAAGTTCTCCTTATACACCACAACAAAATGGTGTTGCCGAGAGAAAGAACTGGCACCTAATGGAAGTGGCGAGATCAATAATGTTTCATACTAATGTTCCCAAACGTCTTTGGGGTGATGCGGTGATGACTGCTTGCTATCTCATCAACCGAATACCAACCAAAGTCTTAGAGGACATCTCACCATTTCCAGTATTAAACAAAACAAAACCTTCTCTTGAACGACTTAAAGTGTTTGGATGTGTTTGCTTTGTGATGTTGCTTAGGGATATCAGAAACAAGCTAGAACCAAAGAGTGTCAAGAGTATGTTCCTAGGCTATTCTACAACACAAAAGGGATATAAATGCTTTGATCCCACCAACAGCCGGTTGTATGTTTCAAGAGAGGTTAAGTTCTTTGAAGAACAAGGGTACTATGATAAGAAGGATTGGAATGACTTGAAGGATTTGGCTGCATCAACAGACCGTGCCTCAAGCTTAAGAATGCTTCTCGAGCATCTTGCCGACTCAAACAACAACAACAACCAATCTAAAGCCAAACCTGACCAAGCACCTAATGTTTCAATCTCGGAAGAAGAAGAACTTGATATTGGTCAAGGAGAACCATCTATGGAAGAAAATGAGATTACTCAAGAGCCAGTAATAGAAGAACCTGAGGGTACTCAAGAGACAACTATAGAAGTGCAAGCACCTATTCTTAGAAGGAGTTCTAGGCTTCAAACTACTTGCCCCACACCAAGTGAAGTTCCAAGACAAGAGTTAAGCCAAGAACCGATTCAAGAACTGCCCATTCAAGAACCAAGCCAAGAGCCAAGTCAGCCAGTCCTAAGAAGAAATGAAAGAGAAAAGAGTGACCCATCTACTTGGAAAGAAAAGAGGTTCTATTACAATTGTAAAGTTGTGGCTCATCCTATTCAAGCCATGTGTTCTCTTGCCTTTGTACCTTCAGATCTTCAAGCGTTTCTAGCCAAGATTGATCAAGATATGATTCCTAATAGTTATGAAGAAGCAATGGAGAGTGAAAAATGGACAGAGGCAGTTGATGATGAGGTAGGAGCAATGATGAAGAATGAGACTTGGTATGAAGCTGATTTACACAAAGGAAAGAAAGCTGTGAGTTCAAAACGGGTAAGCAATAGAGACATAGAGAGGTACAAGGCTCGTTTAGTAGCTAGGGGATTCACGAAAACCTATGGAGAAAACTTCACGGATACTTTTGCACCCGTGGCCAAGCTTCATACGGTTAGAGTTGTTCTCTCTATAACTACTAACCTCTCATAGGATTTGTGGCTAATGGATGTGAAGAATGCTTTCTTACAAGGAGAACTAGAAGAAGAAGTGTATATGACTCCTCCTCCGGGTTTAGAGAAGACGGTTACTCCAGGAAAGGTTTTGAGACTCAAGAAAGCTATTTATGGGCTAAAGCAATCTCCAAGAGCTTGGTATAGAAAACTAAGCATGACTCTAATGGAAAGAGGTTTTGCAAGATCATAATTTGATCATACTCTCTTTACTCTACACGGATCAAATGGGCTAGTTGTGGTTTTAGTGTATGTGGATGACTTGATCATAACCGGAAATAACAAAGAAGGAATCCAAGACACTAAAGACTATCTCAATTCTGTGTTTGACATAAAGGATCTTGGAGAACTCAAGTATTTCCTTGGAATTGAAGTGTGTAGGTTCTCGGATGGACTCTTTATCTCACAAAGGAAGTATGTCTTGGATCTACTAGGTGAAAGAGAAATGATGGAGGGAAAACCAGCCAAAAATTCTGTTGAAGAAGGTTATAAAACTAGTCGGATTGAAGAGAAGGAAGACGAGCCATTTGACGATGCATTTAAGTATATAAGACTAGTTGGGAAGCTCATCTATCTCACTCTCACTAGACCGAACTTGTGTTTTGCGGTGAATCAAATTAGCCAACACATGAAAGCTCCTACTATCTATCATTGGAGTATGGTTGAAAGGATACGTAGGTATCTCAAGGGAAGCTTTGGCCAAGGTGTTTGGATGGGAAAGAACAACAACACCGACTTAGTTGGATATTGTGATGCAGATTGGGCTGGTGATAGGAATGATAGGAAGTCTACAACCGGCTATTGCACATTCATTGGAGGTAACTTGGTTACTTGGAAGACTAAGAAGTAGAAGATAGTGTCGGTCTCTAGTGCAGAAGCTGAATATAGAGCTATGAAGAAGCTCACAAATGAACTTGTTTGGCTAAAGGGACTACTTGAATGTTTAAGCTTCAAGAATGATGAACCGATCACTATGCATTGTGATAACCAAGCTGCCATTCACATTGCATCCAACTCGGTGTTTCATGAGAGAACAAAGCACATTGAGCTTAATTGTCACAAGGTTAGGCAGAAGATGGAACAAGGAGTTATTCTGCCGTGTTTTACAAGAAGTGAAGACCAATTGGCGGATATCTTCACCAAGGCCGCAAGTCTTAAGGTTTGCAATCACATCGTTAGAAAACTAGGACTTGTGGACATTAATATTCCTTGATCAAGTCTCCTTCCATGGACATCACACTCTTTTTCCCTTTGCATAGTTTTAATGAGGTTTTCTATCATAGTTTGGATTGATGCTTAGGTTGGCGTTATTGATCAAGAGGGACTTGAAGAGTGATATGTACGGATGTGTACGGATTGTACGCTCATAGTATAATCCGTACCATCTTTAGCATCCGTACACTCATCTTGAGAGAAGATCATCAATCATTTGAAAGGAGTAAAGGAAAGGAGAAAGAGCTGTTGCAGCCTTTGTGATGTTACCGTTTGGAGATAAGGTTAAGGTAAGGACAGAAAAGTGGTCCTTACCTTATCCTCTCACCAACCTCTCTTTCCACCTACCTTAAAGTGTCTAGATACACTATGTCGTCATTGATCTCCTCTCATATACATGTGTAATGTATCTTGTACTAATTTGATCAATCTAATGAGAAAAACTACTTTACTCTTCTCAAATCTTTCTCTAATCTTAAGTAATCTCTTATGAAACATTTAAGCAATCTTTAGTAAACCTATTTCCGCGTAGACTCTATCAGGCGTGTGCCCTATATGCGTTCAGGAAGTATGGCCACTCTGTCGGCATTGGGATGTGTCGGTCCTCATAAGCTGCTGCCACCGGTGGAACTGGTATGGGGTTCCCTAGGTCCCCAAACATCCTTTGCTCCTTTACTGGTTCCTTATCTTTTCCCATCTTCTCAAGCATGGCGGCATCGTCGGCCAATCGAGCCGCAGTGTGGTAGGTGCTCTCACTAAGAGCCACATGGAATTATGTCCGGAAGCCATTCCAAAACCTGAGTAGAACTGCATCCGGGTCTTGAGTGCACTTGGTGGCGGTCTTCAGCAGCATGAACTCCTTGAAGTATTCCTCCACTATCTTGTCACCTTGGGTGATTGTATCGAACCGTTGCTGCCAGTTTGCAAAGACTCTTTCAAAGGAATGGAAGGTTACCGTGGCATGTTCCACTATCCGTGGTGTTGGTGGTTCAGCATTTGGGACTCGCGGTTCAGATTCGAACCCTATCGGCCAGTCCCAGTTGATCGGGAACCCGGCCCGCCTCTTGACTTGCAACCGTGGGGTCGCTGATGGCTCTACCCTAGCACCGCCTCCCGCTTGTGGAGCCATCTCGAAGATCCGGGGATGCGGATCCTGCTCCACCGGCATGTTGACCAGCGCTTCCTCTCTTGTACGAGAGGGGTAGCGCGTTACTGGCCGAGACTCCATGCTTGGTTGTCGGCTGCCTCGAGCCGGTTGTTCTTCCGCCGGTTCCTCCTTCGTTCGAATGCAAAGCTTGTTGCCTTTAGCCCGGACGATTCTTGCAGGCATCGTGCTATTTAGGACGTTTGCTCGTGAGATGACAAATGAGAAGTGAATGAGAAAATGAGGAGGATCCTCTGCCCCTTTATATAGCGTCGGATTTCCCTCTCCACCAAGGAAGGAATATTCAGTTTCTTTGAAAAGAAATGCTCATTTCCTTGTTGGATAATTACGAAAGACTTCGTGATAATTATCAGTTTCCATTGCTGATAATTACTTTTTCCTTTTTTCCTTTTTCCCCCATTTTCTCTTAATGGGTGAATATTCACTTCTCATTCTCGATAACCACGAAAATATTCTCTCCATATCTTCAGAATATTCCCGCCTTGATGCTTACTCTCATTCCTTTCTCAACAACTATCTGACGGCCCCACGGCTCCTTTTTCCTTAGCTGCAGGTTCCTAGGGTTTTGTGGAGCCTTATTAGAGCTTCCAGAGATTTAGAGCTTCAGGCAAGGCTTTCCCAAGGCCCGCCTAAATGTAAAAAGCCATAAACTCCAAAAACTTGTTATTTATAGCTATTTAGATTTTAATAAAAACGGTGGAACCATTCCTGTTTCCGAAAGTCAACAGAGTAACTCTATTTTCCTTAAATGTTATCCGGGACCGCGTACAAGGTTCTTATCAGTCTCATAGGAGGCATCGAGTTCCATAACAAGGCAACTAGTCTTTCCTTTGGCCTAGTCCCAAGAGATCTTTTAAAGTCGTCCTCCAGGTCGGAACTGGAGAGACAGCCGAGCTCTGATACCAAATTTGTAACACCCGCATCTCAGATTATGAATCCAGACTGTAGTGTTAGTCAAATAATTGGTATCTTCATTAGTCAAAAAATTATCAATACATTGTTCGGTAAATTACAACATATGGGTACTAGATTCACAACGCCTTGGGAAAGTCCTCCTCCATTGCATGTTGCTTCCTTCTGCCTTGCCATCCTATGGGCCACCTGTCCGGATGTCCTAGCCTGCGCACTGGTAAGGGGTTAAGTATTAAATACTCAGCAAGACGGTGTTCTCCGTCTCACCACCAAACACTACCTAGCTATTCTAAACCCCTACAACCTCACAAAGCACCCTTAGCACTACGTGCCAGGTACTATGCTTCACGGCCTACCCTTTAGCGGTGATATAACTGCTATACTTTTTCCGGCACGCTGGCAGCCTTAACTCGACACCAACAAGCTGGTAACTATAAACGAAACCACAGTAAACTGGTACGCCGGCACGCTGGCAGCCACTACTCCGATTCGGCCCGTCGGCGGACTTTCATGATCTGGCACTCTCGGCCCTTCTAGTGAGCAGCGGGGACTAAGCTGCTTGGTGACTAAGCTGCTTGCTTGGTTACTCGGGGACAAGGGTGCTTGGTGAGTTAGTGGCCTGCCTGGTTGCTTGGTGATTCCCCAAGCTTACCCACGGCTGAAACAAGCTCAAGTAGGAGGTGTTGTTTTCCCTTGGCCGAAGCAACATCAAGAAGGAGGTGTTTCTTTCCCTTAGCTGAAGCAAGGCCAAGTAGCTCCTAAGTTTTTGTCCACTGCCACATGTCACGGCAGGAAGCCTTCTCGGTGGATCCGATCAGCTTAGTGTCTAGCTGCTTCACCTGCCTTCTAGGCTGCTTGTTTCCACTCTATATATATAAGGCCTTAGCCTTGTTTTATTCATCATAACCCTCAGCCTTACACTACTAAAGATCAGTCCGATAAAATCATTCCACCGCAAACCTTTGTTCCAATCAGTCCACCACAAACCTTTGTTCCAATCAGTCCAGACCACCGCGGATACTTTGTCCGAGTTACTCTGTCCGATCAGTCCGTAATATTTAACCACCGCGAAACCTTGTCCGATCTCTTCGATCAGATCAGTTTATCCAAGGGATACTTTATCCGATCATCTAGTCCACCGCAATCAATCGTTGCTCTGTCCGTTCATCAGTCAGTTGGCTAATCACCGCGAACCGTTCTAAAGCAATTTCGAGGAAACTTAGGGTAAGTTTCTTTATCCAATTCTTGTATTGTCCGACTTGATTTCTTATGCTGATCTTGAATCTAACCTTAGTTTCTTGATCTGATGGCCGGATCCATCTCAAACTCGTAGGATCAGTTCCGGATAATTTCCTTAAGACCGAAGGAAATCCACGATCAAGTTCTATTCCGATCTAGGTAATGTCCGAATGATTTCCACTAAGTTTTCTTAAGAAAACCCTAAGTGTTGCCTTAGTAATTTCGTGTGATCTAATGGAACAGATCATCACTCTGAACGATCATCAGTCCGATCTTAAGGCAGTCGAGAGTAGGATCCACTGAGTGAATTGAATCGCATACTTTCACCAAGTAATCGGTGAGTCTTTGGTTATGTTTGTTGTTTTACTGCAAAACAACTGAGTGGGTTTCGTGTTGCTTGTTTGATCATATGGAATTATAATCGTAGAGGTTTATACACGAAATCTAGAATTTTGCTAAGTTTTCTTGAATATTATTTGATTGAGGTTCATGTTGCGTTTGTTAAGAATTTGCCTAGTGCTGAAAACACTTAATGAATGCTAAGTATGAAATCGTATAAGTTTACTCGTAACTTAAGTGTTAGTAAAACGTATAAAAATTATTGAACGCGGAAAGATATTCCCTTGAGTACACGAAGACACGGAGAGACAGGATTGCTGCCTGGGGCCGTGTAATGCATGACGATGCATATTCCCGATGTTGTTTCCTTATGTTTAAGGCCACATGAATGATTAAGGATCCTAAGTATTTAGCCTTTGTGGTTATGGACCGAACGATGTCGTTAGTTACACGTGATGGGAATAGTCTACGCGTAGGCCTTATAAAACTAAAAACATTAATAACTGATCGTTGATTGTTTTGCTTGCTTGTGTGTTGATTATTATTTTACGTTTGGATGGGAAATGAAATTGTTTAGGGAAACTCTAGACTCATTGAGCAATTAGTGCTCACGACTCAACTTGTTTTGCAGGTAACCTTTAGCGGGTAGACCTTTGGGGAGCACGCGAAGGAACGTTAGAATAATCAGTGGTAGATTTCTTTGCCTTTCGGTAAATGATTAATATTTATTATGTAAATGATCATTTTGGAGTATTAGACACGTAACGTTTATACTTTGTAAACCGTTGAAAATTCGATGTAAAAGATATATAAAAATAAGTTTTTAAAATAACTCGGGTTTCATAAGATATTAGTCTTTGTCTGGAAGAACAAACCATCGGGTATGTCTCGGGTTGGCAAGCCTTGAGGTGTGTCCGATGGGGATGAACACTTAGAAATCTACTCTAGGGATTTTGGATGTGTTCCGGGAACCTCTAATCGGATGCCTGAGCGTTCATCAGTGGCGCCCCGGTTTAGATAATGAACCTGGGCGTTACAAAAAGTGGTATCAGAGCATTGTTTTACGATGCTTGAATGGGACTTGGTTTTCAAACGTTTTATCTAGTCAAAATATCGCTAAAAGGCAATTATGATAAACTGATTACGTTCATGTGCTATTTGGTTTATATAAGATGGGATAAGACTTACCTTGTTCTTTGTGGCAGATGGGTACTCCACCGCACCGTCACATTCCCGTGTATAGAGATTGGCCAGTGATGCCGCATATCGTTCCAAACGAGTGCTATCCGGGACGATACAGTGGACCCCCTTTGTTGGGATATATTTCGGATTCGAAACCTCAGAGGATATGTCGGAGTATATACTGCGGATTCAGTACCGTGAATATACCGATGAAAACTCCCCACATTCCATGGCGGAGTTAGGACTACGTGACATTAGTGATCCTGGATCTGAGGGATCATATGTTGGAGGATAGATATCCCCCTCACATGGTGGATGGATATCCTCTGAGTCATCAGAGTCCTCGCCCATTGTTCATCGGGAGGAAACAAGCTTTGAAGGGCCCAGTAGATCGGGTTATAGAGGATCACCATTAGAGAGTCCCGGCGGTTCGGTTACCTCACGTCGTAGGTATCCAGGACATGATGAACCGGTCAAACCGGAGAGTCATGGACGGAATCGTCCTAACCGTCCTAATCCTGAGGGAGAGGGAGCAAGTAGGACGAGGCCCACTGGATCGAGACGCGAAGGAAGAGGTACCAAGGATCGTCTAATGAGTGTGATCCATGAATTTGCGGGACGACTAGGAGATCGGCGACAAACTCCTCGTGGACATCAACAGGATCCTCCACCATCACCACCAGATTTTCTAAAAATGGTGATGATGATGAAGAACCTAGGAACAAGAAGGTTCTTTGGTAATACGGATCCATTTGATGCGGACTCATGGATGCAGCATATCGAGAGGAATTTTGCAGCGATCTGATGTCCTGATGATTTTAAGTCAGACGTAGCCGTACATTACTTGATGGCAGATGCAAGAAACTGGTGGAGTAGTGTGAAAGATCACTACATGAGTGTGGAACTCTCATGGGATACTTTTCGACAAGAATTTGAAAGGAAGTATTTCCCACCAGAAGCTAAGGATAGATTGGAGAGGAAGTTCCTAGAGTTGAATCAAGGACAACGTTCGGTGCGAGAGTATGAAGCTGAGTTTACTCGGCTTCGACGTTACGCACATTATGGTGTATATAGTGAAGCGGCAGTTGTTAGGAAGTTTTTGCGTGGGTTAAGACCGGAAATTATGAACCGACTGTTGGCAGTAGAATACCACAGTCTGTTTCAGCTTGTGGAGTGGGTAGTGAATGTTGAGGTAGACATTGAGATTAAGCGAGCCTTCTATGATAAACCGCCAACACCGTAAGTTCCACAGCAACAAGCACAGAGGCCGGGACCAAGCAACCAAGTGGCACGACCTGGAAATGCGGCCCGAGGGCAAGGTCGAGGTTTTGGAGCCTTTGGTCGAGGTCATAGTAGGGGACCCGCTAGTAGAGGGACACCAGCGATAGAAACCCTACCGGAATGCTATAAGTGTGGCTGACGTGGCCATTACTCGAGAGCATGCCCAACGAGGGAAAGCCACGGCCTGTGCCGGCTAATGTCGTATGTTTTACTTGCATCCAACCCGGGCACTACTCAACCTCATGTCTTGTCAAGACCAGCCGACTAGCGGCTGCACATGCGTTAGAGGTTCAGCCAGCAATCGAGTCACCACCCAAGCGTCAAGCCATCGTAGGACGCGTGTATTCCTTAGATAAACCTGAACCATCTCGACCTTCTAAAGTCCAATTTCAGGTAAATAGAGATTTTAACTCGAAACTTTTTGTATTGTATGTAATGTGATATAGTGTAAAACTTTCTTTAATATATATATGAAAGTTTTTGAACAAGAGTTTATTGCACTTATATCAAGGAACATTACGAGTTTGTTGTTTTCCCACACACGTTCTATTTGACACGGGAGCGACGCACAGTTTTGCATCACCCAAGGTCCCCTCGCGTTTTAAGGGGATCTTTATGATAGTAAAGGTTCACGTTCCTATCCTAACATCCGGTGATCAGATCCTTATAGCAACGAGTTGCTATATAGGAGTTCTGATTATCATTCAAAACCACACATTCCTAACCAATCTCTTAGTCACACCTTTAGATCATTCTGAGATCATTTTAGGAATGGACTGGTTATCAGTGTACATGGCACATTTAGATTGTGGTCGAGGAAGGGTAACCTTTGAGATAGCCGAGAAACCTCCCTTAACCTACCACGAAATTCAAACCAATCTCAGTGTGTCCTTCGTAACGGCCTTGAGAGCAGAAAAGGACCTTGTTGAAGGTGAAGTTTACCTTGTCACCCTTAGCATCAAGAGTGATAGTGCATCGGAGGAACCTAAGCTAGAGGAGATTTCGGTAGTCCAAGGATACGATGATGTGTTCAAACCTTTAGAAGGGTTACCACCATCTCGTAATGATTGGTTTTCAATTTCTTTGGAACCGGGAGCAACTCCAATAGCTAAGTCACCTTACCGGATGGCTCCAGCAGAACTAGCAGAATTAAAGAAACACTTAGAGGATCTAATGGAAAAAGGATTAATTAGACCTAGTTCATCGCCGTGGGGAGCACCGGTGTTAATTGTTAAGAAGAAGGATGGTAGCATGAGATTGTGTATAGATTATCGAGGAATCAACAACGTTACCATCAAGAATAAGTATCCATTGCCGAGGATAGACGAGTTGATAGATCAGCTACAAGGAGCTAGTTGGTTTTCGAAGATTGATTTAGCATCAGGCTATCATCAAATCAGAATTTCTGAGAAAGATATCGTAAAGACCGCATTTAGAACACGATATGGCCATTATGAGTTCGTGGTCATGTCGTTTAGCCTAACTAATGCTCCAGCAACATTTATGCGGTTGATGAATGAAATCTTCCGTGATTATCTAGATGAGTTTGTTATCATATTCATTGATGACATACTTATCTACTCTAAGAGCGCTGAGGAGCATGAATTACACTTAAAGAAAGTGTTAGAGCGCTTAAGGAGTCAAAAGCTCTTTGCTAAATTTAGCAAGTGTAGCTTTTGAAAACGGGAGATATGATTTTTAGGACATCGGGTATCAGAACAAGGAGTTTCAGTCGACCCAGAGAAGATTGTTGCTATACAAGATTGGCCACAACCAATAAATGCTACAGAGGTCCGCAGTTTCTTAGGACTTGCGGGATATTATAGGAAATTTATAAAAGGATTTTCTAGCATATCCAAGTCGATGACTCGTCTGAATGGAAAGGGCGTAGTCTTTGTGTGGACCGAAGAAGCGGAAAAGGCGTTTAATCTGTTAAAGAAGGCTTTGACCACCGCACTGGTCTTAGCCTTACCTGAACCAAACAAGCCATATACAGTTTATGCAGATGCATGTGGAACAGGATTAGGATGTGTTTTGATGCAAGGCAAGAAGGTCATTGCCTATCCATCACGGCAGTTGAGGAAACATGAGGAGAACTACCGCGTACATGATTTGGAATTGGCTGCAGTTGTACATGCCCTTAAGATATGGCGATCTTATCTCTACGGGGAAATGGTAGAAATGATGACTGATCATCAAATCTTAAAATATCTATACACCCAACCTGATATTAATGCAAGACAGAGAAGGTGGATGGAATTTATAGCGGATTATGATCTGAAATTTGCTTACCATCCGGGAAAGGCAAATGTGGTTGCAAATGCCTTCAGCCGCCGTAGGGTAAAGATTGATGTTGAGAAGGACTTGATGAGCCTAACCGCAGAACTCAAAATGGTTAGCTTATCGACCTTAGAGGGCGAGAGTAGTGAACTGTTAGGTTTACAGGCGGTAAACCAAGCGGGTTTACTACGGGTTTACTACAGCGTATTCGACAAGAGCAAAGAGAGGATGAGAACCTGAAGAAGATTATCGAAGAGTTGGATAATCGTGAAGAGCCGAATGCAAGCGGTTCCATTTGGCCGCAGATGGTACCCTGCTTCAGAACAAAAGGATAACCGTGCCTAAGGGACAAGGCTTACGGGATGAGATATTGAAAACAACCCATCATTCCTTTCTTAGTATTCATCTGGGGAGTATTAAGATGTACCAAGACATTCACCAGTACTATCATTGGCCGAGAATGAAGCGGTCTGTTGCAAAGTGGGTAGCGCAGTGCCAAACCTGTCAACAAATAAAGATAGAGCATCAAGTGCCAGCAGGACTACCGATCCCAGAATGAAAATGGGATGCGATAGCTATGGACTTTGTTACAGGATTACCAGTAACCCTAGGACAGGGAAACGATTCGATTTGGGTAATCATGGATCGTTTAACCAAGAGTGCTCACTTTTTTCCAATGAGACTTGACGATAATATAGAAACGTTGGCTAAGCAATACTTGAATGAGATCGTGAAGCTTCATGGGGTTCCAGCTAATATAGTTTCCGACCGTGATTCCAGATTTGCGGCTAGACTTTGGCGAGGTTTACAAAAAGCACTTGGGACCGATCTGTTCATGAGTACAACATTTCATCCTGAGACGGATGGTCAGACAAAGCGAACCATCAGGACTCTCGAGGATTTACTTCGAATGTGTATGTTAGATTGGAAAAAGACTTGGGATGTCAACTTACCGTTAGTAGAATTTTCATACAATAAGAGCTACCATGCTAGTATTCGTATGTCACCGTATGAAGCCTTATACGGACGCCCTTGTCGACCACCTATGTGTTGGACCGAACTAGGAGAAGGAAGAGAAATTGGGCCAGCCATAGAAAAAGGAAACCACAGAGAAAATTAGCCTTGTTCGGCCTAATATGAAGAGAGCCCAAGATCGACAAAAGACGTATGCCGACCAACATAGGAGACATGTTGTTTATGAGGTTGATGGATTGGGTATGGTTAAAAGTGGCTGCTGAGAAAGGGAAAGATAGATTTGTTAAGCCTAGTAAGTTAAACCCGCAGAATATGGGTCCTTATTGCATTAAGAAGAAAGTAGGAGAGGTAGCCTATGAGTTAGATCTTCCAGCTGATAAGGGATTACATAATGTATTCCACGTATCTATGCTGCGGAAGTATGTCCGTGGACCGGATGTACCACAACCAGAAAGGCTACCCGATCCCCAAACCGAACCTAGACCTCCTTCTCCAGAACCGATAAGGATCGGTGATAGGCGATCTAGATTTTTGAAGGGATGAGAAATCTTCCATATTAAGGTTATTAAGAGGAAACAACATAGAGATGTTGTTACTTCGGAAGATGAAGCGAGACTTCGGAAGTCTAACCCATAACTCTTCCTAGAAACTGATAGAACTCAGGAAGCCGACCATCTAACCCTTGAGAATTCGGGACGAATTCTTTTAAGGGGGAGAAAATGTAATGACCCTCGCTTAGGGCTAAGCCGCATCTCGGCAAAGCCCCGATGCGATGGCCGGATCAGTCTAATAGATTTTGGCCGAAACCTAGCCAAGCACCTCGATGACTAAGCTGTGTGCTTGGGTGCTTGGTGAGTAAGCTGGCTGCTTGTTTGCTTGGTGACTAAGCTGCTTGCTTGGTTACTCGGTGACTAAGCTTCCTGCTAGGGTGCTTAGTGAGTAAGCGGTCTGCCTGGTTGCTTGGTGATTCACCAAGCTTACCCACGGCTGAAGCAAGCTCAAGTAAGAGGTGTTGTTTTCCCTTGGCCGAAGCAACATCAAGCAGGAGGTGTTCCTTTCACTTAGCCGAAGCAAGGCCAAGTAGCTCCTAAGTTTTTGTCCACTGCCACATGTCGCGGCAGGAAGCCTTCTCGGTGGATCCGATTAGCTTAGTGTCCAGCTGCTTCACCTGCCTTCTACGCTGCTTGTTTCCACTCTATATATACAAGGCCTTAGCCTTGTTTTATTCATCATAACCCTCAGCATTACACTACTAAAGATCAGTCCGATAAAATTATTCCACCGCAAACCTTTGTTCCAATCAGTCCAGACCACCGCGGATACTTTGTTCGAGTTACTCTGTCCGATCAATCCATAATATTTAACCACCGCGAAACCTTGTCTGATCTCTTTGATCAGATCAGTTTATCCAAGGGATACTTTGTACGATCATCTAGTCCACCGCGATCAATCGTTGCTCTGTCCGTTCATCAATCCATTGGCTAATCACCGCGAACCATTCTAGATCAATTTCAAGGAAACTTAGGGTAAGTTTCTTGATCCAATTCTTGTCTTGTCCGACTTGATTTCTCGTGCTGATCTTGAATCTAACCTTAGTTTCTTGATCTGATGGCCGGATCCATCTCAAACTCGTAGGATCAGTTCCGGATAATTTCCTAAAGACCGAAGGAAATCCACGATCAAATTCTATTCCGATCTAGGTAATGTCCGAATGATTTCCATCTAAGTTTCCTTTAGAAAATTCTAAGTGTTGCCTTAGTAATTTTGTGTGATCTAATGGAACAGATCATCACTCCGAACGATCATCAATCCGATCTTAAGGCAGCCGAGAGTAGGATTCATTGAGTGAATCGAATCGCATACTTTCACCAAGTAATCGGTGAATCTTTGGTTATGTTTGTTGTTATACTGCAAAACAATTGAGTGGGTTTCGTGTTGCTTGTTTTATCATATGGAATTATAATCGTAGAGGTATATACACGAAATCTAGAATTTTGCTAAGTGTTCTTGAATATTATGTCATTGAGGTTCATGTTGCGTTTGTTTAGAATTTGCTAAGTATGAAATCGTATAAGTTTACTCGTAACTTAAGTGTTTGTAAAACTTACAAAAATTATTGAACGCAGAAAGATATTCTCTTGAGGTCGTGTCTTGACAGATAAAGATTTCGATTAAAGTACACGAAGACACGGAGAGACGGGATTGCAGCCTGGGACCGTGTAATGCATGACGATGCATATTCCCGATGTGGTTTCCTTATGTTTAAGGTCACAAGAATGATTAAGGATTCTAAGTCTTTAGCCTTTGTGGTTATGGACCGAACGATGCCGTTAGTTACACGTGATGGGAATAGTCTACGCGTAGGCCTTATAAAACTAAAAACGTTAATAACCGATCATTGATTGTTTTGCTTGCTTATGTGTTGATTGTTATTTTGCGTTTGAATGGGAAATGAAATTGTTTAGGGAAACCCTAGACTCATTGAGCAATTAGGGCTCACGACTCAACTTGTTTTGCAAGTAACCTTTAGCGGGTACTCCTTAGGGGAGAACGCGAAGGAACGTTAGGATAATCAGTGGTAAATTTCTTTGCCTTTCGGTAAATGATTAATATTTATTATGTAAATGATCATTTTGGAGTGTTAGACTTGTAACGGTTATACTTTGTAAACCGTTGAAAATTCTATGTAGAAGATATATAAAAATAAGTTTTTAAAATAACTCGGGTTTCATAAGATATTATTCTTTGTCCGGACGAACAAACCATTGAGTATGTCTCGGGTTGGCAAGCCTTGAGGTGTATCCGACGGGTATGAACACTTAGAAATCTAGTCTAGGGAGTTTGGTTGTGTTCCGAGAACCTCTGATCGGATGCCTGAGCGTTCATCAGTGGCGCCCCAGTTTAGATAATGAACTTGGGCGTTACACCATCCCTGCAGAAATACAAACATAAAACTATCCGTTAACTGTGGAAGACTCACGATTCTGCCTCTACCGTTTTTGGCCTAAGCATTCACATGGCCTTGCCTCTAACCCTGGTGTCGTATGCGGCTGTACGAGTTTGCCAAACCTCCTCAGCGCTTCTCTTGTTGGCATACACCATCTAGACTCTATATTAGGTTGACTAAGGCATGACCGAACAACTATCGAGTTGCCCGAACATTACTGTCTGGCCTACGGCTTTCTCTAGTAGTCTGCCGAGTCCAACAAACAAGCGAACCATCAAGTATCCTCACAGCCTTGCGGCGGTAACTCTACCATAGCTCTATTTCGTGGTTTAATGATCGGTTAGTATCAGACCTTTCAGTCCACCAAGCTAATCTTCACATTTGGCCCACCAGCTCCCTTGGTAGGGTATAACCAGCTTATGCATGACTTTATCGGATTCCTGAGCAAACTCATTTTTCCTGACTTCCTAAACCACATGTGGTGCGAGTTGGAGCTAGACATGATCCTACCATGGCTAGCCTCCGGTCCGCCAAACAACAAGTCACTCTTGGGCCAGCTTATGCTAAGCCAAGTTTCCTCGATATACAAGGCTGAGTCCCACGGCCGGTACACCTAGGTCCGTGTACCCTCGCCAAGATCCATCATGATAGCCAAGTTACTTAGCAAGCTGTGTTAGCCTTGCCATGCTCCTCTATTGTCTCACCTAAGAATCCATAGCCAGATCGCCATGATTTGACCAGATGCTCTGCCACTATCGATAAGCCAAGCGTGCTTTTGCTTACCGGGCGTGATTCCAAACCGAGGCCGTATTGATCTTTATCGAGTTCTTAAAGATCCGCGGTACAGTGGTTGGCACTGCCCGTCCAACTTCCTCTCTGATCATCGATGCCTTCACCGATGAATACCGGTTTATTCATCGCGGACGGACAAGGTATCGTACTGATACACCGAGGCCTACTCTAGGCTTACCGATGCCAGTCAGCGATCGCATCGCAGACTGCCCTTGTGGACCGATCAGTTATCATCGATGGCCAGCGGTAGATCGACCGTAGGTCTCCCGGAGGGCCTATCAACGCGTCCCCGTGGTCCGATCGCGGATACTACCTGATAGTCTATCGTGGCACTATCAGATCGTCGAGCGTCCATAACGTACTCCGATACGTCCGTCGAGGATTGATCCTAGGCTCACTCGTCCTGATCATCGATCAGCCTTGCTTGCTTGCGGTACCCTTACGTGGTACGTCCTCTAGGTTACCTAGGCCCGGTCGAAGCATCATCGTGCCCTCTCAAGACGTTATCGGTACCTCGTATTGATGCCCTGTCGAGGCGTCCCTGATGCCCTCTTGAGGCATCACCGAGTCCTATCGTCGGTACCCTATCATATTGTCATCGAGGCACCCCGAGGCCATACCGATGCCAGTACTAGGCGTTACCGTCCCTACCGGGCCATGTACGGAACTCTATCCGTCCAAGGCTGCTACTTCTATCGGGTCCCGTCCGAATCTCTATCCGTCTGTGACTGCTACTACTACTACTTGGTCTCCGCCGGATCTCTATCCGTCCGTGACCGCTACTACTACTACTACTACTCCTACTACTACCCGAATTCGTACTACTAAGACTACCGTATGAAGGCTATAAAGGAAAAGAATAGAAGGGGAGTATGAGGTGCAGATCGCGCCTTACCTTATACCGCAGCTCTTTAGGGTGGGGTGTTGAGTTCCTTCTCGAGGTCCTCCTATTTTCTTCCTCCTAAGCGTTTATTTTTGACTCTGAAGAGAAGAGAATGTTTTGGTGTGTAAATAATGAGCTCCCTTGCCCCCTATTTTTACTAACCAAAAAAACTAAGGAGAATATTCAGTTTCCATATTCTTTTCCAGCTACTTATTGTATGGGCCGAAAGCCCGTATTATTCCTCCTCTCCTCCACGTCTCACTCTTTCCTTTTTCGCACCTCTCTACTAACTCCTCAAACCTGCGCCTCAGTTACCTATTCATAAGTGACGCGTTTCCTCTTTTTTTCTAAGTCTTCCACAAAACCTTAACATTGGTTTCAGGATGTTACAAATAATCGTCTCCATCTATGCGACACATCATCTCTCAAGGTAAGGCCACGTGGCAATTTTATCATATTAAAACCTAAAAAAAGTTTACATCTCCTCTGGTTCGTAACGCTAGCCGGCTGACGAAAGGTTATGGAAAGGAAAATGAACGATCCAAATTGTTCTATCCTTCTCATCTCCCTTACACTTAAATACTCATCTTCTACTCGTCTTTACTATTTACGCTTCATCTCCCTTACACTTAAATGCTCATCTTCTACTCCTCTTTACTATTTACGCTTCATAATACTATATGTCGACAGAAATTTTAGAGTCGCTTGGGTAGAAGAGAATCTATACACCTCCTTTAATCTTACATTAAGCCTCGCCGAATCCTACCACCATTAAACTCTCTGTAGCTACGACCGCAATATCGTTTTGCCTTATCCCGACTGAAAAATCTGTCACGGCGGAGAGACAGACTTCCTTCATCCTTTGTTCGATCTTCTTCACCGGTCTGTTTGTTTCTTATTTTTCATTCTAACTCCTACTTAGAATTTCGCTCAACAGACTTAAACTTAGTTTAGATCAAAACACGTTTAGGTATTTGGGCTTTCCCGTATTAATTTCTCTTTTCAAGTCATACAACTTTTGACGAATTAATAGCCTTATTTCGAACAAAGTTCAATTATTTTGTTAGAATATCATTACAAAATATAAGATCACTCAAGCCATAATCTTTAAGTTGCAGTTTAAGGATGAGAAGACATGCGAGGTAATCTTTAATTTACACAATCTTTTAGAAAATGTTGGGGTATACAAAATGCATTCTCAATGCAGGCCATTGAAAGAAAAGGTGTGGACATAGTTCGTCGAGATTGGAGCCTACTCTCTAAGGAAATAGGAGATTTATTCCTGGCAAAAAAATTATATGGAGACTATGTTCTAAAACATCCACCAAGAAATATTGTTTTAACTCTCTCAACCGAGGCATACACTGCAGTAGTTTCTTACAACAAGCCTTCTCTGCTTTGCAGGCCGTGTGAGGAAGTTGTTGAAGCAATTCATAGTGAACTATTGAAGGTAATCTTTGTTATCAGTTACTAACCTTCGTTAATAAGTTTCATCTTCACCATTGCTTTGTCCATGCAACAGATTAAAGAAAGAAACCAACAAAAGATAAATTATGCTTAATTCAACCTTCACAAATCAGAGACACTTCTCTTCTCCCTCTCCAGTGGTAACTTCTTTTACTATTTCTTAATAATCTTACTCACATATATTACAAAGTCTTAGTCGCTACCATGGTTCCTTTACGTAACTGAATGGCTTTTATGGAGAACTAATTTTGCACTCATAAGATTGCATTCATCGCAGTTAGAAGCTTACACTGCAACAAACGTTAAAGAGGAAGTAGAAGCTACAAAAAGAGAGTCTCTACAAGCAAATGTGGTTGAGAATATGCAGCTGAAAGTGTTCTTACCTAAGACTATAGAGATGTTTATTAAGGATGCTTCTCTAAGCTCTAATGATTTAATGGGATGGTTAATGGATAACGCATACGGGAAAGCTTTAGGCATCGGAACCGAAATATAGGGATATCTTTTCTCTTTGCTTCCTTCTTTTTAAACTAATAATTCTTTACCCCTGCGGTGTCTTCGAGATTGACAATATAGAGACTTCATGCTCATAACGTGGAGGACATGGCTTCGCGTTCATCGATCTGGTTTCTCTAAAGTGTTGGACATGCTGGGAAAGGTATTAAGTTCAGATGTACTTACGTCGGTTCTTACTCTCCAAAACCTAACCAGGTTCTTAAACTTATTATCATTTGTTATTATTATTTTTCTTTTCACCCTATCCTTCCAAGACTTTACATGGAATTGGAATAAAGGCTCACGTTTGTATGTTTCTTGTTCAGAAAATGCTCCATTCTTGTAATTTAACCACTTCTCTTTGTCCTTTTGTTCAGGAAGACCTACACAAACGGCGGCAGAAATGAATGACAATAATTCTCAAGTACGTTTTATTACTGCGTCTTTCATCTTTCAATAATTCATTGAATATAGAGCATCTGATCTATATTGCCATATTATTAGATAATAATAGTGTACTGCATTTTAAGGGACATCTAGCGCAACTCTTAATGATGTGTTATGCTACATGAGTCCCTTTACTGTCAAGTTATCATTCATTCAACTATTACATTTTTCCAGATTTGGTGTGCTCGTTGTTTAAAAACTGCCAAACCAAAATTCATTAGATAAATAGTTATAGATTTTTGGCTCAACAAAAAAAATTACTACACATTGTCACTTTTATCTTTTATATCGTTCTAATTCGTTTGATCACATTTTATGATATTTGTTGGGATTTTTCGTGACATGCTTAAATCTGTTTTTTTTGTCTCTCTCTATTTGTGCTACAGAGCAAATGTAGAACCGGAATCAAACTACTGGTACATTGGCCAGACAAATCATTGCATTGAATTTTCCTCAAGCCTTCTTATCTCTGTTAGATCTGAACTAGCCCTTACCGTGGTGGAGATATATGTTGGTGCAAGAAGAAGAGTTCAATAATATGGGCATTACGGAAATATTTTTCTTTTAAACGTAAATTCTCACGACACTTTTTTAGTTTTTGGTCGACATTCTCACGGCATTTTCTCATCCATTTTATCTCTTTATTTAACCCACTTTCCGACATTAATATATGATGTTTCTTCTCATCAATTTTCCACACTAACTGTCTTGTTGAATCCATTGTGACAACACGGCTTCACGGGAAACAACCAACAAATTCTATGTAATCCACTAGATCACTTTACGTAGCTAGAAGACTTTATGCTTACATATACTATTAATCCAACTAGATCATGTTACGTGGTTAAATGCCATTAAACCTAATGCTATGCTTTGTAGCGTACCACCGTCCATTATTACTTGGTTTCCTATATTTTTTTATGGTCGATGAGGCATGCAATTTTTTTTTTGAAATTCTCTCGACTGTATCTATTTCAATGAAGACTATATAGCAATAGATAATTCATGCTTCACATATATGATATATACAAAATTGTATTTTACGAATAATCAAAGTTTTCCGCTGTTCACAGTACATGAGTAATTGGATGACATCATTCAATAAAAAAAAAAATTAAAAACAATTTTGTAGAGCAGGTATTATATGCGTAATGGTTTTGCAAATATATTTTGATATGCTTTTAAGTGCATGATTACCTGTATTTTGAGGATCTTTTTCTACTAGCAAGAATTAGAAAACAGTTACATAGAAAATATATTTTGCTATGCTTTAAGTGCATAAATACATGTATTTTGACGACCTTTTCCTACCGCAATATTCAACGATTGTTGTGCTTTCAAAAATTTTGTTTTCGAAATTACACATTAGGCCTCACGTATAAGGTATGTCAGCCTAAAACATGTTTTGATCTTTATATGCTTTTATGTCTAGCTTTTGCTTGCACGAAATGATGTGTCAGGTTCAAAGATTAAATTTCATAGCTTAAAAAATGGATCAACAAAGAATATGGCTCAAGACATCAACAATGCACCAACACAGATTTACTCTTTTCTGCTTCTTTTTTGTAGGTTCTTTCATTGATCATATCATACGGTGTCTCTTGCATACTGCTACACTTCATTTACTGGATATTCAAAACCAATCATGTCTTAAATAGATACAAATGTTCACATTTTTCCTAATGGATTTCTCTTTAATGAGATCATGTTTTCCATGTCTTGCTTTGATATATAACATTCAAATTGACAAAACAACTAAACTCTCTTAAAAACCACCATTGCGATGACGCTCAAAGATACTATGACAAAAATTGTAACACACATTTCTCTAAGATAAGGTCAAAATTAATCTCATTCAATAAAACTCATTCTTTTCTCTCGAACTTTTGCATAAACACCGTCTCCAAACAAGGACCTCATCATAGAACCATAGAATGACCCTCACTTGTTCTCTATCACATTCACAAAAAGTACAAATGGTCACTTGAGCAAACTGAGTGAGAGATACTTATGAATAAAACCCGCGCGTATGCGCGGGTACTCACCTAGTTAAGTTAATTCCAAAGCATGAATTCATTTGATCTAGACTAACCCACTTCCATGGTGTTATTCCCTTTCTTAATTAACCATTAACACAAACTTCAATTTTGTTAACCAATAATGAAGTAGAATCCATTAACATGTTCAAATTAGCTTACAAATCCCCTCAGACATCAACTTCTATTGGCTAATAAAACATGAAAAGACCATGATCTACATTTTGTTAAGCTACTGCTAAATCTAGCAATGAACACAATTTAATCAATGAAAATTTAAAGATAAACAACCTAGCATCAATAATCTCATATGAATAAAACCTAATCTACTTTATCCTAGATCCATAAGATGAACTACTCAGAAATCATCATGCAATTCATTAAGAAATCAACAAAAGCATAAATTAAACATGACATAATGAAAAGACTAACAAGAAAAGATTACTAAAACATAAAAAGTGAAGACTTTTACTCTCAAATCATTAAAGAACAACATAAGTTTCTTATTTAGAAAAAGGATAAAGAGATGAGATGCAAAATCTTAAGCATAAATGAAAGAAGGCATAATCTAAAAGCTTAAATGTAAATAAAGTGAAACTTTTGCTAAACTCTCATGAAAACAATAAACTTTGCACAAGAACAACTAAGAATCCTAAGGTTCTTCCTTTGTACAAAAATAATAGAAGAGAAGCAAAAGCATAGGGTTTTAATGTGATAACAAGTATTTATAGGAAATGGGTAAGTATACTCGGGTTAAACTGGAGTTTGTGCGCAGGAGAGCTCGGCGTGTCTGATCTCCACGCCCGACCAAGGGTCGGGCTCATTGCTTCACATATTGATTTGTTGCTCTGCTTGCCTTCTTGCCCGACTGGGCACATAGTGTTCTTCGTCTTCGACTACTAAACCAACTTTCCGTAAATTGACCATAACTTGCGAACCGTAAATCCAGTCCATGCCGGTCTCACAAAATTTATGGCTCAATACGAAAATTAATACGTGGGCCTGATATAAAAATTTGATTAATAGTTAAAGGTAAAAAATTAATCTAACTAGTTACAAGTTACGTTTTTAAACCCAAAATTTACTAATAATAATCATTTTATATTTTTATATAATACTAGTTGAAGGACCCCCAAATATGCGGGCTTATGGTAAAAAATATTTTGCGACTCGTGAAAAATCAAACACAAAAAATAAAAAAAAATTATATCACTCATAAAAGTAAACAAAATTGAAAACTTTGATATTAAATAATTGAAAACTTACATTTTTATCTTGATTCTTTTGTCTAATTTGATTTCCCAAAAATGCACATCATTTCAAAATAATTAGTTTAATGTTATTCATGTTTGAAGTAATTTAATTCTTACTATTTCGTTACTCTAATTTTTCAAAATCTTGTTGAATTATTTTCTCAAAATGTTATTTGAATTTTCCAATTTCATAACATGTGAAAAAGACAAAACACGAAGTGTGACAACCACTGATAGAAAAGCTTCACCATTATTAAAATATTTTGACTATTTTTATTGTATTATTTTATTTTGAATTAAAATTCGTTCTAAAGAATTGGATTTTTTTCCTATTCCTTACTGAATTAGGTTTATTTTTACCATGTGGCTACTCACTCATATATTTAGTTTTCCAAAACTTTAACGAATTGAATCTTATATTTTTAATTGCAAACCTCAATAGGATTTCTTTCTTTCACATAATTGATTTCCAAATTTTGCAAGAATTTAATGATGCAAAAAGCTTTGAATAGTATTTGCATGCGTTAAATTAAAATCAATTTGTAGTTAGATATTATTCAAAAAATTAGTAATATATTAAGAGTCTTATTGATATAAAATAAAAATACGTTAAGCCTTTTCATCAACTAATATAAAGATCATTCTTATAAGTTCATTATTTTTCTTCTCTCATTTTCTAATAATACGTACTACAATACGATGATAAACACTTTCTTTTTATTTAACTTTTCTAATGTTAAATAATTGGTAACTTTTTGTGTTGATAAAAATTTATTTGTAAATTGTTTTATTCTAATATACATGTTAAATCCTTTTCGTTTAAATAGAAATAGGTTTTGCATGCGACGATTTATCCACGTATCAAGATATTTATCTATTTTAGATTATTAATATCTTTATTTGTAAAATAGTAAAAAGTAATAGGAAAATTTTGAAATATGTGATTTAAATTAGTTAAAATAAAATAACACGTGTCAAAATATTATCGATCAGTTGATACGTGTCATGATCCTTTTAATTATTATGTTTGACGCATCCAACTTTATAAAATAAGATAGATAGGGCCCACAAACATGTTACACATCACGACAAACTAATATATATTTTATTTTTTTACGTAGACAAACTAATATAATATAGCGTCATATACAGTCCTACAAAACATGGATCTTCAAAAATTATAGGGCCCATATACCTCTATCAATTTTCTTTAAGGGATCATCATAAATTAGGGGCCCAATACCAATGTTTTATAGGTATGGGCTCAGGGCCAGGCCTAACTCCAGTTGAGATGATTCAAACACCAACGTGAAGCTTACTCAATATCCTATATGTCCTTAAATATTCAGATCGATCGGAGTAGTATAAAGCTTTCATCCGACATGATCTCCAAGACGCTTCGGATTGAAACTACATTTTAGCATAAAAGCGCATGTGTCTTGTTCTTCCTCCTCTTGTTTGATCTTTTCGTCATTTGGTTATTCCTTTAATCGAAGATATCTTTGGTACCTAGGATAAAATAGATAAAATATACAAGATATGCACAAGAAAAGAGATCTACGACCCTAAGACTCAATATATGCTATATGAAGCTAAAAGTAGAAGAAACATGTTGAACCTAAGTTAATTGACTCAAAATACTAACTAAAAATGCATGTTAAAAATGGGTAAATCAGTAACAACTTAATGTTACTTGCCTAATTTGTTTTCATGTCATTTTTCTCACCTAATTTCAGCTTCTAAACATAATATTCACTAGGGCTGGGCAACCGGGTATACCGGTCGGTTCCGGGTTAAACCGATCGGTATCGGATGTATTGGAATTTTTTTATTTAATACCCATATACATACCGATGGGATAACGGTCGGTTACGGTACAGAATCGGTTTGAACCGAAACCGACCGGTATACGGAAATGAAGAACAAATATTTAACTTCGATGTATCATTATTAAACTGAAACAAGTCTTTACATGTGTTGTGTCTTTGTTTTCAATTTCCTTTTCATCAGACAAGAAACAAGAAAGTAATAACCTAAGAAAAACATAAATTTCAAAACATACGAATAATGAAGAATCAAAGTCTTAAACCTCATATTGTAACAGAAACTGAAACAAGATTTTAAAACCAGAACAACAAAAGCCAAACAAAGTCTTAAACTCTAAATTCAAAGTAAAAACAAAAGCCAAGAGCCAAAAGCAAAGTCTTAAAGAAATAAAACATCGAACAAGCTTCTTCATGCAACACTCTTCTTCTCTCACTCTCTTGCTTGAAAGTTGAACTCAGGTTCAAACTCTACATTCAAATGAAAGAACATTTTGTTAGAAATCAAAAATATAGAGATAGTTAGAAAGGGAATTCAAATGAAATTTTTTACCTCTCATAAGATCGTCTTGGAGTTGGATGTCTGCAAGCAATTGTTCAATTATGGACACTCCATTTTCATTGATACGAATCTCACACTTAAGCCATTGCTCGGTGCACATCAAGACTTCGATCATGTAGTGTGTCAAACAACTCCTATATGGATCTAATACTCTACCACTAGTGATGAATGCGTATTCCGAAGCTCCTAAAGACACTTGCATTGCAAGTATGTCCCTAGCTACCAATGATAAAACCGGAAATTTGACACTGTTTCTTCTCCACCATGACAAAACATCAAACTCTGAACCGAACATAAGTTTCAGATTCTCTGTAGCTTCTTTCAAGTACAATTGCTACTCATTACTTTTTTCTTGAATTCTTGTTTCTTGTATCATCTCCTCATAGACATTGTCTGAAACGACCCGACCCGTTTTTTTTTTTTACAATTAACCCTTGGTCTCGGATTAGCATTCCCATAAATGCTATCCTCAACAACCAAGCAAACACACAGATTACACTACAGCGGATAACAATAACTCAAATAACCAATTTCATTAAAATGCTAAACCAATCAGTTCATCAGATAATCATTCCAAAAGAATCCAGCAACTTAACAGTGATTCTAAAACAGTAATGGAAACAACACAAAACACAAAACTCGAGACCCTAGATCATCTCCCTCTTCGTAGCCATGATTCTACGATCACAATTTGCCTTTACCTGCATCACATGGGAAAAAGAGATGCGTGAGTATTATCATAAATACTCAGTGAGACGCTCATCCCATCTACGACTGCGCACTCAGGCACGATGGAACCACTCAGGCAAACATACAACAAACAGCACATAAACACAAAGAACAAGAAAGGCTCAATCACAGCCAACCAGACAGGCTGTCGATCGACACTACCACTAGGTGTCGATCGACACCTTCTGTACGTGTCTGTCGATCGACACACCCTCTAGGTGTCGATCGACAGCACCTGTACATACATGTCGATCTACACACCCTCTAGGTGTCGATCGACAGACTCCGTGCTGGTCTGTCGATCGACACCCACGATGGGTGTCGATCGACAGGCCTACGCAGAATCCTGAGAAATCGATCATAATCCTCTCGGAACGATTCCTCCTCTGCGTCAACACGAAACCTGCACGAAAACAACAATCCAAACAGAACAAGAACAATACACAGCCACGATCAATCAACTCAAGATCAACAATTCATTCCAAACCTATCACCAAGCAACCCTAACGAATCCACCGGCCTATAAGCCATGGTCACGCACTCACCTTGAATTATTCGGATAGAAACTGATAGAATTGAGGCTAGACACAAAATCCACGACAATCACCACGAAATTCCAATCCAAATTGATCAAGAACCAAACCCTATTCCACAAAACTCTCAAGAACAAAAGAAACTTCTCTCAAACTTCTTTTCTCTAATTTTTGGACTTCTGCTCGATCAGAATGCGGCCAAAAACCCATATATATGAAGCCCTAAGTTCCCCAAACCGGCCCAGTCCAATCGAACGACTTAAATCGAACCAGACAAACCGACCTAAAAAGGCCCTGTCGATCGACACACACCATGTGTGTCGAACGATAGCCCTTAACAAGCCTGTTGATCGACACACACCATGTGTGTCGAACGACAGCCCTTAACAAGCCTGTCGATCGACATACACCACGTGTGTCGATCGACAGCCCCACCATTTTCCTCAAAAAAAAGGTGCACGGGGGGTCACAATTCTCCCCCACTAAAACTGGACATGTCCTCGAATCCTCAAACACAGCCCACATGGCTAACCCCCTGGCCAACCTGCCACTGACACCGAAAACTACATATCGCAGACCTTCTCGAGGCTAACATCCGTCCTATGCATATAGACCCGTCTACGACATTGAATGGCTTATAGCTCATAACTACACCCTCTGACTCTCGGGATCGTCACCCCTCAAGTCATCGGTGCCTCGTATCAACCCACCTCAGTCCACGCAGTCCTGACGATGTCTGATACGACTATCTCCATACCCCTCAGCCTTCATAACACATAGTCCATCAAGCTCTCGGCATGCAGGGAACCCGCACATCCCCTGGAGAGACACAACTCTCAAAGATCTGCCAGAGATCACAATCTCCAAAAAGCTATCTCCATATCCTCACGTCCCTAGTCCATGCAGTCCTGGCGAACGATCGATATGCAGGGAACCCACACATCCCCTGGACGATCCAACACTAGACGTCTAAATGCACCTCTGACCGGAACCACCTCCCAAGGTCTCAACATGATACTCCCAACCCGGAATACCATCACAACATGATCTCACAGATCACCTGGACCATCCATCACACCAGATGTCCCTGCAGAGTCTCTCCGGAACTAGACAGCCCTAACCACCGTAAAAATTCTATTCCGAGACTCTCCCACACACACACACACACAAACCCGTTAGAGTTCCTACCGAAACTAACAAGTTCTATCTACAATAAAACTTCTATTTCGAGGTTCTCTAACCACTAACACATGACTAACAAGTCACAAACATAAGAATAAACATCTTATTGACTGGAAAAATGTCATAATCATTTCGACACAATGAAAATACATAATCCAAAAACCAAAAACCTCACCACACACGGTGACCACAACACAAAACCGAAACTGGAAAACCACAAAGAAAAACGAAATCACTCCTCGGCTTACTTATCGAACCACTTCCTGAACTTCGTTTTCATCTTTGCCTCTGGTTCCCAAGTCTCCTCCTGAATACCGTAACAGTCCCATAAGACTCTCAACAACGGTACTCTCTTCCAGCGCAGAACCTTGATACTTCTCTCAAGAATCCTAACCGGTCTTATCCCAACAGTCAGATTAGGCTGAAGATCTGCAGAAATCGTCACGACTACCTCCTCAGAAGCATGCAAGCATCTCCTGAGCTTCGAAACATGAAACACGTCATGGAATTTCTCCATGATCGGAGGCAGCTCCAACCGATAAGCAACTGGCCCCACAAGTTCCACAACCCAGAACGGACCCATGTACCTAGTACTCAGCTTATCCTCGGATATGGACCTGTTCAGACCCCGCATCATAGCCATCTTGAGATACACTCGATCTTCGACTGCAACTCCAACTCTTTCCTTCTCTTATCGGCATAACTCTTCTGCCGATCCTGAGCTCTTTCATGTTCAGCTTCACGACACGGATCTTTTCCGTCGTCTCCTGAACAAAATCTGCACCAAAGACGCTCATCTCCCTCTCTTAGTAGCTCCCGGATGAATCGAAAACTTGCTCGCGTGAGCTTCTCTCATAATTTCCTGCCTCAAGTTATCATCTTTAGGAACACACACTCGTCCATGCACTAAGATAGTCCCGTTGGCAGAAACCTGATACTCGGAACCAGCAGCCTTAGAGATATCAATCAACACATGATCCTTCTCCTGAGCTACTCGGATCCTGCTTAAAAGATCTGCCTGATCCGCTGCCGCTAATCCCAACGGTTCCTCTGAAGTAACACACAACCTCAAAGTACTAAGCATGCTCACCAGATTCTCCACTTCTCGCTCCTGAGACGAATCATACCTTCTCCGACTAAGAGCATCTACTACAGTGTTAGCTTTACCCGGATGGTAAACAATGTCCAAGTCATAATCTGCCAACAACTCTAACCATCGCCTCTGTCGTACATTCAAATTCTGCTGAGTAAAAATGTACTTCAGATTATGATGATCAGTGAACACCTGAACCCTGCCACCATACAGATAAGACCTCCAAATCTTCAACGCAAAGATCACTACAGCCAACTCCAAGTCATGAACAGGATAATTGCCCTCGTGCTTCCTCAACTGCCTCGAAGTATACGCAATCACCTTATCCTGCTGCATCAACACACAACCCAAACCAACTGCCGAAACATCTGTATACACCACATAAGGCTCACCAGGTTCTGGCAATGCCAATACTGGTGTACTAGTCAACATCGTCTTCAGCTTCGCGAAACTCAGCTTACAATCAGTAGACCACACGAAAGGAACATCCTTCCATGTCAGCTTCGTCATAGACTGAGCCATACTCGCAAAACCTTAAACGAATCTCTGATAATAACCTGCCAACCCAAGAAAACTCCTGATCTCAGTAGCATTCCTCGGTCTAAGCCAATCTCGGATAGACTGAATCTTCGCCGGATCCACAGAAACTCCTTCTGCAGAAACGATGTGACCCAGAAATCTCATCTCTCTCTGCCATAAACTACACTTGCTCAACTTCGCGAACAGCTTCTATTCCCGCAACTTCTCCAGAACTCTCCTCAGATGAACCTCATGCTCTTCAAGACTCTTCGAATACACCAAAATGTCATCGATGAAGATGATCACGAACTCATCCAGATACTCCTGGAAAACTCCGTTCATCAACCTCATAAATGCCGCTGGTGCATTCGTCAACCCGAATGGCATAACTACAAACTCAAAATGCCCATACCGAGTCTTGAAAGCCATCTTCCAGACATCTGCTTCGTCAATCGGAATCTGGTGGTAACCGAATGCCAAGTCAATCTTGGAGAACCAAGTAGCCCCTCTCAAATGATCCAACAACTCATCAATTCTCGGAAGAGGATACTTGTTCTTCACAGTGACTCGGTTAAGCCCTCGATAATCGATGCACAACCGGAAACTACCATCTTTCTTCTTCACAAACAACACCGGTGCTCCCCACGGTGAAATACTTGGTCGAATAAAACCCTTCTCCAACAAATCCTCCAACTGCTTCTTCAGTTCTGCCAACTCTGTTGCAGCCATTCGATAAGGTGCCTTAGACAACGGCGTCGTTCCGGGCTCTAACTCAATCGTGAAAGGATCAGACCGATACGGCGGTAATCCCTGCAACGACTGAAAGACATCCTCGAAATCCCGAGCAACCCGAATATCTCTTACAGCAACCCCACCAACAGCTTCTGGCATTACAATCGTGGCCAAGTAAGCCTCACAACTCCTCTCAACTATCGCCTCAGCCTGGACAAGTGAGATCACGAGACTACCTGAAGTCGGTCTCATTCCTTGATAAACCAACCTACCACCTTCACGTTCAAACACCACTCGACCCCGGTGACAATCCAGATGGACTATGTACCGATTCAACCATACCCAGGATAACATCGTACAACTCCACCGGACTAATCACCAAGTCTGCTGGCATCAACTCACCCGCTACCAAAATAACCACATCTTTCGCCCGGCCATGAGTAGCTAGAAACTCTCCTCCAACAACCATAACCGGTCCAGTCCGCTCATCAGCGTCACTCCGAATACCACTTCTCTCAGCATGATCTGGAGTAATGAAGCAATTCGATGCTCCAGAGTCAAACAACACGTGGGACTCACAGCCGCCTACAAATAAGGTCCCTACACAAATCTCATGTGCTAAGCAACCTAACTTTCTATCACAAAGGCAAACAATCCAAAACAAACACCAAAATTCTACACTACTGAATTTACAAAGTCTGAATTAGAGAGTTTACCTGTGATCGGCCTCGAGCTCGGCTCACCCGGTGCTGCAATAGCCGGCGGACGCTGCATCGCTGCAATCTGCTCCACAGGCTGCACTACCCCATACTGAGCCACTGGCTGCACAACTGCCACTGCCATCTGCTGCAACTTGGGACAGTTCAACCTGAAGTGCCCCGGCTCTCCACACTGATAGCACGTCCGAATCGCTCGAGCCTCGCTCTGCTTAGGGTAACTCACCTTCTTGTGATCCAAACTACCATAACCAAAGCACCCTCGGCCACTCTGACCCGATCTCGAAGTGTCATCCCACTTCCTCTTATGTCCCTGCGCAGGCTTGCCGCCTTTGCTAGGACCTACCTGCTGCACCTGCTGCTGAGGCCTCCGAGGCTGAACAGCTATAACTACTACCGCAGCCTGTTCCCTCAGATCCTCCTCGATCTGTGCAACCATCTCTACCAGCTCCACTCTGAAATCAAATCTGATGCCTCTGCACCGAGTCCTCAAGTCTGGTCAAAGTCCCCTCACGAACCTCCGAATATGAGCCTGCTCATCCTCCAGACTCCTACCAGCATACCCCAAGAGTCGGTTAAACTCCGCGTCATACTCTCGGACCGACATCGAGCCTTGAGTCAACTCCAAGAACCTCGCCTCGAGCCTATCCAAAGCCTCATGAGGGAAGAACTTGGCGTTGTACTCCGCCACAAAGTCTGCCCAAGATATCACCGCCCGAGCACGTCTCGCTGCAACACCCCTCCACCAGAGGTGTGCATCACCGTCCAAATAATGGACTACCAGATCAACCATGTATCCCTCTAGACACCTGATCGAGCAAAAATTCCGTTCCATCCTCATCCGCCACTCATCAGCATCCTCAGGCTTAGCACCTCCTGCAAAAGAACCAGTATCGATCCTCTGCATCTGCTCCATCATCCGGATAAAAGACGGAACCTCCTCAGCAACCGCAGCCCTCGGCTGCACCTCTGCCACTCGTGGCAATACTGGAGCCTGCACTGGCACCGCACCTGGTAACCGCTCCAACAACTGCCTCAACAGGTCAGCCAGACGATCATCACCAGCCGGGGCTACACCCGCGGCCACACAGCAACCCCAGCTGCGCCAACTCCACCAACACCACAAGCCTCAACAGGACCCAAACCAGCCCCAACAGGACCCAAAACCGGCCCTAACACTGGCAGTCACACTGGCGGACTGACCATCACGCAAAGTCTACTGAACTGTCGCAGCCCCATGCGTAGAACTCTGAGCCTCACTCACGACTGGCTCATCTACAGGTCCACGACCTCTACCTCGGCCTCCTCGGCCCCCACGACCACGCCCTCTAGCTGTCCTAACCATCTCACTGCACTCACAAGCAGACAAGCTGAGCACTAGAAAGACCCAAAACACAATACCAAAACACACTTACCGTGGAATCTCTTTGAAGGCTCGAAGGAAGATGATCTAGAATCCCCAAACCCATAGAATTGCAAATTTACCAATTTCAATCCGACCAGTTCTAGCCCGTCCTAAAACCGTAAGGGCTCTGATACCAAACTGAAATGACCCGACCCATTTTATTTTTTTACAATTAACCCTTCGTCTCTGATTAGCATTCTCATAAATGCTATCCTCAACAACCAAGCAAGCACACAGATTACACTACAGCGGATAACAATAACTCAAATAACCAATTCCATTAAAATGCTAAACCAATCAGTTCATCAGATAATCATTCCAAAAGAATCCAGCAACTTAACAGTGATTCTAAAATAGTAATGGAAACAACACAAAACACAAAACTCGAAACCCTAGATCATCTCCCTCTTCGTAGCCGTGATTCCACGATCACAATTTGCCTTTACCTGCATCACATGGGAAAAAGAGATGCGTGAGTATTATCATAAATACTCAGTGAGACGGTCATCCCATCTATGACTGCGCACTGAGGCACGATGGAACCGCTCAGGTAAACATACAACAAACAGCACATAAACACAAAGAACAAGAAAGGCTCAACCCAGCCAACCAGACAGGCTGTCGATCGACACTACCACTAGGTGTCGATCGACACCTTCTGTACGTGCCTGTCGATCGACATACCCTCTAGGTGTCGATCGACAGCACCTGTACATACCTGTCGATCTACACACCCTCTAGGTGTCGATCGACAGCCTCCGTGCTGGTCTGTCGATCGACACACCTCGTGGGTGTCGATCGACAGGCCTACGTAGAATCCTGGGAAATCGATCATAATCCTTTCGGATTGATTCCTCCTCTGCGTCAACACGAAAGCTGCACGAAAACAACAATCCAAACAGAACAACAACAATACACAGCCACAATCAATCAACTCAAGATAAACAATTCGTTCCAAACCTATCACCAAGCCACCCTAACGAATACACCGGCCCAGAAGCCATGGTCACGCACTCACCTTGAATTGTTCGGATAGAAACTGATAGAATTGAGGCTAGGCATGAAATCCACGACAAACACCACGAAATTCCAATCCAAATTGATCAAGAACCAAACCCTAATCCACAAAACTCTCAAGAACAAAGAAACTTCTCTCAAACTTCTTTTCTTTGATTTTAGGACTTCTGCTCGATCAGAATGCGGCCAAAGACCTATATATACGAAACCCTAAGTTCCCCAAACCGGCCCGGTCCAATCGAATGACTTAAATCGAACCAGACAAACCGACCTAAAAAGGCCCTGTCGATCGACACACACCATGTGTGTCGAACGACAGCCCTTAACAAGCCTGTTGATCGACATACACCACGTGTGTCGATACAGCCCCTCCATTTTCCTAAAAAAAAAGGTTCACGGGCGTCACATTGTCCATTCTTTCATAGCCAATACCATTGACAAGAACCCTTTTCTGAAAAACCTCACCTATTACCTCAGCTTGAGAAGATGATTCACCTTGTTCAAACTTAGAAGATGGACCTTGTGAGCCACCACTGCCACTGTTTTTCTCTAAGAAAAAACCAGTGTACTCATCAAACAAATCCTCTAGTATAGTTATAACTGAAGCATAAAGACGAGAAGCCTCAACGCCGTCCTTTCCGTAGGGCTTGTCAAAGCAAAGCTGAGCAAATTTCATATTCTTCGTCGGATCAAAAACACTAGCAACTATCAGAAGCTTATTCATTTCTACCTTCTCGGCAAACATATTCTAATACTTACCCAATTTCCCTAACATAGTGGAGGCTTTGTTCCTTAACTCTACATCAGGCCCTAAACTATTGCTTATTGCAACAATATTATTAGTGATGGTCACTATCTCATTGTATATCTTATGAGAAGCAACAGAAGTTGAAGCTGAGAGACGTAAAGTAGATTCGTAAAAAATGATAAGGAAGTGAATCAACCTGTCAATTGCTTCCCAATCACGTGTAGATGGTGGTCTGACCCTCTTCTTTCCATCAACATGCTCCATAAACCAGTCGTTGTAAGGCTTATCTTCCTACTCCATTTTATCAAACGCCACTCTGAACTTTGCAGCTTGCTCCAGCATGAGATAGGTGGAATTCCACCTCGTCTTGACATCAAGAGGAAGGCTTCCCCTTGTTATCTTTCCTGTTTCTACACGTAGATCCTCTTGAATATTATTCACCTAATTAATTGGAAAAAAAAAATATATATTGAAATAAATAAATTTAAAGTCACATCATCATTTTTAACGTTGGTTTAGTAGAGCTATATGATAATGACCCGGTTAAGTTTTGGTCAATTCCAATTTCATTTTGGTATCCGGTTGAGTTTTGGTCAGTTCCAGTTTCATCTTAGGGTGGTTGGATCTCTTGTTGAGAGAGTCGAGCAGTGAGTAGTGAGGTGAGAGCTTCGACTCTGCTTTGTCTCTCTCTCTGTGTCAAATCACACACCACCATCAACCATGCGCTCGCTTCTTCTCTCCCTTCGGCGCGCTACTCTAATCTCGAGGCATCATCGTTACGCTTTCGCTCCTCTTCATAAGTGCTTGATCCAAATCAATCCTTCTCCACCATTCCCTGTTATCCTTCTCCATCATTCCCTGTTTTCGTCTTCTAAGATTGCAGGGCCTTTAGTGGAGTACGAGCGCAGAATCGTGGCTGGAGAGTTATTGGATGGTGATCAGTGTCAGGTAAACATCCTCTCATCTCATCTTCTTTTGTTTATTGCTCTAAAATCAATTCTGGATTGCAGCTAGCTACTTTAAGAGAGCTTCAGAGACTCTACGATGAGCTTGTTCAATACGCTGATGCTTGCAGATTGGATCGTTATTCTGCATCTGCAAAACCCACTAGGTCTTATATATTTCCTTCATTACTATTACTATTGTATTGTCTGTGTTGAAATGTTGACGATTATTTATCTCAGGAGTAGATGGTTCTGGTCCAAATTTGTGTCTCACTCTTCTGTCTCACCAGTCAAAGGATTATATCTATATGGCGGAGTGGGAACTGGAAAGACAATGCTCATGGACTTGTTTTTCCATCAATTGTAAGTAGGAGATGAAAAATGTATCTTGTTTTATGGGTTTTACTTATATCTGATCATCGGGATAGGCCAGCTAGCTGGAGAGCACAGAGGATTCACTTTCACAATTTCATGTTGAGTGTTCATACTCGCTTGCAAGTAAGATTCCAGTTCCACTTCCAACCTTGCTTTTTTCTTTAATTGCAACAATAACCTCTGGACTCCTCTGCAGAAGCACAAGGGTCTCGAAGATCCACTTGAAGTCGTTGCCTTGGAAATAGCAGACGAGGCTATATTACTGTGTCTAGATGAGTTCATGGTATGTCTCAAGCTCATCTTCACTAATGTAAAAATTTGTTCTGGGTAACTCACCTTTCTTTATTGTGAAAGGTCAATGATGTAGCTGATGCTCTGATACTAAACCGTCTCTTCAGACACTTGTTTAACAATGGAATTGTAAGTACTCTCTATGATATTTGTCCTTCTCAACTCTTCAAACCTACTAGACCTACATACAGTTATTTAAAAGTTTATTCATGTCGGTAATTGGAGGCAAATGTAGATTCTTGTTGCCACATCAAACCGTGCTCCAGACAGTCTCTATGAAAGAGGTTTACAGAGGGACCTATTCCTTCCATTTATTGCCACACTAAAGGTATGCAATGCCTGCTCCTGAACTCGTTTCCTATGATCCATTATTCTGTGGCTGATGCTGAGAAGCAATTTTTGTAGGAAAGATGTGTGATACGTGAAATTGGTTCCTCGGTGGATTATCGGAAACTGACCTCTGTGAGTGATTGCAATTCCCTCAGTAACTCAGTCTCAGTTTTCTTCCAACACAATAACAATCTTATAGCTGTATACTCTTGGATGCAGGCTGAAGAGGGATTCTACTTCATTGGAAACGATATTGCTGGCCTTCTTAAACAGAAGTTTCAGATGTTGGTTGGTGATCAACCAGCCGGTCCTGAATCTGTTGAAGTAGTAATGGGAAGGAAATTGCAGGTTTTTTGCTCCTTTCCCAGATGCATCAACTTGTAGTTCACAATTTTTTACTGAGAAGTGCTTTACGTTAGTTGATTAAGCCAAAAACGTTCAGATACCATTCCAATTAATAGCTTATATGATATCCCTCAACCTTTTTTTCGTACTTTGTTGAATGTTAGGTTCCACAGGCTGCCAATGGGTGTGCTTACTTTCTTTTTGAAGAGCTGTGTGATAGACCCCTAGGCGCAGCGGATTATCTCGGATTGTTCAGTGAGTGAACACCAGAACCGTCATACTTTTGTCATTGCACTCTAGCTCTTTCGTGCTGCCTGCTTAGTCTTGAGATCCATATTTCACTGCAGAGAAATTTCATACATTGGCTCTTGAAGGTGTACCCCTTTTCGGACTCCACAATCGAACTGCAGCTTACCGCTTTGTGACACTGGTTGATGTATATTTCCATCTCTCTTTTCTACATTGAATATCCAAAAATCTCTTTTTGGCAAAACTGGAATCTCTGAGATTATTTACAGGTGATGTATGAGAGCAAAGCCAGACTCCTGTGCACAGCAGAGGGTAGCCCTGTTGAACTGCTGGAGAGAATAGTGACAATCTCTGATGCGCAGCAAATAGCACCTAGAACCTCTTCAAGATCAAGGAAGAGTGATGATCTCGACCTATGCGTGGACAATGAGCTTGGTTTTGCTAAAGACCGCACCATTAGCAGGTATGATCTAGCTACTGTTTCCTTTACTCTATTTTGTAGTCTTGACTGACAATCTCTGATGTGTGACAGATTAACGGAGATGAACAGCAAAGAATACTTGGAACAACATTCAACAATTTTGCAGGAGAAGCAGCCTTCTTAGTTTTAAAGTGTGATAGAAAATTCCGTCAAACCATTCTAACCATTATTTACTGAACAAAGGGTCTCAGATGTGTTGGTGTACACACCCATTCTTTGCCTTGCAAGTTGATCATGTGTTCAGTAACCGGAAAACGTAGATTCACTTGAAATTCGTACAAAGTCTTATCGCCAAGCTTTAAAATACAAGGAAGAGATATTCATGGTGTTCTCATTTTGGGAGGCCATGAGCTACTTTTAACGAGACACAATAGGCCATGACGTGATCTTTCTGTAGAGAGAAATAATCATGGCCTAACAGGCAACACTATACATAGTTAATCAAAAGACTAACAAAACAAAGGGACAAATATTTATTATGGAATTGAAACCAAAAACTGAAAGCAGGAGAAAAGTTGTTAAAGCAGGAGGGATGAGTCTTGGTCCTGCGCTGCAACACAAAACATTCAAATTTAGAAATGCTTTCCTCGACTTTCTTGGGAACTATGATGATTGTGTAACTCAGTCTCATCCATGGAGCCATATCTATCTTTCTCCATTTCTTTAGCCTCAATGTTAATACTTCAATGACAGAAAATTGCTGCAATGCTTCTTCAACTTGTGACTTCAATTTGCTCAGTTTCATTGTCGCTGTAATCTCCCAAGCACTTGCCTCCTTGTCCTTTACCATTTTTCTCGTCAGATGTCCCCTGTACTGTGGTTTTCTCTTCACCTATTGTCAAATGTCCGATTTCAGCTCTCTCTGTAGTTTCCTGTGCAATGACTTCTCCATCCTCTGCAGCTTTCTTCTCGTCGTTGCTCTCTTCTTCGCTTCCACTCTTCTCCTCTGAGCTTTCAGTACCAGGTAATTCTTCCAAAGGCAGTTGTGCTGACATTATAAGCCCATTCTGAGGCTGTGTAACAGGCATGTTAGACGGATATCCCCCCTCTACTGGTGATAGAAAGTACCCATTCTGTGTTATTTCCGCTCCATTTGGAGATACGAAATAGCTGTTTGGTGACACTGGATAACCATTCGAGACCCAAGGTTGACTAGGTATGAACTCAGCAGCATGGGGGTTCATTATTCTTGGGGCATTACATTGATTAGCGTCACCACTGGACTCGGTGCTATTGGGGAAGCTTGGTTTGTTACGCGGGACCCTGTTTCCTGATCGGTTGTAACAACCACCTGAGAGCCTAGGCCCATAGGGAACTCGAGCTGTTACAGACTGATGAGGAATTGACCTGCGGACATGGTTTACAGGAAGCATTGGAGGAATATTCAATGGGGAGGGAAGGATGCCGCCATGGTCTTTGAATCCTGGAACTGTAATCGACCCAAAAATTGGAATAGTCGTTGGGGTATACGGTGGTGCAGACGCAGACAGCTTCTTACTCATCTCTTTTTGTGCCTCGCATGAATCTTGCTTTTCTCCACCTTCAGCTACTGATGACTTTGGGCCTGAGGCTCCATTGGGTACATCTTCTGTTTCACCATCTACTGCTTTCAGTCCAGCATCAGAGACATCCTTCTGTAGCTTCACTTCGGTTGCTGGTCCACTGCCATTTGAATCGTTTGCTGTTGGTGACTTATTCAAGAGACGTGTATTTGTTGAATCTGATACACTCTCCGGTTTTCCTTGTTTTGCATTTGATGTGGTTGTCTCTGTTGGAAATGCTTTTTTTGCTGCTTTTTTGTCCTCCACATTCGTCTTCAACTCTGATCCACCATCAAGCATCCCTCCTTGCTCTTCTTTTTTTTCTATAGCCACATGCTTATTTTCACTCTCAGCATCCTCCCCCTTAACTTTTTCAGGACCATCTACCACAACTTTTTCCACATCTAAAGTCTCTGGGGGAGTTGTTTCTTCTGGCAACTGCTCCGCAACTAATTTTACAATCGTTCCAGGGGGTGCTAATGCAACCTCCTTATAGGAAAACAATTTTCCAGCTTGGACACTCACGGGACTCACCATCGGAGTTGACTTGTTGTTCTGTTCAGTACAGGCTGGGATTGCCAGGGCTGATTTATCAGTGACTGGACTTTCTCCCTCAATATTGGAGCTGTTTTGCTTTCTGTTCAAACTCGGGCTCTTTCGAAGCTTCTTCGCATGTTGGGAATTAGAACTAGCAGCAGAAATTGAAAGCTCAGTTGAATTGGTCCTTGGGGATGTGAAATTGGTAGATTTTCCTCTGCTTCTTGATGTCAGCTGGGTCCCGTTTATGAAGTTTGTGTTCAGCTTTGCCAGGCTGGGCCGGATTCTACGCGCAGAAGGATAACGATTTTTCGGGACAGCTTCTTGCCATCCTTCATCAGATTCATCAGCCTCTTGGGTCATGGACTCGAGCTTAACCAGTGTCAGCTGGTCTTGAGGTTCCAAATCAAGTTTTTCAATCTTTGTTTCCTCAGCTTTTGGTTCAGATATGTTCTCTTTATCACTTGAACTCTCCCCAGAGAGATGAGCCGGAGTCAGAATTTCATCATCTTTCTGATTTTCTTCTGACACAGGTCCTGGACTTTGCCCTGCTCTTCCCTTGACCTGAATAAACATATCGATCATAATATCTGTCATGCCAAATTAATGATCGAAGTTCAATAAAAACATGGATTAAGTCACCAAAAAGTAAATATGACCTTCAGGCGAGCTTTCCTTTGGGCGTCCCTTGCTTTAAGATCAGAATCCGGAGTTATATAATCCAACAGGTCTGATACACTGTAATTGGAAGAAAAAAAGCTCATAATTTAGACTTGTCCAAATTTGTACTAGTGGTCTAAGTAGATGTTATGCATTTATAATTCCATATATGGTAGTCAGTTCAGCTCTATCAAATATATTTTGGTACAATTTGTAAACAGTGCTATAGAATGGAATGCGGGGGCAGATAAATAAATATATAAAATGGACGATTGTTTTCCATACCTGAGATGGCCTTTGCTGGAAATAGAGGCGTCTGGCTTGGGAGTTCCATTTCGTGCAGCTTCTTGCTGCTCCAGAGCTTTAGACTCAAAATACTCAAGCCACGCAGCCGCATCCTAACACAGTTCTAGAGCGTAAGAAACTTTTAAACTGAGTCTCCTTGTAAATCGTAACTAACTAAGCACCTGTGTCCGAAGATCCTCAGGGCCTAGTTTTGCTTGTAGAATCTGTAGAGTGGTTTGCTCATGTTGGACGCTCAAGGAGAATGCATCCATCAGAGAAAGAGCAATAGCAATGGCATGGTAGCTGGCAGCAGTCTGAACAAAACATAGCACAAGTAAATTCATGTTTTAGTCATCATTTAGCTTCCATGGTAAAACAGCAAGCACAGCCTTAGTGGCATGGGAATCACTGTCTTTGGACATCGACAGGTCGTGAAAATGTTAACTTTTATCCGGTTTGACTTCAGCCAACAATTTGTTTATTTAGTTTCCTTTTTCTGTTTTTCTTATATCACAGAAGATTTAAGTTTATGGATGTTGGTTTGACAAGAGGCCATAAAACTGCAAAATATCAAGTCCTTGCTTAACAAAACCAACCTGGATATGATCAGCTCCAAGTAGTCTCTGGTTACATTTCAACGCTTCATGAAGGTATCTTAAAGCCACATGTGCATTCCCCAAACCTTCTTCCATCATTGCTACGTTAATATAAGTGGCAGCCGTATTTGGATGTGATGGTCCACAAGTTAGATGCAGAAGGTACAATGCACGGTTGACATACCTACAGCAAGAATAACATGTTAGTGAATCGAACAATTAAATTTCTAGGCATTGGCTTTGGGAAATGCGGAGAGCATACTTCAACGCTAACTCGGTGTGCTGAAGACGATAGTAGAAGACGGCCAGGTCACCGTAGCTTTTCATTGTGTCTGGGTGATCAAGCCCAAGTTCCCTTTCATTTATGTCGAGTGCTTTCTGCTGATAAATGGTAGCCTGAAATATCAAAACTTGTTAGTTTCAGAAGAAAAATTCTTCTCCAAAGGAAGTAGATGAGTTGAACGATGCCTTGGAGACAGTCCCAATTTCTTTCAAAGTGAATACCTGGTTGAAGTCCCCTGTATGGTACAGCACAACGGCAAGAAGACTATACGCTCCAGCGGTCATTCTATGATATGGGCCGCACACTGCTACAAGCTTCGCCAATGCCTATGCAATTCATCCCAGAATATCAACTGACTTAAACCGTCCGAATCAAAATGAATACTTTGGTATGAAGAAAATTTCAGAAACAAAATATTAAGCTGAAGAGTGATTCTTGGAGTGGAAAATCGTCCTTTTCCATGAAAACAAAACCCTTTGATTCAATATTTACATGGTACTCAGTTGGTCTATATTAGTTCTTGAAAGAAACAAAATTGGTAGGCACAAAAGATGGGGAAACTTAGAAGATAAAAACAATGTTCAAATGTTTCAGTTTGTTCAGCGAAAAAAGGCTATAAAATGGCTGGTGTGTGACAGAGAGAGCGCAGCCAGATAACTGGATTTTGGGAAAGAAGGAAGGAATGTATTCAGACTAGTCAAGAAAAATCCTACCTTACATGGTTAGGATACAAAAAGAGGAGTCAGAAAAAAATCGGTTATACCTTGGTGCCATAACTGACAGCATCCTCCAGTTTTCCTTTATCTAAGGAAGTTTTGGATGATTCCAACAAAGTGCGTCCATCAGCAGATGAACATGCTACATGCTGCAAACAAGAGCAGTGCTCTTAAGTCACTGAAAATTTTGTTATAGCTGATTACTAGAGTAAGATAATTACGCATGTACCTTATACACAGGAACCATACTGATAATATCAAACTTCTTAAAAGGATATGACGTATCCATATCATAGTCTTTAGGAACAAGTTCCAGACCAACCTAAAACGATGGTGAAACGACGTATGAGAATCTAATGTTAAATTGTCCCAGTTGAAAAACAAACTGATTGACAGCCACAAACCTTGTGTGACAGTCCTCTAAGAATAGCAAACTTTCTCAGTTCCTGACCGCCTTCATGTTTCCATTCCCACCCAAACCTCTTAAAAATGAACGTTTCTACCCAGGTCCACTTTATTTTTTCATCATATTCACTCTCAGTGTCAGACGGTGTTCCCAATAGGACGTTTAAGCATGATGCTATTGAGGTGGCCACATCAGCGATGTTTTCAACTGCTGCTACAACAGCCTGCAGCATATGCTTGTATGCCCGAACAACCATTTCGTGTATACAGAGGGATTGCACATGAGGGAGCTTTTCAGCCAGCTCAACCTACGATGAAAGAAGAAAAGTGTGATTCCTATAAGAAATGGGGCACTTTTCTTTTCTCTACAAAAGCATATTTTGTTGTCCAGTTTGAAGAGAAGGGAACCAAAGACTAAGAAATGAAATGGTTACCACTCTCCCCAAGGAATGCATTTGCAAGCCTCTGGTGTGCATGAAATCTGTCAGAGTTCTCCCATCGACTGGTGAGAGTTCAAGCGACCCGAAGTCTGCTACCTGTAATATATCAATCTCAACTTTTTGAGTAACTGAACATTATCCCTAGACAGGAAAATAACGATCCGAATAACTGACCAATTTTGGAAGGGCAGTTTCATCGTAGTATTTGCGAGCCATTTCAATCAGTTCTTTGGGTGACTGTGGGGCAGGTTCGTGGACAGAAAGAACACAACGTAAAATTCATTTTAAAAAAAAAAAAAACTAGAAAACAAGTCATCGCTTACTACTAGCCTCGAATATTATATCTTATCAGCTGGGGAAACAGACAAACCTTGAGATGAAAACCAGTTTCTGATTCTTTAAGGCGCTGATATGCAGCTTCTGTCACCAGTTCTTTCCATATATTTTCCATTTCCTCATTTTGTTTCGCCAGTTCCTTCTGATCCTCAGTTTCTGTTTTATTTTCAGAGTCAACTGTATTAGCAAGGCCCTCTTTGCCCGGTTCAGATTTGTTAGCTTTCACATCAATCTTCTTTTTTATCTCCTTCAGCAGTGCACCTTGTTTTCCAAGACCCTTAACAGGTGACTCAGGCTTAGCATCTTCAGTTTTCTTAGACTCACTTTTACTTGAAGCTTGATTTTGCAAATGTTGTACCCAACAAGCTCCTAATTCCCACCTTATGGGCTTGGTGTTTCTTGAGGGTTCACCCTCCAATTTTTGCAGACTATCCTCAAATACTTTCCTCACAAAGGACTTAGCCAGACGTATTTGTTCTGATTCTGCATTTGGTGATCTCTGAGCTATGGTAGAAGGCGTTGACGACTTGTGCAATAGAGTTCTCAAGCTGAAAATGACATGCAGAAAAAGATTTATAAATACCTTCTATTGCAAAATCCAAAATATCGTATGCCAAAATGCCAATCATGCCAAATGACATGTTGAGAAATGCAAACGTGGATCAAAAGGAGATGCATTTTTTGCTCAAAACTTGTAGACAACTATATGAGTAACCAGTAATGCAAGAAACAACGATTTTACCTATTTACATTCAGTGCATTTGCACCTCCTTCGGGTTGGTCTTCGATGTCAATATCCTGTAGGATTCGTCCCCCATCCAAGTTAAATTCAGTAGCAACCTTTACAATCGCTGTGAAGCCACAATGTCTGACAACCACCACCCCTAAGGTAGACGTATCCTATATAATTGAAGTAAGTCTCAGTAACAAATTCCACTAGAATAAGCTAAGTAAATCAGCCCAAGCTAACGAAATTACATGAACCGTAGCGCTCTCGTCAGCAGTGATCCCTTTAAGCAAATTCCGTTGTGCAAGTTCTTCCTGAGAAATCTCTAGAACCCTAGACCCATCACTTTTCCGGTCAAGCTTGGCACTGGCATCAGGATCATCTCTAGCCACCCGTGTGATTAAATCACCTACTCTTTCTTCATGGAAAGCCAATGCAGCAGGATCCTTTGGTGAGTGTTGATTACTCTCTAGTATATTTTTTATTATTTTAACTGCTTTGAAAACTGAAACGTCGACAAATAGACTGTGGAGTAGGAAGGCCTTCCTATCTCGAACCTGTCTCTCTTCAGATGTTTTACAAGGCATCGCTGCCAAAATTGCAAATTCCTTGGCCCACTGTCTTTGGACACACTTACCCGACCGGCCCATCCCACCGCCATCCCCTCCCCATGTTCCATCCTCCACTGGAAGTGAGGGAAAAGTAGATGGAGTATCTGCAACAACTGGAGGAACTACCCAAGTGTTTGCCCGGAAACCATATGGAAGGTTGCCAAACTATAAAAGAAGAAGAATATTAATGAATGTTGAAGTTTCGTACATAAAACCATTTATAAGGTATGGAAGTATATCTACGTACTTTATTGTGCTCAATGAAAGCTTTCATAAGAGCGTCATAGGCCTGCAGCCATAATGACATATCATCAGCGATCAGGAGGCAGAAGTAAATAGAAAAAAAAGTCAACAAAACTTACAGCATCAAATGGCCTGCTTATCTGTTGCAGCAGCTCAACCAAGGTATGACACAGAAGCTGGTGTTTCCCAGCAGGGAAAAAACCTCTTGTTGAGGCAACAACCGTGATTGGCTTCCCACTTGAAACTTTAATCTGCATTTGGAGTAGCAAAATTTTCACAAATCCCAGTCGAAATTCCAGAATAAGGAAAACAAATGAGAAGAGCTCCTACATCGATTTGGAAAAGAGCATCAAATCCTTTATCCTCGAGAGATGGACGAACAGACCTTCTGATATCTGGAAACAAAATACGAAAAATGTGAATTGACGAACCAAGCCTACTTACACTTTCCCAATAAAGGAAAAAAGGGAAAACTCACACTGAATCGGAGGAGTAAGGTGGGAGAAGGAGAAAAATTCGTAAAACCGGCCGAGACGAGTCGGTGGGCACATGTTGATGTCCGCCGCCTGAGCTTCACCGGCGATTTTCTTCTCTGATTCCTTAATCTTAGGACTGAGACCATCCGGAGAATCTCCCTCATTCGAACCTGACTCCTTCTGTACAGATTCCTTGGTGGACACCGGAGGTTTCGACGAACCAAAAGCGGTGGAGCAAGCGACGATGTCAAGGAGCCGCCGTATGTGCGCGGTGGCTAGCTCCTCCGTATAGTCCTCTGCAATTTCCAAAAAGGTTAAAATCCCCTCCCTAAAACACTAGTAAGCCGTTAGATTACCTTCCACGATGCTGAGGTGGCAAGGCTTGAGCGATACGATGTCAACGGAATCTTTGAGTCTAGTGCCACGCACCTGCAACACCCAAACGATTCAGAAATAGAGCTATTTGGGCCTAACCAACACTTTAATGGGCCCATTACCAGACTTGGTAAGAAAAGTTAATTTATGTTGGGGGTAGAAAATGAAATGCATCAAGATAAACCTGGTGAGAGAGAGACAAGTTGGTTAAGTGGCATGTCTGAACATGAACAGCCAAGAGCTTCCTCACATCTAAGATTCTGTCTGTAGAAATACCCTTCACAACGAAAACATCAACTTGATGATCAGAATCATCATATTCATTGGCTTTAAAAAAAACAATTTCTTCATTCATTCTTGTATGTTTAGTAAAAGCTTAAACCTTGAGGGTAACTTGGGATTCGTCTGGTGTTTCCACGCTAATCTCAATGACAGTGGGCAAAACTGCACAACCACACAATTTTCATATTCTTTATTTGACTAAAATAAAAATAAACAAGAGCTAGGAAAGTAAAAATTGACTTCTCATTGTGCCCGGAGGAACCAAATTTTTATCAAGTTATAATGAGAAAGAACCTTTCTCTCCCTTCTTCTTCTTCTCTCCTTTACTCTTGTGCGGCTTTGTTTTCCCAGCTTTAGGAGCCATTAATTACCAATGGACATAAAACTAGTGATTCCAGTTAACGTTGGAAACTCAAAATTCAGAATTATACTCCTAAAGCTAAGAACTTTGCAAAGGAAGTGTGTGTGCTGAATAACAAGTAGAGCAATGAAGAACGAGAAAGAAGAAGAGAGGAGGGTGTGAATAAAATGAGTTTGTGGTGGTGACAATGAACAAGTAAAAAGGAAACAAGAGACGAGAGGGTCAAATAGTGATTGATAAAATAGAGATAGAAAGAGATTTAGAGAGAGAGAGGATAGGATAAGGTGCGAGCTATTTCGCTCTTCCTCCTTAAGAGTGTTTTGAGGCTAAGTAAATTTGAGGCCGCTCGTTTCTTTGTTTTCTTCTTTAACACCTCATCACAAACTTCATCTTTTCTTTTCTCTATATCTCTCTCTATTTTTCTCATTGTTTTAAAATAATAATATTATGTTTCCCCCATAATTGAGATTTCACAAATTGATTGTCAATTTGTTTGCGTTTATTTCAACACAATAATCTAGAGACAAGGATAGCTAAGAGTATTACGGATCCTCCTCATGTAATGAAATTGTAGGTTATTTTGGACTTTTAGGCCGTAAAATCTTATTATATAAAGTTGGATGCGGATCAATCGTAACTTATTAGATCGTGCGATGTGTCAAATATTTAATTAGATTTTGACATATGTCAATTATTAAAAAAGTTATTGATGTATCTTATCTATATCTATCTATACTATATAAAAGTTGAAGCTATAAGCTCCTGAAGGCGTCCACATAGGCTATAAATCAACCTATAGTGTTATGCCACGTCAATATGTATGAATTAAGTTAATTTTATTTTTGGATGATAATAAGAAACTTTCCCTTTTTAACTAAAAATATTATATTTAAATTGTTAATTGAAAACTTCTATTTTAAATGACAAAAAACATCTAACATCTATAACAAGTTGGTTATGGAAAAGATAGGCTAAAATTTTTTTTACCATTACTATTAGAATTAGGAAATAGTAGTTTTCTATATTATATTTAAATTGTTAATTGAAAACTTCCATTTTAAATGACAAAAAACATCTAACATCTATAACAAGTTGGTTATGGAAAAGATAGGCTAAAAGGAAATTTACCATTACTATTAGAATTAGCAATAGTAGTTTTCTATTTTGTATTAGGATTGGAAATAGCAATGTTGTGCTATATATACCTTGATGGAGTTGTAATCAAAGACATGAGTTTTAGAGTTTAATTTTGAGTTATTTTCTAAACCTAATAAAGAGAGTTATTCTTTATTTTATATAGAGAGTTATTCTTTAGATCAAGACTTGAAAATCTTTATATGAAAACATCATGTGTCTATTGTCCATCTCAAGGTATTTTTATTAGTGGATGTTTATATTAAACGTTTCTTTTTTGCGTTTTCTTTATTATTGTTATTCGTTTCTTTATTAGTCCATGCTCATTGATACTTTTTAGGATTTGCATGGTATATTCGTCTGACAATATTAAACATTGTACCGGGTATATCGTTTGTTTGTCTTACGTTTGTATTGTTTTAATGATGTTCATGGTTTCTTACGATAGTTTTGTTGTTCTTTATTTTTCTTATTCACAGTTTGCCGTGTCGAATTCTTCGTTCTTTTGTTAGTCTTCATATTCTTATCGATGATTTTTTGTAATTTTTGCTATAAGCTCCTAAAAGCGTTCACCTAAGCATTAAATCAACAAATAGTGTCGTTGCACATCAATATTTAGTAAAATTAATTGTTAATAGGAAACTAAGAGATAAATTTTCTTTTCTTCATAAACCTATTGTTTTTAGGTATTATTATAGATTATGAAAAATTCAAAAAAATTAAGGTAGTAGAAGTATTTAAAATATTAAAGATATGTATTTAAAAATTAATATAAATTCTATTTTTAGCAAAATAGAAGTTAATCTAGATATATTAAATTAATATGTATTAATTTTAAGGTAGTATTTTGATTTTATAGTCAAACTGAATTATTCTTTAACTTCTATTTAGTCTGCTATAAATCAACCAATAGTAACGTGCCACGTCAATATTTATGAATTACGTTAATTTCGTTTTTGTTGAAAATATGAAACTTTCCTTTTTTAAATGACAAAAATCATCTATTTTCTTACGCAAGTAGGAAATTTTAACAGTTGAAGCTATAAGCTCTTAAATGCGTCCATGTAAGCATTCAATCCAATAGTGTCGCATGCCAATATTTAGGAATTAAGTTAATTTTTTTTTTGCTGATAATGGAAAAATTTATATTTTTTTAGTTACAAAAATCATCTATTTCCTTACGTAAATAAGAAATTTTAAGATTAATATTTAAAAATTGTTCCTAAAGTTCAAGGCATAAGCTCCTAAAGCTCTTCATGTAAGATTTAAATCAATCAATTAAAAATTTGCACATCACAATATACGTAATTAAATTTTTCTTATTGACAATAAGTCAAAATAATTTAATATACAATTGGAAAATAGCTATAAACTTGATGAGCTATTTAGTTATTTTCGTTTTTTTGAACTTCCATTTTTTAATTGTTGGTTTTTTCCTATTTTCTTCTTTTCCACTTATGAAATAAAATATTTTTTTATAAAAAGTTAAAAGAATACATGGATGATTAAAATTTAGAGACAATTGGAAACATTGAATTTTACTTAATTGTTTAGAAAATTACTAGCAAACATTCACATTTAATTTTTTATTTTTATTGATAAGGTAGAAGGATAAAAAAATCAATTCATGTTGGTGCTTAGACCAAAACCGTCTATTATAAGTTTGAATTTTACAATAAAATGTTGTGTAAAAACTAATGACATCTACGATTTTATGTGGTATAGGTGACCATAGTGTTTTTTTTAAATACAATAAGTAAATTACGTTTTCAAATAATAATATAAAATTCCTTAAAAATGGCAAATTGTTAAAAATAAATAATGTTATGCATGTTTAATCTAATGTAATATGTTTTTCAAATACAATTTGTCAAAAAAACAATAAACTATCCAAAAAGAGAATATATATACAAAGCATTAGTATACTTTTACGAACTGATGTTTCAAATTCAATTTCGTAAACATCTAGGCTCCAATCATCCTATAAGAATTATTTTACTACAAATGAATAAAATTGTTAACTAATGAAAAAATATAACTGAATAGAGTGGTCCACGATAGATTTAATGAAGCAGTCGCCAAAGATTAATCTTCATGTGTTTTGTTTGATGATAACTTTGGTTCCTTCACCTTTTGAGGTTTGTTCCATAATATGTTTAGCTATAAAAACAGTATTTATAACATTGAAAAAGAAAAATTAGAAAAACAAATTAAGTAATGTTAATAGTAACTAAAATATTCTAAAAAATATAAAGTATAATTACTTAAGCTAATAAAAAGATAATCATATTAACTATCAAGTAATTGTTATGTCAAGTATACGTATTTATTTATTTTTATTGATTTGACTATTCATATCATAAATAAATTTGACTAAATAATATTTTAAAAATGCTTAGGGAATATATGTGTATGAGAAAGAGTCAAAGTATGTTATGATATCCATATTTATAAATCTTATAGGGATAAATGGATTCTCTTAAAAAAAATTATTACTAAAACTATATGTACTTTGTTATGGTTATTAAAATAATATTGAAACTTTGAGAGTTCGTCATTGAACATGATAATTATTTAAATATAATTTAAGACTCACCGTCAAAGAGATATGAAAAATACAAAAGTGAAAAAAGCTAAGAAAACCAAAAGAGTGGAAACAAATAAACTGAAAGATGTGCAAAAAAGCATCTATGTGCTTTATTAGATTTTTTAGTTATTAGATTACAATATTTTTGATGTGATTTCGTTGCCAAATAATCATATAATTTTCTTTTAGAAGAATATATATCCAAAAATTAAATATTTATTATCTTAAAAGTGGGAAAAATGTGTTTTGATTTTAACAAACATGCTAATTTTGTAAGGATGATTTCTAATGATGGATGTGGATGGTTAAAGCTTAGAGGTAGCAAATTAATATTCTTACAGGCCAAGAGAGTTAAAAAAAAACCCCTTGATATTTATCGACAAAAAACCATGAGTTCATGATCCTGTGGAAAATAATATTATCAAAATATTACAACTAAAGATGTAAAAAGAGTTGTAAAAATTTTGTTTGTTGAAGAGTAAATTAGAAATTTAAGTTTTATGTCCGTTAGTTTTAAAGTTATTCAATGGGCTACACCTTATCACATACAACAACTATTTGTCACATTGTTGATATATTGTGAAGTGGACAATTCTCTTAATTTATAAAAAAAATTGTATTCCTATATGCCTACGTCTAACTAAACTAATTGAAAATATTAGCAAACCTAAATATACATTACAACAATCGATAAAACAAACCCACGCGTAGCGTGGGTATAAAATCTAGTCTATACTATATAAAAGTTGAAGCTATAAGCTTCTAAAGGCGTCCACATAGGCGATAAATCAACCTATAGTAGTGTGCCACGTCAATATGTATGAATTAAGTTAATTTTGTTTTTAGTCGATAATGAGAAACTTTTCCTTTTTTTTAACTAAAAATATTATATTTAAATTGTTAATTGAAAACTTCCATTTTAAATGACAAAAAACATCTAACATCTATAACAAGTTGGTTATGGAAAAGATAGGCTAAAAGAAAATTTACCATTACTATTAGAATTAGGAAATAATAGTTTTCTATTTTCTATTAGGATTGAAAATAGTAATGTTGTGCTATATATACCTTGATTGAGTTGTGATCAAAGACATGAGTTTTAGAGTTTAGTTATAACCCTATATATGATGATATCGGGTTAGTAGTCCTCTATTTTCTCAACATGTTTTCTATAGATCTTTTTGTTTTAAAGTATCTGATTCGTTCTTTGGTGATTTTATTAGGTTTTATTTTGGCTCTTTCATCATCGGTTTATTGTTACACCTTCTTACTTTTTTTTTTTTTTTTAATTTTTGCAGGTTCATATCATAATTTTTCCAATTTGTGGTGATATCATGTATGTTATTTAGTTTTTCCTCTATAACTAGTGCAGTTTTTTGGGGTTTTATATATTGTTAATCAACTCCCTCGCTTTATTGTTGTTTTATGTACAATTTTTTTGCCACATTGAAATCTAATACTCTTATTGTTTTTGTTATTCTTTGTTTCTCAAGCGGATCTTTTGGTTTGGTTTTGTGCGTAGCGTGGGTATAAAATCTAGTCTATACTATAAAGCAAACCCACGCGTAGCGTGGGTATAAAATCTAGTCTATACTATATAAAAGTTGAAGCTATAAGATCCTAAAAGCGTCCACATAGACGATAAATCAACCAATAGTAAGGTGTCATGTCAACGTTTATGAATTATGTTAATTATGTTTTTAGTTGATAATGAGAAACTTTCCTCTTTTATAAACTTTAAAAATATGATATTTAAATTGTTAAATGAAAACTTCCATTTTAAATGACAAAAAACACCTAACATCTATAACAAGTTGGTTATGGAAAACATAGGTTAAAAGGAAATTTACCATTACTATTAAAATTAGGAAATAGTAGTTTTCTATATTATATTTAAATTGGTAATTGAAAACTTTCATTTTAAATGACAAAAAAACATGTAACATCTATAACAAGTTGGTTATAGAAAAGATAGGCTAAAAGTAAATTTAGCATTACTATTAGAATTAGGAAATAGTAGTTTTCTATTTTCTATTAGGATGGGAAATAGCAATGTTGTGCTATATATACCTTGATTGAGTTGTGATCTAAGGCATGAGTATTAGAGTTTAGTTTTGAGTTATTTTCTAAACCTAATAAAGAGAGTTATTCTTTATTTTATATAGAGAGTTATTATTTTTTAGATCAAGGCCATCTCAAGGTATTTATATTAGTGGATATTCTTTATACTAATCGTTTCTTTTTTGTATTTTTTTTATTATTGTTATTTGTTTCTTTATTAGTCCATGCTCATTAATACTTTTTAGGATTTGCATGGTTTATTCGTCTTATATATTAAACATGGTACCAGGTATATTGTTTGTTTGTCTTACGTTTGTATTGTTTTAATGATGTTTATAGTTTCTTATGATAGTTTTGTTGTTCTTTGTTTTTCTTATTCAGAGTTTGCCGTGTCGAATTCTTCATTCTTATGTTAGTCTTCATATTCTTATCGACGATTTTTAATAATTTTTGCTATAAGCTCCTAAAGACGTCCACTAAAGTATTAAATCAACCAATAATGTCGTGCCACATCAATATTAGTATTAAATTAATTTTCTATTTATTGTTAATAGGAAACTAAGAGATACATTTCCGTTTTTTATAAACCTATTGCTTTTAGGTATTATTATAGATTATGAAAAATTCTAAAAAATTTAAGGTAGTAGTAGTAACGATGTTAGAAATATCTTAATAATTTCTTATAAAGATGTGTATTTTCCATTCATCCAATTTTTGACTCTTACGGAATTCTGGCGATAGGAACGGGTGGTATATCGGGTGTTGATCAGTCGTTACAACTAATGCCGGATTCCTAGGAGGTTTGTATGGCGTCTTTGCAGGTCCAGATGGTACTACATCCCAAGCACTCCGCCTTAGAAACTGCTGTTTATCTTGCACCACACCATCATCTTTTCCTGTTAGTTTTAGTGATGGTTTTTTACTATCAAATCTCCTTTTCTTCATTGGAACCTTAAATTCACCATCCTTTTCGTGCTTCTTGACATTTTTGCCAACATCTTTTGCAACAGTTGGCCTCAGAGGATTCTTGTCACTTTTGTCAACATCTTCCATAACAGTCGGGCTTGTAGCATCCCTTGTCTCCTCTTGTATTTAAAAAAAAAAACATAAGTTATTGCTTTCTAGCCAAGTCACAAGGCCAAATTAAAAGAAGGAGAATAAAACGAGATCTAATTTTCTATTAAAACAAACCTCGGGTGGAGTAAAATACAAGGTGAAAGAAGGCATATCTGATGAGGCATCCACTTGCTTATCCTTCGCCTTTGATCAAACAAAAGAAAAATTAAAAACGGTACATAGATCTCATTTCTAGATGGTTTAGAAAAGCCTCCCTAAGTAATATACCTTATCATTTGCATTCTGGTTTTTTTGAGAAGGATCTTTAGAAGAGATTTTTTCTTTACTTCAATCACTTCCTGCAAAATTTAATGGAGAAATATTTAGGAAACTTCCTCACATATTTATGATACCCTTCCTAAATTATTTAACCAAATCCTTCAAAGAAAACTGCGCCATCATACCTCGACGTTCTGCTTGTCTTGATTGTCTTGAGTAAATACCTTCTCATTTGCATCCTGTTTTTGTAGAGAAGGACCTTTAGAAAAGTCTTTTTTCCCTCTCGCAATTATTTAAGTAAAACCTTGAAAGAAAACTACGCCATCATACCTTGACGTTCTGATCTTTAGAAGAGCTTGTGTTCTTGTCGCCTTCAATCTCTTCCTGCAAAAATAAATAGAGGTATAAATGCCAGTTTCAACACAAAAGTTCGTATTTAGGAACTTTTCCTCTGTTTTGATTGCATCATGTTTCTGAGGAGAAAGATCTTTAGAAGAGGTTTTTTCCTTCTCTACATCAATATGTTCCTGCAAAATTAAAGAATGGGAGTTTCAAAAAGACTGTTTCAACACAAGTAATCATATTTTGGAACTTATCCTGAATATTTAGGAAGCTGTCTTACGTCTTTAGGAAACCCTTCCTAAATTATTTTCTTATTGTTTTTTTGGAAAAATTCAGGAACTTACCTCGACGTTCTGCTTGATATTTGTACTGAGTGGATGGCTGGTATCATCCACAACATCATCAGGTTTCTACAATAGAGAAAGTTTTTAGAAAAGCTTAAGTCAAATCTTCAAAGACAAATACACCATCCATACCTTGATGTTTTGCTCGTCTTGGGGATGACTAGGAGACTTGTTGTGAATAAAACTACCTCCATCTACCTGTAAAATAAAAAAATTAAGAATGTTAGAGTTATTTAACTACAAGTAAAACAAGTAAAATTAAAAACCAAAAATGTAAAAGTAAAAAGGGAATGATACTTCATCATTTGGATTGAGTGGAGGGCTGGTATGGTCCACATCGTCCATAGTTTGCTGCAAAAACAAATGGAGGTACAAAAGACATTTTCAAGACAAGAACAAGTATTTTTAGGAACTTATCTTGGGTATCTAGGAAGCTTTCTTGAATATTCAGGAATTCCATCCTAAACTGTTTAAGTAAAATCTTCTAAGAAAAATGCACCACCCATACCCCGATGTTTGGCTCGTCTTGATTGGATGAAGAATGGTTAGGAGACATGCTATGACTAGGACTACCTTCATCTACCTGTAAAATATAAAAATTAAGAATGTCAGAGCTAAATATAAAACAAGTAAAATCAAAAACCAAGAATTATTGGTTTAGGAACTTATCCTAACTATTTAGGAAACTTTCTCAAAGAAAATGCACCATCATACCTCATCATTTTGATTGAGTGGAGAACTTGTATGATCCATAGTGTCCATGTGTAGCTGCTGTAAAGAATATTTTAAAGCAAAATGTCGAAACAGTTGATTCTTGGTAAAGACGAACGATCTAACTTGAAATGAAACCAAACACAAACAACATAAAATTTTACCACTTTCGGCAAGTCCCAAGCACCATTCACCCATTCTCTATGAATTCGTAGATCATTTGCTGCAACATCACGAGTTTCCTGTGAATTGCTCAGTAAAACAGAGACAGTATCATCCACTTTCAGTGCATGCACATTCCCTTTCCACCATCCGTCATTCTCAAACAGTTCAACAGATTGCATCAACTCTATTTTTCTTGAGAAAGAGTCTCCTCCATCAGCTAAAGATGGTGGTGGAGGACGAAGCTGATCCGCAGAGACATGCGCCGTCTTTCACTTAGTCTTCTCTTTGTTAATAAACCTCGACTTGTACTCAACCTGATACTTGATTATCGTGTTAAATCTTGTCGGGGTCAACACCTTTCCCGGATACCATGCCCAACGGTATTCAGGCTCTGATGGTGCGATTTCCACATCAGAACCATCTTTGAAGTGAATTGGTACATCATCACCATCTCCGGCTGCTTGTAACATCAAAAGAGACACATTAAATTATCTGATGTAGATGTATTAGTTAACAACAAAACACACATATGTAACAAGAAATCATACACTGTCTTGTGTATTTCTTTCTCTTAGTTGACTAGGTGTAGGAGACTGTAAATGAACGTATGAACCGCTACCACCAACCTGTTAGAACAAACATCAAAAGTAAATGTCTCATGCGCTTCATAAACTAAACATTTTCAGGATGCAAAAGGAAAACAAAACGAAGATCTAAACCTCATCATTTTGATCGTGTTGTTGGTCTGAAGCACGATTAGTGGATGGGTTATCCTGAAGAATAGCATCATGAGAATTTTAGTGAGATTTGATATAGTAGATAAGATACCTAAGAAAGAAACAACAACAAGAAAACCAGTTTCTGTACCTCGCTTATATTCAAATGTTCTTCTATTTTTGACAGACGTTTATTCATCATATCCATCCCCTCTTTCACCTCTTTCATTGTCTTTATCGCCTCTTGCACCATTGTGTAGAGATCGTCAAATTTAGAAGTATTTGAGCTACTAGTAGGTTGTGTTTGGACTCGCTGCGTTGCCAAAGACGGATAGGTTTGCTGCGCAATTTCTTCCAATGCCAAGCTTACATCAATTGATGTTTTGTCCAAGTCGTGCTCGGTGATTCGATAACCTCTTTGTACCAACTTAACCATCTCATCAAGCTCCTCGTCTCGCTCATCTTCTAAAGATTCTGAGTCTTCTGCATCATCAACAAGTGGTGGTAGGATTCATGTTACCTTGTCCTGCAAAACAAAATAGAAATCAATTTGTATGGGAAATAGAGAACCCACTCTCTGTGTTCTTGATGATTTAAGAAACCCTTCCAGAATACGTGAGAGTCATTCCGGGACATCCGTAAAGGCTTGCTAAATAGCTAATTTAGGAAACATTCACACATGTTTGGGAAGGCCTTCCTAAATATTTATTTAGGAAGCATTCACGCATTTCGGAAGGCCTTCCTAAATAGCTATTTAGGAAGCATTCACGCATGTTTGGGAATGCCTTCCTAAATTATCAAAAAAGAACAGAAAAGAACATAAAAGAATTGCCTTACCATGTCTGATGCCTCCAATTTCATAATGTGAGGAATGCCTGGCATCTGGGTCTGCATAAACCTCTGGCAGATGAAGCTGTTACACGGGCCAGTCACATCCAATCGGCTAAAAGTTTCTTGTAGTAGAGGTACCGAAGCCAAAATCCAGAGATGCAACGCCCATGGAAACCCCTGGATATCGTACTTCTCCTTGGTCCTAACGTTTACTTTCAGGTTATGGGTAACATAATCAAACAAAAGCTTGTACGCGTCTCAGGGTAATTCATCAAAACATTGATATCCATAGCCTTTTTAACGTTCTTGAACGGGAACTTGTATCTCTGCAAGAGAATGCTCTCAATGAGATATAGCATAGCCAGTGAAAACCTCTCATTAGCTAATTCCTTATTTGTTTCACGTAGCTGTGTTTCCAAGTCACTCAACGTGTGGCCTCCGTTCAACCTATTCCATGGGCACTCTTGTTGACTCTCTGTTTCCACCTGCGGATCATCTCCACCACACTTTAGGCTGGTGACCATATGAAACTCTCTTATTGAGAATCTCATAGGCTGCCCTGCAAATTGGAACCACAACTCATTCTTCTTTCTTATAACGAGGTGTCTAGTCAGGAAACAGTGCACCATCTTCCCAGAAGATGCATTAGCATTTTCACAACATTTATAGCATCAAACTCTGTGAATTGGTTTATGACGACACTTCTCGCTGGAGGTGTAAGGCCTAAAATCGGCTTAGGCAATGTAATCATTATAGGAAACATGTCTGCATCCATATTTGAAACCTATAAGAATACAAAATTTGAAAGGTTACAGATTTCGTAAGACATTCCTAAATGTGTACGAAAGATTCCTAAAAATACTATACGGACCAAACTTGATTGTTTTGCTTACAACTTTCTCTCTTTGAATAACCAACTAACCAATAACTTTTCAGCAAACAAAAACGATATAGTAACAAGACAAAGTCCAACTCAAGCAACCAATAACCAAGCCCAACTCAAGCAACCAATTTCATTGTCAAAATAGAGGAGTTTTGGAAAGAGAATCCATAACTAACTAATCAAATGATTTAGAAGACTCATAGAGAGAAAGGCGTAATAAATCCATGATATCTCAGAGACTTTTGATCAAAACAAATTAGTCACAAAACCAAGATATATTAGATACCAACATGACAGTAAAACCTTACAAACTAGCGGATAATCAGAAGTAAGCGAATCCATTTCGTGAAATCATCAAAGGACAAACAAAATATCACAATGAGAGAGACGAGAAATGACCATTCTCTTTTGTCACATCATTCTAAAAAATCCGAGTAATGAAAACAATGAAAAGCAGAATAATTTTGGTTTTTTTAAAGAAAACATTACACTACTACCATGGTTGCAAAATCAAATCTTCAATGTTGCTTGTCAATATGAAGAGAGTATAGTTTATAAAACCTAGATAGCAAAATCAGTAAACAAGCAATAGCAAAACCACAACAACAAAAAAGTAAAGCAAACTTGAAACTTTCATTGTAATTCTCAAGCACAACTTCATGAATCGTCACTACTATTCTATTATGAATATAAATTTTGAGAGAAAATACCAAATACAGTCACAAAACAAACAATATCAGAAAGTTTTGTAAACACAAAAGATACGTAACCTTAAAAATTAAAAAACTAGAGAAACTTTGGTTAGTATAATCGAACACTTCACACTCAAATCTAACTCCAACAACAACAGAAAATCAAAACCTTGAAAATTGGAAGAGAGCATTCAAAGAAAACTGGGAGAGAATATACAATCCATAAGAACTCCATGAATCATGCTTAGATCCAAGTTTTAGGAGCAAATCGAACTAATTGAACTAAACCCTAGAAATCAAATTGCATTGAAATTCGAAATGAAAACAAGAGGAGAGAGACGTGATACTTACCGGAAACAAATCTCTTTCTTCTCCGGCGAAGAAGATGACAGCTTCACTGAATTCGAGAGAGAGAAGAGAATCGCATAACACAAAATCAATGAGACTGCGATTTGATTGAGAACGAAATCACAACAAGAGGAGAGATGAGTAAACTTACCGGAACGAAATCACTCCGGCGAATACTCTGGCGAAGACGGCGGCGAATCCGAGAGAGAGAGGAAAGAATCGCAGATCTCGGTGATTTTTTTTTCTGTTTTCAGTTTCTGATTTTTTTAATTAGTTTATTACCTCTTAAAAACAGGGTATTTTAGTCATTTTTTTCTTTAAAATGTGGTATGAATGTAACATTTCAAACTGGGTGGTAGATGAGGAAAAAAAAACTTGTTTGGGTGGTATATTTGAGAATTACCCATAAATCAACTTATAGTAGCGTGCCATGTCAATGTTTAGAATTAAGTTAAATTTTTTTTGTTGATAATGGGAAACTTACCCTTATCGAAAAATTAAAAATATTATATTCTAACTTTTAGTTGAAAACTTCCAAATTATATCATCATGTAAATAATAATAAATCTAATTTATAATTATACAATTGGTATCTCCTAATCAAAAACAAAATGAAAAATTTCTATTTATAAACATAAAAAACTAAAACTAAAAGAGATTAGGAAATTTACTTTATTCAAAAGTTGTCATCTATGCTATAAATAAGAGCTCAAACGTAAAATTTTGGAACACATCAATACACATAATTAAATTTTCTTAAATGACAATAATCAAGTTTTCTGAATACACAATTGGAAAATCTATGGGATAATACACAATTGAAAAATTTCCGGTATTATCTTATTATGAATAGACAATATGTTATTTTAGATTATATGGGATATTATCAATTAGGTAAACTTCAAATTTATCTTAACGTATTTCGAAAATATGTTAATCTTAAATTTCTAAGAAATATTCTCCAAAAAGTGAAGCTCTAAAATTGTTTTGTTATATATACCTTGTAAATCGTATGTTAATCGTATCGTTTACTTTTTCATTAGGTTTCATTATTTTCTATGTTCTCTATGTTTTGTGTTATATCGTACACACCATCTCTGGTAGATTTTTTGTAATTATTTGATCTTGGTTTGCTTAATAACGTTCCTAATTTGTTTTGTTATTCTTTTGTTCTTTGATTTGCAGGTCCATCAAGTCTTTTTTTTTGTTAAAGAAGGTCCATCAAGTTGTTATCTACATGATCTTTAAGCTCTTTATTTGGTCAAAATATTTTTTATAAATCCATGCTTATAAGTAGCTACAACCTTTATGCGCATGTTGCAAAAGAAAGTGCAGATTTGTTGAAGACAAATACATCCTTGAGAATTATAGAGCTATTTTGTATGCCATATACAATATTAATAACGATTGCTAATGATTTCTTTTGTCGTTTTGTATTTTGCTTTGCAGATTCTCATGCTATCCGGTATATCGTTTTTCTGTCATCTATCTATTGTAAACTATACGTATACAAAACCATGTGTTTATCATACCATATGTCTAGGTTCTTTTTTTATATATTCATCCACGTCGATTTTTTATTTGGGATTCTTTGTCTAGACTAATTCTAACCTATTATTTTATCATATCTCTCTATTTTTTTAATTCTTAACATAGAAACATGTGGCGTATAGTTGTAAAAGGATTGAGAATTTTCTCATTACCCTTTCGATTATGGTGATTTGTTGGATTTGATTTTGGTTGATGAGGTGTGTTATTTGTTTATTTATATATCTCATGAATCTCTCATATGATTGTTATAAAGTTATTATATTTATTTTGTATGTATTAGCATACGATTTTGTTCTTAAATAATATATATATATATATATATATATATATATATATATATATATATTTCTGCACTCCATGTACATGTATTCATGGGTGTAAACATGTGAATTTTAAACCTATTTCTTAAACGTCACAGATCCGATATTTTCCGAGATCTCTGGTTATCTACTCCCACTTTTGATTACTTTCTAAACCTAATCCAAAGTGAGGACGTGTGTTGTTAATCTCTTATGATTTTGATGGTCACTTCTTTGGTTTGAGAACATAAATACGTGTTATTAATATACTTCACGCACCTTACTGGGTATCACAATAATGTGTTTAACAAAGAAATTAATTCGCGTAGTATATGTATATTTGACAAGAAAAGAACATGGATAAAGACAAGCAGACTTTCACTCGGTCGAGGATGTCATGATAGATTTTGTGGTGAAAAGGGTTTTAACCGGTGTGCGTAATGTAGAAGATATTATCATTAGAGTCTAAGAGTGTTTATGTAATTAGCTAATCCCTAATCACTCACGTGTGTTTGTATATATACATGTAATTCTCCTCTCAATAACACTATCAATCATATAAACCTATATGGTAACAGAGCCTTCGATACCCTAATTTTTCTTTCACAAATTTTGCTATCGCTTCTTTCTCTTCATCGCAGTCGCCATGGCCAACAACACTAACCAGAGTTCTCAAATCATTGTCAACGAGACAATCCAAACATCCCCACAAACCGCTGCGCAAACTCTCTTCAATGTCAATACATCGAATGTTCTCAAGCTTACCTCCACAAACTATCTTATGTGGAGCCTCCAGATCCATGCTCTCTTTGATGGCTACAACCTAGCAGGCTATCTCGATGGATCCGCTGCTACTCCTTCGGCAACTACTACGACCAATGACGAGATCAACCCTAATCCTGAGTTTCTGATGTGGAAACGACAGGATAAACTCCTCTACAGCGCTTTACTTGGTGCTATTTCTGCATCAATTCAACCGATCGTGTCCAGAGCCACAACCTCTGCTGAAATATGGACCACGTTGAACAACACTTATGCTAAACCAAGTCGTGGTCACATCCGTCAACTGAAGCAACAACTTAAGCATTGGAAAAAGGGAAATCAGTCCATTCATGACTACTTCAATGGTCTTACTACACGAATGGATGAGCTTGCAATTCTCGGTAAGCCTCTCGATCATGAAGAGCAAGTTGAAAACATTCTTGACGGTCTTCCCGAAGACTACAAGTCTGTGGTGGATCAAGTGGAAGGCTGAGATACACCACCCTCTCTTCCTGAATTTCTTGAACGCCTCCTTAATCACGAGGCCAAGCTTCTTCTTGCGGTTCCAAAACAGTATCTCCCTGCCTCTGCCAATGTTGCATATCAACGCAACAACAACTACAACAACAACAAACATTCACGACCTCCGCCTCGCAACAATCAATTGCAACAAACTCAGCAGTCTGGACAGCAGGTTCGTCCATCACGCCCTTATCTCGGAAAATGTCAGATTTGCAGTGTTCACGGGCACAGTGCTCGTCGTTGTCCACAACTTCAGACTGTAGCTCAGACCAACAACAACAACAACCGCACTTCTAGCCTGTTTACGCCTTGGCAACCACGAGCTAATGTTGCTCTCACCTCATCATACAATCCGAATCAGTGGCTGCTCGATAGTGGCGCTACACATCATATCACCAATGATCTCAACAATCTCTCTCTTCATAATCCTTACTCCGGTGGTGATGATGTACTCATTGGTGATGGCTCACCATTAACCATTTCACATACTGGTTCAACACTCTTACCCTCTCCTACTCGTCCTCTTGCACTTAATAATGTCTTATATGTGCCAGATATCCACAAAAACTTGATTTCGGTTTATCGGATGTGTAACACTAATCAAGTCTCCATTGAATTGTTTCCTGCACACTTTCAGGTGAAGGATCTCAACATGGGGACTTTGCTTCTTCAAGGCAAAACCAAGGATGAACTATATGAGTGGCCGATGCGTGTATCTCAAGCTCAAGCCTTATTTGCAACACCAGCGTCAAAGACTACTCTAGCTTCGTGGCATTCTCGACTCGGTCACCCTTCTCCACCGTTACTTCAATCTATTATCTCTAAATTTCGTTTGCCTATTTCAAACACTTCTTCAATACCTTTGTTTTGCAATGATTGCCATATTAATAAGAGTCACAAGATTCCTTTTCATCAAAGCTCTATTCAATCCACACGACCTCTTCAATATCTTTTTTCCGATGTGTGGACCTCCCCTCTTACCTCAGTGGACAACCACAAATATTACGTCATCTTTATCGACCACTTCACGAGGTACACATGGTTTTACCCTATCAAACACAAATCTGATGTTAAACCCATCTTCACTGTTTTCAAACCTCTAGTTGAGAATCACTTTCAAACCAAAATTGATACTCTCTATTCTGATAACGGTGGAGAATACATTGGGCTTCGAAGTTTCCTCAGTGAGCATGGCATATCTCACCTCACTACGCCTCCACACACTCCTGAACACAACGGAATTGCAGAGCGCAAACATCGCCATATAGTTGAAACGGGACTATCTCTCCTCTCCACTGCGTCGGTTCCCAAAGCCTATTGGTCCTATGCTTTTGCCACCGCTGTTTACTTGATCAACCGTCTCCCTACACCGGTGTTAGCAAATCAATCTCCATATCACAAGTTGTTTGGAGTTTTACCGAATTATGCGAAGCTTCGAGTCTTTGGAAGCTTGTGCTTTCCATGGCTTCGACCTTACACAGCGCATAAACTCGATGATCGTTCGAAGCCTTGTGTCTTTCTTGGATATTCACTCACCCAAAGTGCTTACCTTTGTCTTGATATAACAACTGGTCGTGTCTATAAATCTCGGCATGTCCAATTCAACGAAGCTTCCTTTCCGTTTCTAAAACCATTCACTTCAACAGCAGCACCACCTTCAGCCACACACGCATCTCCGCCAACAATCACTCCGCTCACCACTCATTTAGTTCCTCTGGTTTTGCCGTTGTCTTTCCCGTGTTTAGATTCTCACCGGAAAGTTTCGTCATCTACTACAAATACCGCTCCGCCGCCGATAATTTCAGTTTCACCGGCGTCGCCATCTCCGCCATTCACATCAGCTCAGCCACCCCCACCGACAAGTCAGGTATTGTCTTCTCCACTCTTATCTTCTCCTTCTCTATCAATTATCCAGAGGCCCACTGTAACGCCCCCGGTCACTAAGGCCGAGCCCGGCAACCCGGGACGGTACATACCACAACGAAAATAGTCGGACCGGGTCACCAGAACGCATCTAGCAACCTACGTCCAACCGTTCTCGAGCGGTTTACCCGTCTAAAATAGTCCTAAGGCTTTTCAACCCGAACTAATTCAGACGGTTAGTTCGTCCGGACTAGACATGCATCAGTAACTCTTGCCAAATATTTAGAAAATGAATCACCTTTAACATATATATAACATATCCAAAATCCTTATAAAAACCATATACATCGGATCCGAGGTTTGAAAACGCATACATAGTAAACACTTATGGATTTTACAAGATCAACGAAAACCTACTCTGATTTCCTATCGTCCAAGCGTCCCGCTAAGGTTTCCCAACTATGGTTACCTGCAACAAAAGAGTGGGATGAGTAATCTAGAATTACTCAGCGAGCAGAGCCGGACTAACAGTCAGATAAAACCCACCCAAACCCCATAATCACAAGCAACCAGAAATCAAGCAACACTCAACAAGCAACCAAAAACAAGAGAAAGGCATGCAAGGAACTACACAAGTTCCACCAAGACTCTAGTTCTAAAATGCAATGCAATCCAAATTTTAAGTCCAATATGGCCATGCGGTTCAGTCAGCCGTCCCGGTCCATCCCCAAACGGAGAATTGCAGACACAAAGTCTAGCAAGACTCGGGTTCCCTCTTGGAACCCCAATACACCGTCGTGTTTCGCGACCCTGGGAGCTACCCAAGTTCCTGCCGCGTGCGCGAGTAAACTACCCGCGTCTTCCCCGGGCCGTCGAACCGCTTAACAGGTTAGCATGCATCTACCCGATCACATGCAAACCTAACAACAATGTCTCTTCCTAAGCAAAGTTCACTAACTTATGCTTGAGACAACCATGAATGCTTCTCACTAAGCATGCAACACACAAACCACAACCAAGCGATCTTACCATTACACATGCTCAACCAAGACATAGGCTAGAGAATCCGCACACACACAATACCACAATCAAACCAAAACCGCAATATACTTAACAAGTAATTGCACCACAACAATCAAACTCAACATGCTAGATGATCACAACCACACTTAGCAACAAATAAACTTACGATGCTAAGAACCTCAAGAACGATTCAATAATAACAATATGCAAGCAATCGGAACTCTCCGATCTCAACAAGCAAAACGAGTATCAAAACCCACAAATCTAGCATGCTACTGAACATAAACCCTACTACCGGGACTCACAAACCCACAAATTTAGCATGCAAAGCTATCGGATCAACATGCAAACCAACCGAAAATAACATGCATGCAAACGGAATACGGAAAAACGGAAACTACCCGCGGGGATTCGACTCATCAACCCCCGCGGCCCAACTCACCGCGATAACGGGTCGAGGCTTAGCTAAAGAAACTCCGAGGACTTCTCCTACCGCAACACGAACAACCAAAGATTCACGGACGGAACCGCTACCGCAAATGCTAAAAACCGAGATCTAGCGGAAATTTAACGGAGTTTGGTTAAGGAAACGGAAACGGAATAGGGGTAAAATCTTAAGAAGGAAGGGGGTATTTATATAGGCTGGGCCGGCCTCAGACGTGTCAGCCACTTCCCTCCGAGTGCGACACGTGGCTGACATGTGGCAACTCGTGTCCGGCCAAGTGTCACTCATACGTTCATCAAGAGTGGCAACACATGTCCGGGCAAGTGTCACACATACGTTCATCAAGAGTGGCAACACATGTCCGGCCAAGTGTCACACATACGTTCACCAAGAGTGGCAACACATGTCCGGCCAAGTGTCACACATACGTTCACCAAGAGTGGCAACACATGTCCGGCCAAGTGTCACTCATACGTTCACCAAGAGTGGCAACACGTCGCTGACCACTCTTTCTCGCGACCTTCCTTACAACTGATCCGACGACGAACTTCCGCGGTACGCGCAAACACACCGGTAACTACCCAAAATGGCCTAACTCCCAAACTACTCGGGCAAACTTTAGTTTTCTTCGGTGAAAACTCGTCTTATTCCTTCCTCTATCTTTTCCAAGTCGGAAATCTTCTAAGCCGGTGACTTGGAAAAGTCGAGATCGCGGCCGATCCTCTGGGTTTCACCAGGGTTATGACACCCTCTCCCCCTTATTAGAATTCGTCCCCGAATTCTCTAAGGTAAGAGTAACCCCTTCGGTCTTGTTAACAACTTCAGCTCTTCCTATTGTCTTTCAATGATGTTTCGCTTACGAGCTCATTCATATCTTTCCAGAAAGTTCTCTCTTTCTTGGTAATTTACAAGCATCCTATGCATCTTGTTCCTCTGGTCTTTGATCCCGTCTTGTCATTGCTAGTCATACGTCTCGCATTTGCTTCCTCCTCCTCTTGGTTTGACATTGTTCCTAAATATAGCAAGAGTTTCCATTCCTCTATACCAACTCATCTTCCCCTAGCATTAGCGTCTCATGGTCCTTTCGCTGTTTGCTTCTTGTCCTTTATCAATGATCAAGATTTTCGTGTCTTGACCCTTCCAGCTTCAACTCGGTTTAAGGACCCTTGCAAGTCTTGATCGTTCTTGTATCCAGCCTAACTCTTCTCGATTCTTTCTTCATCCCTGACTTCCTAGTGGAACTTAGTCTTTCTCTCCTTCTTGGATACTCTTAGTTTTTCTCTGACTGATCGCCTTGAGCTTCTACTGCATCGCTCCCATATTCCCACTATAAATGCGGTCTTGTCTTTACTCCGTTCTTCTAACTTTACTCAGCCACTAGCTTGATTTCCACGGAATTTCTTTTTAACACAACTTCCTCTGATTAAGCCCCTCTTCACTTGAAGTAACAATCCGGCAGAAGGTTAAGGTACGGTTCAACCTAAAGCTCTAGAATAACCCAACACTTAGGCTTCCGAGTCCTAAGTCTAGGACTTAGAGATTACCCAACTTATCTTGGATCTCACCCTTCTTTTGGACAAGAAGTTACTTAGCATACCAGCTCTAGGGATTCAACTCTTAAGGCAACCCTAACCAACCTAAACAACACAAATTTCTCATGCACAAATTTAAACCAAACCTCACTTAGTCTAACACAAGATGATGCAATGCAAGAGATAAACCAGAAACAAACATTCCTTTCAAAGATAAAATTCCACACTCTTAACCGTAATACAACGAGTTTAAAATATAAACAAGCCACGAAGGCATACAACACTGAGAACCAACCTTGAAAACGGTTCTCGAAAAGCCGCAAATAAAAAACACTTAAACAAACACACATATACACAAGGAGTTAGAACCCACACATACCTTTGCTTAGTACCACTAAGGTAATGAAGTTTTTGGGTTCCTAAGTCTACTAAAACCCTATCCCCTAAGGTTATAGCGTCCTTCACTTAGATTCAGAGTCGAATGGATCGGAGTAGCCCTGGGCTCTGAACAACGGGTAGGACACGATGTAGCGTAATGACCTGCTCCTCCACACGTATAGCAGATGATCCTACTCATCTCCATACTCTGGCAACTAGCCCAATATTGAGGAGCAAAAGGATAACTCGGAGTCACCTGTCCACAAAGGTGACATAAGAACATGTTCGGAGGTGTCTGCCCAATACTGTACAAGAAGCGTCTTTCCTGTCTTGGCATCAGATACTCTTGCCCGTTACCAGCATAACAGTGATAACCAACACTCGATCTAGCTCGACTTGACTCACCTTCATAATATCCTGATGGGTATACCGGAGGCATTGGGTTTGGTGTCGGGTTCACGTACTGGTCAACTCTCCTTGAGGAATTCGGATTAACTCTACCAACACATGGAGTCCTTAGCCCGAATGGATCAGTCTCACGGCATAGATCAATGGGTCTACCTGATCTTCCTGCAGCGTTCTGCCGAGCGATGAAGGCTCCAATCCCGAATGTGTCTCGTCGTGGTGTAGGATCAACAGCGCTTGTCTCAATCCCAATGGAACTAATTGGGGTCGGTGTTGGAATGTCTTGCGGACTCCCTACTTGTGGAATGTTCAGGTCCCACCATGATAAGTCAGCTTCGGACTGATGTGGACCACCCGTGTAGTGGCTCCAGTACTCGGCCCAACTCGGTGTATCATCATAGATGGATCCAAGAGTAGGTATGGTATCAGCAGGTGCAAACAGGGGAAAGTCACAGACTGGTCCTGAAGGCATCGGAATCTGAGACTCCACCGGAATCGGACTGTCATTCCGCTCCAAGGACTTCGCACTGTCTGATGAGATCTCAATGTAAACTGGCGATCTTGGCTTAGCAGCGGGCGACGGAGTTGCCTCAGAATTCAGCGCAGGCTGCACGTCCTCATCTACGTTTATCGGCTCTTCTTCCATCGGTTCTTCCTCGGGATCCTCTTCCGGTTCTGTCTCCATACTTTCCTCGCGCTCATCACGATATCTACTCGGCCCAGCACGATCCACCTCGTACATCGGTTCATCGGATTCATGTAATTTCCTCAGCCAAAACGGAACATCGATACATCCGGACTGATCAGTCTCCCATGTCGTCTCCGAACTCAATCCAACCGTATCATCTGATATCTCCTCAAACTCGGGTGGGTTGATCACTTCAGGCCTTGGCAGACCCAACATTACTATCCTCCTTGGCGGCATCCTGAATTCTCTGCATCGCAACAAAAGGGTAAGTCTTAATAATCCCATCTACCTATTGCATTGGACGAATCATATCCTAGTTGATCTTGCGACACATTTTGACTCGATAAAACAATTGAAAATGCAAGCGAAATAGCATGATCTTGAACCATGCTCTGATACCACCTTGTAACGCCCCCGGTCACAAAGGCCGAGCCCGGCAACCCAGGACGGTACATACCACAACGAAAATAGTCGGACCGGGTCACCAGAACGCATCTAGCAACCTACGTCCAACCGTTCTCGAGCGGTTTACCCGTCTAAAATAGTCCTAAGGCTTTTCAACCCGAACTAATTCAGACGGTTAGTTCGTCCGGACTAGACATGCATCAGTAACTCTTGCCAAATCTTTAGAAAATGAATCACCTTTAACATATATATAACATATCCAAAATCCTTATAAAAACCATATACATCGGATCCGAGGTTTGAAAACGCATACATAGTAAACACTTATGGATTTTACAAGATCAACGAAAACCTACTCTGATTTCCTATCGTCCAAGCGTCCCGCTAAGGTTTCCCAACTATGGTTACCTGCAACAAAAGAGTGGGATGAGTAATCTAGAATTACTCAGCGAGCAGAGCCGGACTAACAGTCAGATAAAACCCACCCAAACCCCATAATCACAAGCAACCAGAAATCAAGCAACACTCAACAAGCAATCAAAAACAAGAGAAATGCATGCAAGGAACTACACAAGTTCCACCAAGACTCTAGTTCTAAAATGCAATGCAATCCAAATTTTAAGTCCAATATGGCCATGCGGTTCAGTCAGCCGTCCCGGTCCATCCCCAAACGGAGAATTGCAGACACAAAATCTAGCAAGACTCGGGTTCCCTCTTGGAACCCCAATACACCGTCGTGTTTCGCGACCCTGGGAGCTACCCAAGTTCCTGCCGCGTGCGCGAGTAAACTACCCGCGTCTTCCCCGGGCCGTCGAACCGCTTAACAGGTTAGCATGCATCTACCCGATCACATGCAAACCTAACAACAATGTCTCTTCCTAAGCAAAGTTCACTAACTTATGCTTGAGACAACCATGAATGCTTCTCACTAAGCATGCAACACACAAACCACAACCAAGCGATCTCACCATTACCCATGCTCAACCAAGACATAGGCTAGAGAATCCGCACACACACAATACCACAATCAAACCAAAACCGCAATATACTTAACAAGTAATTGCACCACAACAATCAAACTCAACATGCTAGATGATCACAACCACACTTAGCAACAAATAAACTTACGATGCTAAGAACCTCAAGAACGATTCAATAATAACAATATGCAAGCAATCGGAACTCTCCGATCTCAACAAGCAAAACGAGTATCAAAACCCACAAATCTAGCATGCTACTGAACATAAACCCTACTACCGGGACTCACAAACCCACAAATTTAGCATGCAAAGCTATCGGATCAACATGCAAACCAACCGAAAATAACATGCATGCAAACGGAATACGGAAAAACGGAAACTACCCGCGGGGATTCGACTCATCAACCCCCGCGGCCCAACTCACCGCGATAACGGGTCGAGGCTTAGCTAAAGAAACTCCGAGGACTTCTCCTACCACAACACGAACAACCAAAGATTCACGGACGGAACCGCTACCGCAAATGCTAAAAACCGAGATCTAGCGGAAATTTAACGGAGTTTGGTTAAGGAAACGGAAACGGAATAGGGGTAAAATCTTAAGAAGGAAGGGGGTATTTATATAGGCTGGGCCGGCCTCAGACGTGTCAGCCACTTCCCTCCGAGTGCGACACGTGGCTGACATGTGGCAACTCGTGTCCGGCCAAGTGTCACTCATACGTTCATCAAGAGTGGCAACACATGTCCGGGCAAGTGTCACACATACGTTCATCAAGAGTGGCAACACATGTCCGGCCAAGTGTCACACATACGTTCACCAAGAGTGGCAACACATGTCCGGCCAAGTGTCACACATACGTTCACCAAGAGTGGCAACACATGTCCGGCCAAGTGTCACTCATACGTTCACCAAGAGTGGCAACACGTCGCTGACCACTCTTTCTCGCGACCTTCCTTACAACTGATCCGACGACGAACTTCCGCGGTACGCGCAAACACACCGGTAACTACCCAAAATGGCCTAACTCCCAAACTACTCGGGCAAACTTTAGTTTTCTTCGGTGAAAACTCGTCTTATTCCTTCCTCTATCTTTTCCAAGTCGGAAATCTTCTAAGCCGGTGACTTGGAAAAGTCGAGATCGCGGCCGATCCTCTGGGTTTCACCAGGGTTATGACACCCACTGCCCAAGCCCAACACCCCACCTCTATAACACAAGAAAGCCAACCTACCTCTACTCATCAAAGGCCCACTGGCCCATCAACAATTCCAAATAGCCACTCACGTGACCTTAGCTCCACTATCCAAAGGCCCACTAGCCCACAACCTTCATCTTCCTCTATTCTCACACCGACACCTTCTTCTCTGCCATAAACATCTACCTCCACCGAAATTCAACCACCACCAAAACCTCCCAAAATGACCACAAGATCCCATAACAACATTGTAAAACCAATTAATAAACTTTCCCTCACGGTTTCTCTCCAACAATCATGGGCTCCTGAACCATCAACCTATCTTCAAGCACTCAAAGATGAACATTGGCGTCACGCCATGTCTGAAGAGTTCCACGGTCATATTGAAAAGGGAACTTGGGTCCTTGTTCCCCCTTCGCCTCATCAAAACATTGTTGGTTGTCGGTGGGTTTTCAAAACTAAGTTATTATCTACCGGAGATCTTGACAAATATAAAGCTCGCCTTGTCGCCAAAGGTTTTCACCAACAATATGGCTTGGACTACAAAGAAACATTTAGTCCAGTTATTAAAGCGGTCACAATTTGTCTTGTTCTTGGTCAAGCTGCAAGTAATTCTTGGCCAATCCGTCAACTCGACATCAATCAAGCTTTTCTCCAAGGCACGCTCACGGAAGAAGTTTACATGGCTCAACCGCCTGGCTTCATCGATCCGGATCGTCCTGAACATGTGTGTCGTCTTCAGAAAAGCTATTTATGGTCTTAAACAAGCTCCAAGAGCTTGGTACATGGAACTCAAGAATTTTCTCTTAAACTCTGGCTTTGTTAACAGTCTCGCTGATGCTTCTCTTTTTGTCTTCTCGAACGGCTCGACTCTACTCTACGTGTTAGTATATGTCGACGACATAATCGTTACCGGTAATGATCCTGATGCTATTGCTAAGATGATTGCTTGTTTTTCGAACCATTTTTCCCTCACAGATCAAGGAGACATCAATTATTTTCTTGGCATCGAAGTTACGCGAACGTCTATGGGTCTTCATTTGATGCAACGCAAATATATTCTAGATCTTCTGGCCAAAACCAAAATGCTTGATGCCAAGACCGTTTCTACACCGATGCAAGCCTCTCCCAAGTTCTCAATTAACTCTGGCACAACCTTGGATGATGCTAAGGAATACCGTATGGTTATTGGAAGTCTGCAATATCTCTCTTTCACGCGTCCCGATATCTCCTTTGCCGTTAATCGATTATCGCAATTCATGCACCGGCCAACTACTGAACATTGGCAAGCTGCCAAGCGCGTTCTTCGTTACCTCGCAGGTACGAGTGCACATGGCATCTTTCTCTCCTCCACCAATAAGCTCCATTTACATGCATTTTCGGATGCGGATTGGGCTGGTGATATTGATGACTATGTTTCCACTAATGCGTATGTAATCTACCTGGGCAACCAAGCAATTTCATGGTCTTCCAAGAAGCAAACCAGTGTTGCTCTCTCCTCAACCGAAGCTGAATACCGTGCTATTGCCAATGCCGCTGCTGAGGTCCGTTGGATTTGTAACCTTCTCTCAGATCTTCGTATTTCTCTTCCAATGGCTCCCGTTATATATTGTGACAACGTCGGTGCGACTTATCTTAGTGCCAATCATGTGTTTCATTCTCGTATGAAACACATTGCATTGGATTATCATTTTGTTCGTGGGCATATACAATGCGGAGCTCTCTGAGTATCACATGTCTCTGCCAAAGATCAACTCGCTGATGCATTGACAAAACCATTACCTCGTGCGAGTTTTCAATTGGCGTGTTCCAAGATTGGTGTCACCAAGGTCCCTCCATCTTGAGGGGGTGTGTAGAAGATATTATCATTAGAGTCTAAGGGTGTTTATGTAATTAGCTAATCCCTAATCACTCACGTGTGTCTGTATATATACATGTAATTCTCCTCTCAATAACACTATCAATCATATAAATCTATACGTAATACACCAAAGAGAATTGGAGATTACACGGTTTGGCTAAAATCACGTGTAGAGGATATGATAAAACTGATAGGTATTGAATCCAGTTCTAACGTTCAAATCCTTCAACTTTATGGTATGTATTGTATTGGAAAGACAACCTTTGCAAAAGCGTTCTATAACAAAATCGTCATAAACTTCGAGAAACATCAATTTTTCATCTCATCATCATCAGACCAAGATGGCTTGGTCAAACTACAAAACACTTTCATTACCAAACTTTTTTGTTTGCCACCTGAGATGGAAGATGTTAAAGGAGGCTGGGACAAGATAATAGAATAAGTTTATGAGAAGAAGATTTTGGTTTAAATTCACTAAAAATGTGATAACGTATGTACAATATATATTTGGTCGTGTTTTTTTCTTTAATGTTGTTATGTATACCCATCGTTCATATTTGTGTTTATTTTGATTATCATAGAAAAAAATCTTTAAAATACAACTTTCATGTTTTGCTTCTAAAAATACCGCCATTTAAAAGTTTTTATTTTACATTTGTATACTATCCATGAATGTAAATCGAGTTTTAGAATTTGTTGAATCCAGAGAAGAAGACACAGTGAGATAAGAGTTCCAAATCTCATTTTTTTTAGGAACTATATCTTCTTTTTTTCTTCTCATTCATTCCATAAATATCGAAGAAAGATCTTGATCTTTATGTGGTCCAAACACAATCTACGTCCACCTTTCAGATCAATGCACTCTCCAACGTAATCGAATTTGGGCGGCAGAGAGGCTTTCTGATGGAAACTGCTTCTCATCCTCCCGATATTGTTTATGCAGAATCCAACGCATTTCTAAATGATCATCCATTGTGACTCATCAAAGGCAACACTTTAGCTGAACATGTCACTCATTCTCTAAAAGTACACGAGTCTTATTAAGAGCTCTGTAATTATTCTTATATTATACTCTAAAAGTTATGCAAGACAACCACTGTGAAAAAGGTACAAATAAGCTCAATTGATTTTTTTCTAGGAAAGATATTGAGAGGAAAATATGTATTATCTGTCTGAAAATAAAAGCAGATAATTTGAAGAGGTCCACCAACTATATTCTTTGAAATTTTGAACAAGAAAGTGTGGACCGAACAAAAAAGAGAGGATATTATAGGAAGAATTGTCGATATATATCCATCAACATGTGAGTTATACTATTTAAGGATCAAGATTAAAAAGGAATAAAAGGACTATTTTTTTTGATGAAATCCTAACAGCTGAGAGTAAAAACTAAAAAGTATCAAGATTTCATATCAGCATGCTATGCTATATATCTACTGATTCTAACACTAAATGGCATGATGCAAATGATGAAACTATTCGATGGGCTACACCTTATCGACTAGGACAACTATTTGTCACATTAGTGATAAACCCTCTATTTCTTGATATACGATGTTTTGGCTAAAAGCATAAAATTTAAGAAAACACATTTTAATCAAATAAAATTATTTAATATATAAAATAAAAACAACTCAACCAATTAATAATACGACTGGATAAATCTATTCACCGTGGAAGCTCTCTTGGCCCAGTGATTGACCAAGTGCTTTAAAGCTTTTACACCAAGAGGTTTGGGGTTCGAATCCCAGAAGATGCGATTTCTTATATTTGTAGATTAATGGATTCAAGCTTGCAGGAGATCTTAAGCGTGGAACATGGTTAAATTGTCTGGCATAAATCAAGACGAAAGACATGTTCGTTGTAGAATCGTCGATGTAACCGTTCTCATAATTTGTAGAGGTAGAGGTAAAAAGCTATTGATCACACAGCTTTCAGTAGAGGTAAGAAATACATTAATACATGAGAACATCTTATATTATTAAACAAAATAAAACTTCTAAAATTATACTTTAAAGTGGACATTCATCTTAATTTATAGAAATCAATCAGTGAAGACATGCTTAACAAAAATAGCATAACTTTCAAATGCTACTACATCTAAAAGGATATGAGCTCCAACATTATACTTTGATTGAGAAAGAGAAGGTAATGCAACAACATGAACGCTCAAAATATTTGTCATAACCATATCTAAACATGAACATATATATAATTTTTTACATACATAAATATTTACGGATACGATGTAGTTAGTATTTAATTTGTGGTAAATAAATAGTTTAATTCTATATGATTGTTTCGCTTTCTTACCATTGTATTTTTGCATTATTACATGTCAACGTCTATATAATTTAATATTAGCAAGTCTAAATATATTTTAAATCATCGATAAAAACAAACCCACGCGTAGCATGGGTAAAACATTTAGTCTATACTATATAAAAGTTGAAGCTATAAGCTCCTAAAGGCGTCCACATAGGCGATAAATCAACCTATAGTGTTACGCCATGTCACCGTTTAAAATTAAGTAAATTATGTTTTTAGTTGATTATGAGATATTTCTATTTTCTAATTAAAATATATTATATTTTAAATGTTAATTGAAAACTTCCTTTTTAGTGACAAAAATTATCTACATCCTTATACAAATAGGAAACTTTAATAAGTAATAAATCAAATTTAACATTCTAAATCTGATCATATTATTAATTGAGAAGTAAAAAAACTGAAATTTATATTATTAATTTATGCCCCGAAATCTTTAACCTATTAGCGAATCCGTTAGTCTTTGATAGTCTTACGGTTCTTTTTGTCTTTTCGTATTCAAGCCCATTGATTATCTTGGCAGTAGGTTTAGGTTATTTTCTAAAACCCTAATATTTTGTTATGATTAGACGTGTTCATCTAGAGTTTTTTTACCTGCAAGTTATAAATCCAGCCGTATTGTATTGCTTTTCTTTTCTTCTGTTGTGAATAAGAGAAGAGAATAGAGAGAATTGTGTTGTGTATTATTCCATGATAAGTACAATGTATATATAGGGTACAATACTTGGAGAGGAAGTAGGGTTTAAAAATATTGTAGAACATGAGCCTCTAATGGGCATCCACTAAATAAGTTTATAACACTCTCCCTTGGATGTCATTAGAGTAAAAATAATCATAATACGCATAAGATGCTGCCTCATTAAAACCTTACCATGAAAAACCCAATTGGGACAAAACCATGGTTATAGGAAAAAGAGTGCAACGCGTTTTTACTCCCCCTGATGAGTGCATAACTTGAAATCTTCGTGATGCTGCAAACTTATTTCTTGAAAGTAATAGTTGGAAGTGTCTTGAAAATAAGTCCACCAAAGTTTCGTTTGAACAACCTCTTGAACATGTACACCGCTATTCTTCTGCAACTCATCGGTCTTCTAGATGATTCATCTGGATCATTCTCTTTGTTTCTCTAGATATCATTCATGGATGACATGCTTATGAGAGATTGATAGACTTTCATATATCATTATAATGATAACATTCCTCTATAAATGTCTATCATTTGCGTGTTCTTTGATGTCTCGTTAAAAACCTTTTCTTAGAAAAATCTTATAGGATAAAAACTATGATAAGGAAAAAGAGTACATCCACGCATATCATTATATTTTTTCCCCTCATAAACATCTTCTTCAGAAGATGAATTATGATCATATATAATATCTCTTTGGAACTATTATAAGCATAAAATTAATGAACAAACTCGTATGGTTGCCATATGATATATTATACTATTGAACTTCTGGTTCATAATATCTTTTCGCTAAATGTTTAATCTGAGACATCTTGAGATAGTTTTGTCTTTTCATGATCTTTTATCTCAAACTTTTTCTTTTGATATTCCACTGTATATAAATATCTTCAGGAGTTATATCATGTTCAAATAATCAAATATATACTGCAATCATAACAAATCATTTTCTAAATCTTCTTATAAATATGCATAGGCTAATATCATCTTTTTTATTGCCTTTCTCTTAGCAAATACTCACTAAGAAGATTCTTGCAGTGTACATCCTTCTTGGAGTATATAAATATCATTATACAGTGGTTACTTATCGCATAACTTGTAATAACTCTGCCGGAGTTTCGATGATGTTCAAATGAAGAATCACTTTATCAAAATATTTTGATAAGTCTACATGGGTATTTACATGATTATACCTCATTCTACATACTTTCTTTTCATTCAATCGATTATCGAGTAGAATTCCTGGGAATATAATTCTAATATCATTAATCCTTTAGGGATTGTATCCTTCACATATATATCCTTCAAGGATTACATATAAATGTCTTTATCCATTGTTTCATCTCTTACTACCAAACTTGTAAGATATCAAAAATAATTGCCACCACATGAGATATCTCTTCATAAAACATTCTTTATCTTTGTGAATTTCACTATATTCACTATTCTTTCATACAAAAGACTCATTTATATGACATTGGTTTTACACTTTAAGTGGAAGGACTACTGGTCCATATATTTCTCTACAAGAGATTATATAAGTCTATTTCTTCCAATCATTATTTGTGTACACTTTTGAATAGACTTTCTGTCATGATCCTCTCTTTTTATCCATAATATCAACTGCTCATTGCATGCAAAAATATTACGACGTCGATTTGCTTTATGGTTCCATCTTATTCTCTTCATTTTCAAGTACTGGGAATTTTGTTTTTCATTTGTCATGTTTATGTCTCTTCTAGAGATCATCCAATCTCTTCTGGAGATTTTTCAAAATCTTTCTTTCCTCGATTTGGTCATTCTTAATTCTTGCTCCTTTTCTTTTTCGAGGATAATTATTTTTGGAACCAAATAGGTCTATCACGCTTCATGCGATCTTTAGACTCACTAGCAGTTTGATATAGTCCTTCCAGGACATCAAATTTTATTGGAGCATATACAGCTGGGAGGTGACTTCATCACTCTATTTTGGGTTAGTAAATGCGTATGGCAATTAATACGCTAAGTTCTTCTTATGAATTATTTTTTTGGACTTCTCATATAAATTCTTTTGGTCCGAGGATCAATGATAATTCATACATACTTATATCTTTCTCCAGCTATTTAATATCTCCCCCTAATGTTGGAAAAGTTTACTCATTAAAATGAAAGTATATAAATTGAGCCTTATATAAATCCTTCTGGGATGACTCTTAATTATCTTTCATATCCAACATATATTCTTATCCTCTTTTGAGGTTCCATCATCAAGCGCTGTGGTGGAGCACTTTTCACATTAATAGATCTTTCATTCAAAGATCGTTCAAATGGAAACTATTTGGTTTCTAACCCTAAACCAATAATGATGGGGAGAACAATTAGTTATTCATTGGCTTGATGTGAATCAATGCTACTAAAATTTTGTATATGAACATGAGCTTCCGGATGTTCAACACATATCCCAATGGACATATATAATAATTAGGCTTCAAACATAAATTTTAGAACTTAAAAGAAAGTAACCTCGCAAACTCCTGATTGCTGGTTTATAACAAGGATAAACGTGACCTTCTAGGATGCAACAATCAAGTCAATGCGTCCATTGAATCGATGCATCTAAATGTCACATAGTGGGTGATCAGCCCATAATCATCTCCTTGTATATATTTCAGAAAAAATGATAGAGTCCAAATCATCTTTGACGGTTGAAAGCCATATTATCATATTGCATTCTTCAAGAACATATGCTAAATCATCATTAGGAAAAATCTTCTGGTTTTTCACTAAATGTCCACATAATTTCTCACATCATTATTAAACCAGGATGACCAATCCGGTTAAGCCAAACATTTAAATTCTTAGTAAACTTCTGGTTTACTTTTCATTCTTAGCTAGTAAACTTCTGGTTTACGTTTCATCACTATCACTTACCCCCTTCAAGAGATATGATAATTAAAATTGCTTTCTTTAATATATCAAACATGGATTTGATGGTGAACCACCGATAAAGCAATAAACATAATCATGATAGAAATTATATAATCTAATATATATATAAAATCCTAGATATTAATTTGACTAAATTCATATAGGTATGATATGAGGTCAAGAGCTTAGAAATTGAGTACCTGAAAAATCCAAAGCTAATGGTGGGTGTCGCCAAAAAAATGGTGACTGATGTGATCAATTTCGTAGCTACTTTCTCTAATGTGTAAGATTTTATATTCACTTCAGGGAATATATCAAAACTAGTCAAATATGAGTAAGGTTTCTCATAACTCATATAATTTCTCAGCCCCAGAAGAATCTATAATACTTCTTAAATTCTTTTTCACGACTTTGTGTCTACAAGACAACATTACTTGCATGAAAATTTCATTATATATGTTTTACCAACTCCGCATTAGAGAAATTTTCTCATAATATCAATTTGCAAGTAATTTTGAACATAACTGAATTAATTCACTTACAGACTTTAAGTCTTGTAATCTTAGATATAACTAAATTTAACCAATCACATAGCTAGTTTTATGTAATATAACATCCTGGTAATCACACCTTTCCTTTGAGAATTGTTCGAAGAACTTGGTGAACATAATCTTCTAACTATGTCACTTATTATGTTCATTTGTAGTCTATGTGAGATTCTCTAATTCTCCCCCTGATATATCATGGTTTTTACCATCTTTTGGCCATGATTTAACCCGGTTTTATCGAGTCTTTTTGGTATATTTCTAGTGTTTTAGAATCTTTGCAGGTTTGTGTACGTGTCGAGCTTAATTGGTGATTATGGAGCATTTTGGAGCATCAAGGAAAGAAGAGCTGAAGTCGCGAGGACGGATTTTCAATTGCCGTTAGAATGGCGTGTCGATCGACGGAATGACATGTGCGTCGATCGACGGAGGTACCTGTTTCGCGAAAGAAGAGGAATTTCCAATTCTGAAGATTTCCTTTTTACCCCAGAAGTTCCAGAAGTTAACAAATAAAGCCCAGCCCGAATCCTAGCCTATAAATACCTAGTTTTCTTTTAGTTTTCATAAAAGTTTTCTATTATCAAATACTTAGGGTTTTCAGAGAGATTTTGAGAGTTAGGGAGACAAGTTTTCAGACAATTCAGATTTCTTCGAACCCTTCTGTAATTCTTTCTTACTCTATTTTTATGCAGTATTATTCAGTTATCATGTTATTCGTTTCCATGTCTGAGTAATCTACTTGTTAGGTTTAGGGTTTTTCAAAGGAATTAAGATGAATTGTTAGAATTGAATTCATGTTAGGATTATCTATTGGTTCTTCATCTAGATTGCTTTAACTCTGATTTAGGAATCGCGACCCTGAATTTAGATATCTTAGGTTGATTAGTTAGAAGCGAAAGCATCAATTGATAACCTGACCATAATCTTAGATGAGCAAAATCACCTATTCTCAAAGGAATTTGGTTTAGGGATTTTGTGAACAATTGAAACCTGAACTTTAATGCTTGCATAAATTGATTGATTTTACAAAGGAATTTGGATTTCTAGGGTTTATGCATAGATAATTAATTCAACGGAAGTCGTTTAATTTTACATTAGAGTTTCAAGTTCGAGAACGAATCTTCATTAAAATCCTGATAGTTTCTTAATTCTGCAATTTATCTATTCCTGCGAATTTCCCGAAAACCTAGCTTTTGTTTAATTGAATTCTTAAAACCAACAATCTTTCTTTGCTTTGAATTGTTTCTTACTTTTATTTTACTTTATTTTACTTAGCTGAATTCAAAATCACAAATCCTATCGTTAGATTTTACTCCCAGTGATTCGACCCCTAAGTACTACAATTGATCTCTTAATTTGAGAGAGTAGCTCAGGGTAAATTTGAGCATATCAAATTTTGGCGCCGTTGCCGGGGACTCAAAATCTTCCATAGGATTTTGATTCTAGAATTCTGACTAAGTTTTTTTTGTTCGTTTTTACGCGTTTTCTTTTGTTTTTGTGTTTCAGTTAGCTAAGATGGCTAATCGAGGTGTACTAGTCTTTCGGACTGCTGAGGGAAAGAATGTTGATCGAGATGGTAATCGGTACAACGATCTAGGAGACCCCATTGATGAAGCTGGTAACATCGTCGCGGTTGAGGATCCGGTTGCAGCAGAGCGTGCTGAGCTAAATCGCCAAAGAGTTGAGTTGGAGCGCCAGCGTGCTGAGATCGAGCATCTGACTCGGGCGAATCGCAGACCTCAGGAGGCAGCAGTTAACCAACGTGCTTTGGGAGACTACTACCGTCCTGAAGAACATTACGCCAACAGGGCAGCGATTCGACCTCCACGATTTGAGCGGAGGGATTTTGAGTTGAAGCCTGCGTACTTCTCTCTTGTGGCTCAACATCAGTTCCATGGGCACCCATCAGAGCACCCCATGGATCATCTTGAGATGTTTGAGGATCTTGCGTCTAGCATCAAGGCTAACAACGTGTCAGAAGACTACATTATGTGTAAGCTCTTCCCATTTTCTCTTGCTGGAGAGGCAGCCTCTTGGCTGAAGCAGTTGGAGCCAGGCTCGCTGACTACTTGGAGAGATACCAAGAGTGCTTTCCTGAGTCATTTCTACGATGAGTCGCGCTCAGAGGATCTACGGGCTAAGATCCAAACATTCGTTCAGAGCCAGACAGAATCTTTCAAGGCTGCGTGGGAAAGGTTCAAGGGATATCAGAGAGACTGTCCTCATCACGGGTTTACAGAGGTTCAGTTGCTGGGTATTTTCTACAGGGGTTTGGATTGGAGACATCAGATGACTCTAGACGCTTCGAGTAATGGGAATTTCAAAACCAGGTTTCCAGCTGATTGCTTTGAGCTCATCAAGAACGTGTCTACTAGCAATAGTACTAAGAAGATCGATGAGGAAAGGAGACGAGGAGCTGGTCAAACAAATGGAGCTGAGATTGTTGAGGAAAATGTTAATTACATCAACCAGAATGGCTACCAGAATGGCTACCAGAATCAGCGGTATGGGAATCAGTCGGAGAACAAGGGATACAACAATTACAATCAGAGGAACTACGGATCTTCATCGTATCAACCGACTCTTGCTAAGTCTTCAGAAAACGACATGAAGAGTACACTCGAACAGATTCTTGAAGGCCAACAAAGTCTAGCAGTAAATGTCAATGGGAAGATTGACGGGCTCTACACTAATCTCAATAGGAAGATAGACGGGTTCTACACTGATCTCAATGGGAAGATAGAAGCCATCAACATTCACTTGAAGAAGCTGGATACTCAAGTAGCTCAAACCGCAGAGAATGTAAAGAGACAGGAGGGTTTTCTTCCAGCTAAAACGGATGCAAACCCAAGACAACATGGTGTTGCTGCGATTGAAACTAGGATTGAGAAGGTTGTGGAGCCAAATCTGCGGAAAAACCCTTTAAATCAGCGAATTCACGAGCTAGAAAATGAAGAAGATGCAGAAATTTTCGCACCTGAAGTTACCCAGACGGTACCCAGACGGTACCCCGACGCTACCTCGACGGGACCTCGACGGGACCTCGACGGGTGAGAAAACTCCTGATGTCACCCCGACGGTACCCCGACGCTACCTCGACGGGACCTCGACGGGTGAGAAAATTCCTGATGTCACCCCGACGGTACCCCGACGCTACCTCGACGCTACCTCGACGGAGAAACCTGAAAATCTGCAGGATCCTACTTATGTTGTGGAGAAGGTTTATCAACCTAAGATTCCTTACCCCAGGAACCAAAAGAGGTCTAAACAGGAGCTAGAAGAGCTTAGATGCAAGGCTATCATGGATAAGCTACGCATTGAGACTCCATTCTTAGATGCAATGAAGCTTTCTCCTGTAATTAGAAGGTATGTGAAGAGGATGGTTACTAAGAGTTTGTGTCTTGAGGAAGGAGTTGCTATGATCTCTGAACAGGTTAGTGCAATAATTCTGAACAAGGTTCCAGAAAAGCTCACGGATCCAGGAAGTTTTGTATTAGATTGTGCGATCTTCACAGACAGGTTTCCAAGGTCTCTTTGTGATTTGGGTTCAAGCATCAATTTGATGCCACTCTCAGTTGCTATCAGCCTTGGTATGACTGACTTCCAACCAACAAGGATCTCACTTATCCTTGCAGATAGATCAGTAAGGATCCCAGAGGGGATTTTGGAGGATGTCCCAATCAAGGTTGGAGATTGTTTGATCCCTACAGACTTTGTGGTTCTACAATATCCTGAAGAACCCAAAGATCCTCTTATCTTGGGAAGATCATTTTTGGCTACAGCTGGAGCAATGATTGATGTCAAAGGGAGAAGGATTACTCTATGTGTGGGTGAGTTGGAGATGAAGTTTGATATGGATCAGTTGGTGAAAAAGCCTATGATTGATGGTCAAACCTACTCTGTGGATACACTCGTAGACATTGCTCAAGAGGTTTACAATGAGGTACATCCTACTGATGCATTGGAGAGGACTTTAATTCGATCTACCGCTAAAGCTGAGGAGTTAGATGAAGCCGCAATGGGTTATGCAAGGCTAATGAATAGCAATCAAGGAGAGACGAAGAAGGTTCAGAACGTTCTCAAGATAGTTCCTTCCACTGCAAATCATGAAGCCAAAAATCCTGTGATTCACAAGTGACGAAAGATCCCCAAGGTGAAGCGCATAAAGCCCTCAAAACCATTCTCCAAGTTCAGAATTGTCATTCCTTTGGAGTTGAGAGAGAGAGGAGAGGTAGTTGTCCAAGAGATGCTGGACAATACTATGAAGCTCTTTCCGGGTATTGTTCCTTGCAAGTCTGGGGGAGTGCACTTCAGAGATCCACCTCCAGCCTGAACTTCATACGTAGTCAAGCTAATGACTGTAAACAAGCGCTAGGTGGGAGGCAACCCACCTGTAAGTCTTTTTCTTCCTCTTTTATTTTCTTTTTATTGAGTCAGTTTGTTTTTGAAATTCAAAATTGTGAACTTGAATAGATGCTATGATGCTGGTGCTTTTGATCGTTTCTGTTTTTGAGTACTTTAAACAGGTACTAACCATTGAATGACGTATCGAGATGGAGCTCAAAAATCAGGATACAAACGATCGTTTTTCAGACAATAGCGTCGATCGACGGACCACCTTGTGCGTCGATCGACGGGCACTTCAGAGGTCCGAATCTTTTTCACAATTTTCTAACTTTTATTTTTCTTTTCTTTCACCAATTTCAGGCCTAATTAACACTGGGGACAGTGTTGTTTAAGTCTGGGGGAGGTAGTTGCTAACATTGTTTTTTATTTTGGAGTCAAAAAGTCGTTTTATTGAGTCAAAACTTGTAGGGGATGATGACCTTTCCTAGGAACAAACGCTCAGTTTTGGCGATTCTTAGTTGTTGCGACGAAGCCTTTGGATGGAGCGAGTTCAAAACCAGATGATAGTACAGGTTCCCCTCTTATCGCGACTTGCAGAACGAAGTAGATCAAACTCCATACTAGTACACTTGATCTCCATCTCGCTATTTTCTCTTTGATGATATCACGATAGTAATTGATCCAACATTCAGGACTCCTTATTCACTTTACCACTCTTTGTTGATCCTGAATGGCCAGCTCATTTTTAGTTGGTACCCAACCCCTAACCTTAACCATTGTTCAAGCCTCATGCGATCTTTTTCCTTTTGTTTTATGTGCAGGCATGTGTATAAACTCCGGAGAGAAAGAGGTCCGACGCAGTTTTTCATTCACAAAATTGCACAAGATGAGAATGTGGTTGGAGTACTTAGTAAAGAGCAGCAATGCTAAGCATTCCTTGGGATTTTACGCATAATAATGGTAATTTTCGAGACTAACACTTTTGTAGGATCATTCCCCCCTTTAGAGTTAAAAAAAAAAAAAAAAAAAAAAAAAAAAAAAAAAAAAATTATTTCGAAAATATAGTAAAGGAAAGGGAAATGATCATCTTTATAAGTCTCTAGCTTCAACAAAAGTCCCAAGGAATGGAGAAGATGGATGTGGATAGTGGAACATGTTATTGAATGGAGATGTTTGGTTCCTGATTACGATTTGGAGGAGAGTGCAATGTGAATGAGAAACTGTGGGCATCAACTGGACCCGTCTCTCTCTTGTGATTATGCATAATGTCTGCATCCACCAAATAAAATCTGGTAACCCTAAACACTTTAGCTCCACTTAAACACAAAAGCCTTTAACATCACACCTAGCCCTTTTACTTGGTTGATATCATTAGAGGGAATTCCATCATCACTTTGATCAAGTGTGCGACAGTTAGGAGGATGTGAAACTGATGGGTTTGCAGGTTAAGATTTTAGGCCCAACCTATGATGGTTGAGATTCGTGACCACCAAAGGTACTTTGTTTATATGCAGCGAATGAGTCAAAGAAACGAAAGCAATGTTCCAAAGGATAAGTGAGTTCCCGCGATTTTCAAACCTCGACTTCATTCTTAGTCTCTAGTTTGCTTGAGGGCAAGCAAAAGCTAAGTCTGGGGGAGTTGATATATCATGGTTTTTACCATCTTTTGGCCATGATTTAACCCGGTTTTATCGAGTCTTTTTGGTATATTTCTAGTGTTTTAGAATCTTTGCAGGTTTGTGTACGTGTCGAGCTTAATTGGTGATTATGGAGCATTTTGGAGCATCAAGGAAAGAAGAGCTGAAGTCGCGAGGACGGATTTTCAATTGCCGTCAGAATGGCGTGTCGATCGACGGAATGACATGTGCGTCGATCGACGGAGGTACCTGTTTCGCGAAAGAAGAGGAATTTCCAATTCTGAAGATTTCCTTTTTACCCCAGAAGTTCCAGAAGTTAACAAATAAAGCCCAGCCCGAATCCTAGCCTATAAATACCTAGTTTTCTTTTAGTTTTCATAAAAGTTTTCTATTATCAAATACTTAGGGTTTTCAGAGAGATTTTGAGAGTTAGGGAGACAAGTTTTCAGACAATTCAGATTTCTTCGAACCCTTCTGTAATTCTTTCTTACTCTATTTTTATGCAGTATTATTCAGTTATCATGTTATTTGTTTCCATGTCTGAGTAATCTACTTGTTAGGTTTAGGGTTTTTCAAAGGAATTAAGATGAATTGTTAGAATTGAATTCATGTTAGGATTATCTATTGGTTCTTCATCTAGATTGCTTTAACTCTGATTTAGGAATCGCGACCCTGAATTTAGATATCTTAGGTTGATTAGTTAGAAGCGAAAGCATCAATTGATAACCTGACCATAATCTTAGATGAGCAAAATCACCTATTCTCAAAGGAATTTGGTTTAGGGATTTTGTGAACAATTGAAACCTGAACTTTAATGCTTGCATAAATTGATTGATTTTACAAAGGAATTTGGATTTCTAGGGTTTATGCATAGATAATTAATTCAACGGAAGTCGTTTAATTTTACATTAGAGTTTCAAGTTCGAGAACGAATCTTCATTAAAATCCTGATAGTTTCTTAATTCTGCAATTTATCTATTCCTGCGAATTTCCCGAAAACCTAGCTTTTGTTTAATTGACTTCTTAAAACCAACAATCTTTCTTGCTTTGAATTGTTTCTTGTTTTTATTTAACTTTATTTTACTTAGCTGAATTCAAAATCACAAATCCTATCGTTAGATTTTACTCCCAGTGATTCGACCCCTAAGTACTACAATTGATCTCTTAATTTGAGAGAGTAGCTCAGGGTAAATTTGAGCATATCACCCCCTCAAGATGATATGAAACTTCAGGTTCATCTATCTCGAATTGTATATCACTATATAATTAACAAAATATCCCAATTTGGGTCATGTATTTTTCATCCAATTATCTGTAAGACTTGAGAAAGTATAACGCATCAATGATTTCAAACTAGATTATTTCATCACCAAGACAATTCAAGTCAATTTCTATAGCAATCTCTTTGGCTTAGTGTGATTTCTCCTTTTTCTATACAAAATATCACATTCACTTGAGGGAATGGATCATCCAATTAAAGCATAATAATTTGCTCAGCCACATAGAGACGATATAAAATCATAATACTCTTCTTAAATCTCATCTCACAATATTGTGTATTCAGGATACCATTAATTGGAATATAAATTAACAAACAGATTCATCATGACCCAAACGTTTGTATGGTTGGATGAAACAATAAAACAATATTGCCTTTGGTTTGGGACAATTAACCGAACCAACCCATAATAAAACTATTGACATGTGACAGAGAGTTTGGACTTTGAAGATCTTTGAATCAAAAGAACAGATCATCATGCTTTATTTCTCAAATAAACATATAATCTTGTCATACTCAAAAGTTTGCTCATGAAAACATGGCTTTTATGTTGGTATAATCAAAAATTAAATTCAAATTAACCTAATAAATCAATAAAACAACTAATATGTCAAACGAGTAAATCGTATGCTAAATTAATTTAAACCAACCGATCGAATGTTCCTAAATAATATAATATTAATTATGGTATACGGATCAATACTGATCACATATTGAAAAGATTACTTAGCTCGATCATGATAGAAATTCAATTTATAATTATAAAATATTTGAATAATGATAAAATATCTTTGATCAATAGTAGAGAAGCGTTAATCATGATCGATTAATTTTATTATAAAATATGTGATTTTAAGAACCAAAAAGGTATTAATAAAATATACATAAGTATGATTTGTGAGAATTACTCATCGATAGACATAGTATTCATGAATCAACATGTGTATGTTATCAAATCACAAACTCAAACTTAAAAATAGATTAAATAAAAACATAAAATTGTGATATTCGATCAATAAACATATATGATTCATGACCCAACATGAATATGCTATTGAATTACGAAATCAACTCATAAATATGACTTGTGAGAAATTCTCCATCGATAGACATACATGTGTATGCTATGAATAACAAAGTCAATATTTATGTATAAAATAGATTAAATAAGTACCATAATAAGCCAAAAGTAATTAAATTATTGTATCAAAGCAATTATAAAACTAACGTGATACTATATAGGAAGTATGACGTTAACCTTATGTTTTACCAAATAATATTAGATGTGCCGTATGCTAAAGTGAGAGAGATTCACTTACCTTAATGAAAAATAAAGTGGAACCAAAGCAAAGTGCGAGATGTTGGAGAACGTTAGGGTTTTACTCAAGTGGGTATGGTTTTATTCAGTGGTTAGGTTATCGTGCTGATAACGTGTTATGAATAAGAGAAGAGAATAGAGAGAATTGTGTTGTGTATTATTCCATGATAAGTACAAGGTATATATAGGATACAATACTTGGAGAGGAAGTAGGGTTTAAGAATATTGTAGAACATGAGCCTCTAATGGGCATCCACTAAAAGGTTTATAACATCTTCCTCTTTGTTTTGATTTGTTTTATTATTACATTTTATAAATCGTAAACTCTTTTAACCCTAATTGCTGTTTTTTTGTTACTCTTTTGTAGGGTTCTTATCATATTCCACGTAACTAATTGTTATATGCTTTTGATTTCAGTTGTCATGGATCTGTTATGTTTGTAGAGTTTTGTTATCTATTATTTGACTATATACTCTTCGCATCTAATTATTTAATTTGGTTTGGGGTTTTGATCCATCCCGCTTTGATTAAAGCAAGATCAAACGTGCGATAGGGTTAGGGTTTCAAGCCAAGAACATAGTCTAGGATTAAACTCATATATGCGTTTAAGTTAGCTCTTATCCGCACAATAACAAGGGTAAACACAAAAGATGTGTTTAAGATGCTTATGATCACAAGGCAACTCGAAGACCGTGATGTTTTGATTAGTCGGGGTATGTTTTTTTTTTTTTTTTTGGTTTGATATTTGTCTTAGTTATACATGTTTGTATTATTTTGACGAAGAAAACTTGGTGTTTCACTTTTATTACATCTTAGCGAATCTCCAGTAAAACCAAAATCACAATTACAAAAAGAAGAAGAAGAAGCTAAGCTTCGTGAGTGTGCTTTGATATTAGTACAAATGAAGTATTCTCAACAATATCAATTTGAGGAAGAAGAAGAAGAAGAAGAAGAAGATGACGTGTTGAAGTTATTACCTCGAAAGAAGAAAGCTAAGAAACAGAAACTTGCAGAGCAAGAAAGTAAACAAAAACCGAAGAAGGAGAAGAAAATCTTTGAGGTAGATGATTCTGAAAAAATCCTATGGATACTGCGCGATTGGAACAGAACTAAATCGGAAAAGCCTCCGAGAGAGATGGTTAATCCTGACTTGGTAGGGGTGTGTAGTGAACTTATGAGGAAACAGTTGATGGTGAGTGACGTGAAGTGAAGTTTAGGTAGGCTCATGTTAGGGAAGAAGGAAGTGGAGAAGATGATGCTTCGTGTTTTCGAAAAAACATAGAGAATTGGGATTGATGGGGTTAAAGTTTTGGTTTACGGGAAAGATGGAGAGGTATATGAGATGATGTTGAAGATGTGGAATAAGAACACGGTTCATGTCTTGACGAGTGCTGTATGGAACAAGTTCGTTGAAACGACCCGACCCGTTTTTTTTTTTTTTTTTTAAACATACAAGCCTTGGTCTCGGACTAACATTCCCATAAATGCTATCCTCAACAACCAAGCAAAACATCACAGATTACACTACAGCGGATAACCAAACAAACCAACATTTCAATTCCATTAAAATACTAAACCAAACCAGTTCAACGTAATTCCACAAAACCAGCAACCTAACCAGGTTCTAAAACAGAATGAAAAACATCAACAACACACAGCACGAAACCGAGACCCTAGATCATCTCCCTCTTCGTTGCCATGATTCCACGATCACAATTTGCCTTTACCTGCATCACATGGAAAAAAGAGATGCGTGAGTATTATCACAAATACCCAGTGAGACGGTCCTCCCATCTACGACTGCGCACACAGACGCGATGGATCCGCTCAAGCAAACATACACTAAACAATCACGCAAACACAAACAAACGGCTCAACCACAGCCCATCAGGCAGCCTGTCGATCGACACTACCACTAGGTGTCGATCGACAGCCCTACTCACACCTGTCGATCGACACACCCACGGTGCCTGTCGATCGACAGCTCCACATGACCCTGTCGATCGACACAACCACTAGGTGTCGATCGACAGCTCCTCGATCACCTGTCGATCGACACACCCTCGGTGCCTGTCGATCGACAGCTCCACAGGACCCTGTCGATCGACACAACCACTAGGTGTCGATCGACAGATCCTCGATCACCTGTCGATCGACACAACCTCTAGGTGTCGATCGACAGCTCTCGTGTGACCCTGTCGATCGACACACCCAAGGGCTGTCGATCGACAGGTCGTCGCAGATTCATGAGAAATCGATCATTATCCTCTCGGATCGATTCCTCCTCTGCGTTAACACGAAACCTGCACGCATAAACACAATCCAAATAATCCACACGCAATCCACAGACAGATTCAACACAAACAAGTCCAATCACAAGTTTTAACCTACCACCAAACAACCCTAACGAATCCACCGGCCCAGAAGCCATGGTCACGCACTCACCTTAGATTTTCGGATAGAATTTGTTGGATACTGAGGCTAGAAACGAATCCACGACAATCTCCACAAGAAACTACTCCAAATCTCTCAGGAACGAAACCCTAATTCTCAAAAACTCACAGGAAACAGAGAACTCCTCTCAAACTCTGTCTGCTGCGTTTTTGGGACTTGGTTCGCTCAAATGCGGCCAAAAACCCTTAAATACGAAGCCCTAAAGTTTACCCAAACCGGCCCGGTCCAATTGAACGACTTAAATCGAACCAGAAAACCAGCCAATTCGAGCACCTGTCGATCGACAACCACTAGGTATGTCGATCGACAGCCCTTAAGAGCCCTGTCGATCGACAGACACTACGTGTGTCGATCGACAGCCCCTCCATTTTTCTAAAAAAAAATGGTTCACGGGCGTCACAATTCTCCCCCACTAAAACTGGATTCGTCCTCGAATCCTCTAACACTACTCAACAATCTACCCTGGCCTAACTCGCCAGTAACACCGGAGACTACATCTCCCAGACCCTCTCGAGGTTCACATCCGTCCTATGCACATAGACCCGTCTCAGACATTGATTGCCCATAGCTCATAACTCATAGCCACCATCTAGCCTTCGGGATCGTCACCCCTCAGCTCTAGGTGTCTAGTATCAACCCACCTCAGTCCGCGCAGTCCTGACGGTGTTCGATACTCAATCATCTCCACACACCTCAATCCATCAAGACACACAGTCTATCAAGCTCTCGGTATGCAGAGATATGCCAGAGGTCGCAACCTCCCAAACTATCCCCATACCCTCACGATCTCAGTCCGCGCAGTCCTGACGCACGATCGGTATGCGGGGAACCCACTGTCCCCCGGAGAGACGCATCTCTCAAGATCTGCCGGAGACTAATCTCCAAGAAAGACCGATGTCTAACTCTGAGCTATGCAATCAATTCCTAACGTCTATAATGCACCTCTGACCGGAACTACCTCCTAAGGTCTCACATGATATTCCCCTCCCGGAATACCATCACAACTGTGATCAGCACAGATCACCCGGACCATCCCTCACCTCGGATGTCCCCGCAAAGTCTCCCCGGAACTAGACAGTTCTAACTACCGTAAAACTTCTATTCCGAGACTCTCACACACACACACACACACACAAACCGTTAGAGTCCCCCCCGAAACTGGCAAGTTCTATCCGCAATAAAACTTCCATTCCGAGGTTCTCTAACCACAAACACATGACTCTCAAGTCAAACACATAAGAACAACACTTTCTTATTCACTAGAAAAATGTCATAATCATTACAACTTAATGAAAATACAAAAATCCACAACCAAAAACTTCACCACACACGGTGATCACAACACAAAAGCTGAAACTGGAAACCACAAAGAAAAACGAATTCACTCCTCCGCTTGCTTCTCGAACCACTTCTTGAACTTTGTTTTCATCTTTGCCTCTGGTTCCCAAGTCTCCTCCTGAATACCGCTACAGTCCCACAAGACTCTTAGCAACGACACTCTCTTCCGGCGTAGAACCTTGATACTTCTCTCAAGAATCCTAACCGGCCTCATCCCAACAGTCAGATTTGGCTGAAGATCTGCAGGAATCATCACTGCTACCTCCTCAGAAGCATGCAAGCATCTCCTGAGTTTCGAAACGTGAAACACATCATGGAATTTCTCCATAATCGGAGGCAGCTCCAACCGATAAGCAACTGGTCCCACACGTTCCACAACCCGGAACGGACCCATGTACCTCGTACTCAGCTTATCCTCGGATATGGACCTGTTCAGACCCCGCATCATCGCCATCTTGAGATACACTCGATCTCCGACTGCAAACTCCAACTCTTTCCTTCTCCTATCGGCATAACTCTTCTGCCGATCTTGAGCTTCTTTCATGTTCAGCTTCACAACACGGATCTTCTCCGTTGTTTCCTGAACAAAATCAGCCCCAAAGATGCTCCTCTCCCCCACTTGGGTAAAACATAGCGGAGTACGACATGGCCTCCCATACAACGCCTCAAAAGGAGCCATTCCGATACTCGCCTGAAAACTGTTGTTATATGCGAACTCCACCAAACTCAAGTGATCCGCCCAATGACCACCCCAGTCTAGCACGCACATCCTTAACAGATCTTCCAGTGTCTGAATCGTCCTTTCGGACTGCCCATCCGTTTGCGGATGATTAGCTGTACTCATGTGCACCTTAGTGCCCATCTCAGCCTGAAAAGCTCTCCAGAACACTGACGCAAACCTCGGATCTCGATCCGACACAATACTCGCTGGCACTCCATGCAACCTCACAATTTCCTTCACATACTTCTTAGCTAAGACCTCCGCTCCGTCTGTCTTCTTAATAGCCAGAAAATGTGCTGACTTAGTCAGACGATCCACAATCACCCAAATCGCGTCATAGGTCCGAGAAACCGGCAACCCTACCACGAAATCCATAGTGATCATGTCCCACTTCCACTCTGGAATGGGTAAACTCTGTAATAAGCCACTAGGAACCTGATGCTCAGCCTTCACCAACTGACACACATTGCAAGCTGCAACCCAATCTGCCACGTCTCTCTTCATCCCGACCCAATGATAATACCGTTTCAAATCCCGATACATCTTAGTCGCTCCCGGATGAATCGAAAACTTACTCGCATGAGCTTCTCTCAGAATTTCCTGCCTCAAGTCCTCATCCTTAGGGACACAGACTCGTCCATGCACTAAGATAGTCCCGTTAGCAGAAACCCGATATTCGGAACCAGCAGCCTTGGAGAGATCTAACAACACCGGATCCTGCTCCTGAGCTACTCTGATCCTGCTCAACAGATCCGCCTGATCCGCCGCCGCTAACCCCAACGGTTCCTCTGAAGTAACACACAACCTCAAAGTACTAAGCACACTCACCAGATTCTCCACATCCCGTTCCGGAGATGAATCATACCTTCTCCGACTAAGAGCATCTGCTACAGTGTTAGCCTTACCGGGATGGTAAACAATGTCCAGGTCGTAATCAACCAACAACTCCGACCATCGCCTCTGTCGCACATTTAAATTCTGCTGAGTAAAAATGTACTTCAGATTATGATGATCAGTGAACACCTGAACTCTGCCACCATACAAGTAAGACCTCCAGATTTTAAAAGAAGACCACTGCCGCCAGCTCCAAGTCATGAACAGGATAATTGCCCTCATGCTTCCTTAACTGCCTTGAAGCATAAGCAATCACCTTACCCTGCTGCATCAAGACGCAGCCCAAGCCAACTCCCGAAGCATCTGTGTACACCACATAAGGCTCACCCGGTTCAGGTAACGCCAATACCGGTGTACTAGTCAACATCGTCTTCTGCTTCGCGAAACTCAGCTCACAATCAGCAGACCACACAAAAGGAACATCCTTCCCTGTCAGCTTCGTCATGGACTGAGCCATACTCGCAAATCCTTTAACGAATCTCCGATAATAGCCTGCCAACCCAAGAAAACTCCTGATCTCAGTTGCATTCCTCGGTCTAGGCCAATCTCGGATAGACTGAATCTTTGCCGGATCCACAGAAACTCCTTCGGCAGAAACGATGTGACCCAAAAATCCCATCTCTCTCTGCCAGAAACTGCACTTACTCAACTTCGCAAACAGCTTCTGTTCCCGCAACTTCTCCAGAACTCTCCTCAAATGAACCTCATGTTCCTCCAGACTCTTCGAATACACCAAAATATCATCTATGAAAATGATTACGAACTCATCCAGATACTCCTGGAAAACTCCGTTCATCAACCTCATAAACGCCGTAGGTGCATTCGTTAACCCGAATGGCATCACTACAAACTCAAAATGCCCATACCGAGTCCTGAAAGCCGTCTTTCGAACATCTGCTTCGTCGATCGGAATCTGGTGGTAACCGGATGCCAAGTCAATCTTGGAAAACCAAGTAGCCCCTCTCAACTGATCTAACAACTCATCAATTCTCGGAAGAGGATACTTGTTCTTCACAATGACTCGGTTAAGACCTCGATAATCGATGGACAACCGGAAACTACCATCTTTTTTCTTCACAAACAACACCGGTGCTCCCCACGGTGAAGTACTTGGTCGAATAAACCCCTTCTCCAATAAGTCCTCCAACTGCTTCTTCAATTCCGCTAACTCTGCTGGAGCCATTCGGTAAGGCGCCTTAGACAACGGCGTCGTTCCGGGTTCTAACTCAATCGTGAAAGGATCCGATCGAGATGGCGGTAATCCCTGCAACGACTGAAAGACATCCTCAAAATCCCGAGCGACCCGAATATCTCTCACAGCAACCCCACAACCCGCCTCCGGCATTACTATCGTGGCCAAGTAAGCCTCGCAACCCCTCTCAATCATTGCCTCAGCTTGAACAAGGGAGATCACAAGACTACCTGAAGTCGGTCTCACTCCTTGGTAAACCAACCTACCACCTTCACGTTCAAATACCACTCGACCCCGATGACAATCCAGATGGACTCTGTACCGATTCAACCAATCCATACCAAGGATAACATCGTATAGTTCCACCAGACTAATCACTAAGTCAGCTGGCATCAACTCTCCCGCTACCAGAATATCCACCGCCTTCGCCCGGCCATGCGTAACTAGAAATTCTCCTCCAGCAACCATAACCGGTCCAGTCCGCTCACCAGCGTCACTCCGGATACCACTTCTCTCAGCATGATCCGGAGTAATGAAGCAATTCGATGCTCCCGAATCAAACAACACGTGGGATTCACACCCACCTACAAACAAGGTCCCTACACAATTCCCAAGTGCTAAGCAACCTAACTTTCTATCACAGGCAAAACTCTAAACAAGCACCAAGAAATTCTACACTACTGAATTTACAAAGTCTGAATTAGAAAGTTACCTGTGATCGGCCTCGAGCTCGGCTCTCCCGGCGCTGCAATAGCCGGCGGACGCTCCATCGCCGCAATCTGGTCCAAAGGCTGCACCTGCCCATACTGAGCTACTGGCTGGACCACTACCACCGCCAACTGATGCAACTTCGGACAGTTCGGCCTGATGTGTCCCGACTCTCCGCACTGATAGCAAGTCCGAGCCGTTCGAACCTCACTCTGCTTCGGGCAACTCGCCCTCTTGTGGTCTAGACTCCCACAAATGTAACAGCCTCGGCCACTCTGGCCCGATCCCGAAGCGCCTTCCCACTTCCTCTTCTGTCCTTGCGCAGGCTTGCCGCCTTTGCCAGGACCTGCCTGCTGCACCTGCTGCTGCTGAGGCCTCCGAGGCTGAACAGCTGGAACTACAATCGCAGCCTGCTCCCTCAGATCCTCCTCGATCTGCGCAGCCACCTCTACCAGCTCCACTCTACTCGCGAACCTGATGACTCTGCACCGAGTCCGCAAATCTGGCCGAAGTCCTCGCAAGAACCTCCGAACCTGAGCCTGCTCATCCTCCAAGCTCCTACCAGCATAACCCAGGAGTCTGTTAAACTCCACATCATACTCACGCACAGACCTCGTGCCCTGAGTCAAGTCCAAGAACCTCGCCTCCAAACGATCTAACGCCTCCTGAGGAAAGAACTTGGAGTTGAACTCCGTTACAAAATCTGTCCACGCCATCGCCGTCCCAGCCCACCTAGCCGCTACACTCCTCCACCAGAGATGTGCATCACCGTCCAAATAATGGACCGCCAAGTCAACCTTGTATCCCTCGGGACACCTAATCGAGCAAAAGTTCCGCTCCACCCTCATGCGCCACTCATCAGCCTCCTCAGGCTTCACACTGCCCGCAAAAGAACCCGTACCGATCCTCTGCATCTGCTCCACCATACGAATATACGACGGAACCTCATCAGCAACCGCAGCCCTCGGCTGCACCTCTGCCACTCGTGGCACCACTGGAGCCTGCACTGGCACCGCACCCGGTAACCGCTCCAACAACTGTGTCAGCAGGTCAGCCAGACGATCATCTCTAGCTTGGGCTATACCCGCGGCCGCAACCGCACCCACAGCTGGACCAGCACCACCAGCACCACCAGCCTCAACAGGACCCAAACCAGCCCCTACAGGACCCACACTGGCCCCCACACTGGCAGTCACACTGGCAGTCTGCCCATCATGAACCGACTGCTGACCTGCCGCAGGCCCATGCGCGGAACTCTGAACCTCGCTCACGACGGGCTCCTCAACGAGTCCACGACCCCGGCCTCGGCCCCCACGACCACGCCCTCTAGCTCCTCTAGCCATCTCACTGCACTCACACGCAGACAAGCTAAGAACTAGAAAGACTCAAACACAACAATCAACACTTACCGTGGAATCTCTTTGAAGGCTCGAAGGAAGATGATCTAGAACCCCCAAACTCACAGAATTGCAATTTACCAAATTCAATCCTAACAGTTCTAACCCGTCCTAAAACCGTAAGGGCTCTGATACCAAACTGAAACGACCCGACCCGTTTTTTTTTTTTTTTTTTAAACATACAAGCCTTGGTCTCGGACTAGCATTCCCATAAATGCTATCCTCAACAACCAAGCAAAACATCACAGATTACACTACAGCGGATAACCAAACAAACCAACATTTCAATTCCATTAAAATACTAAACCAAACCAGTTCAACGTAATTCCACAAAACCAGCAACCTAACCAGGTTCTAAAACAGAATGAAAAACATCAACAACACACAGCACGAAACCGAGACCCTAGATCATCTCCCTCTTCGTTGCCATGATTCCACGATCACAATTTGCCTTTACCTGCATCACATGGAAAAAAGAGATGCGTGAGTATTATCACAAATACCCAGTGAGACGGTCCTCCCATCTACGACTGCGCACACAAACGCGATGGATCCGCTCAGGCAAACATACACCAAACAATCACGCAAACACAAACAAACGGCTCAACCACACCACAGCCTGTCGATCGACACTACCACTAGGTGTCGATCGACAGCCCTACTCACACCTGTCGATCGACACACCCACGGTGCCTGTCGATCGACAGCTCCACAGGACCCTGTCGATCGACACAACCACTAGGTGTCGATCGACAGCTCCTCGATCACCTGTCGATCGACACACCCTCGGTGCCTGTCGATCGACAGCTCCACAGGACCCTGTCGATCGACACAACCACTAGGTGTCGATCGACAGATCCTCGATCACCTGTCGATCGACACAACCTCTAGGTGTCGATCGACAGCTCTCGTGTGACCCTGTCGATCGACACACCCAAGGGCTGTCGATCGACAGGTCGTCGCAGATTCATGGGAAATCGATCATTATCCTCTCGGATCGATTCCTCCTCTGCGTTAACACGAAACCTGCACGCATAAACACAATCCAAACAATCCACACGCAATCCACAGACAGATTCAACACAAACAAGTCCAATCACAAGTTTTAACCTACCACCAAACAACCTAACGAATCCACCGGCCCAGAAGCCATGGTCACGCACTCACCTTAGATTTTCGGATAGAATTTGTTGGATACTGAGGCTAGAAACGAATCCACGACAATCTCCACAAGAAACTACTCCAAATCTCTCAGGAACGAAACCCTAATTCTCAAAAACTCACAGGAAACAGAGAACTCCTCTCAAACTCTGTCTGCTGCGTTTTAGGGACTTGGTTCGCTCAAATGCGGCCAAAAACCCTTAAATACGAAGCCCTAAAGTTTACCCAAACCGGCCCGGTCCAATTGAATGACTTAAATCGAACCAGAAAACCAGCCAATTCGAGCACCTGTCGATCGACAACCACTAGGTATGTCGATCGACAGCCCTTAAGAGCCCTGTCGATCGACAGACACTACGTGTGTCGATCGACAGCCCCTCCATTTTCCTAAAAAACAATGGTTCACGGGCGTCACATTCGTAGCTGATTACGGTCTCATGAAGCATAGCGATTTTTTGAGTATTTGGATGTTTAGGCACAAATAGAGTGGTAAGATTTGCTTGGCGATTGATTACAATAGGTTTGATTCTATAACGAAAAAAGCTGAGTCCGAGGATCTCGTATCTTCAAGAATCAAAATTAGGGTTTTTGTTTGTTTATTTTGGGGTTAGGATTTTCTGGTCGTAATTAAAAGAGAAAAGACTCAAATGAAGGTGGAACACGCAAGACTCAAGTTAATTGTTTTTGTCTTGTATTTAATGACATAATTAAGCATGTGTTTAGTTTTGGTTTAGATGCATAACAACATTTGTATAAAGCTTAGAATCTAAATCATTACATTCTCATTAGATGTATACATAATCCACCAAGTCTTGTGAATTCTTACATCAATCAAAACTTGCATTCTTTGTTCGTCTTAGGGATATATGGAAACAATGGCTATCTTATGGTTTCTTGCAATGGTGGACTCAACCAAACGCGTGCAGCGGTAATCCTTATGAGAATCTCTTCGATTTTCGCAAAGCTCTATTTCTTTCGTGTTGGCCTGATTTTTGAACTCTGTTTTTCTTTCTTCATATATGTAATATGGTCACTATTGCAAGATACATGAATATCACACTTATTGTGCCAGAGCTTGATAAGACCTCTTTTGGGAATGACCTCTTTTTGGAATGATCCAAGATATTATTGACCTGTGGCTATAATTCAAGTTTTTCATTTTTTTTTTCTTTTGTTTTAGAAAACTCAAAGCTTAGTATCGGAATGGCGATGATGAAGATGTAGATGAAAACTGAAAAATCATAAAAACCATTGATCTTATAGTTATAGATACCTGTAGGAGAGCTGCTAAAGTAAAGAAAGAACTACATAAAAAAACTATTATTGGATGAATGATTTGAAATCAATTCCATAAGCTTTAAAATCCTTGCAATTTTAAACTCTAATGGAGTTTATTTGGGTGGATTCTAAAAATCTCTGCAGTATCCTTGAGATTTGATTTTTAAATATTTGTTCACTAAACTCCATCCTCAAGTGATTTCAAATCCATTAAAAAACAAATACTTCCAAAATCTTTTAAAGTTGAATAACAGTGGATTTTAATTATAGATTTAAAATCTTCTATTGAATAACAGAAGATTTTAAAATCCTTAAGACATGATTTTACAAATATCATATCCAATAACACCGGATTTTAAAGTAGGATTTAAAATCATTGATTGAATAACAGTGGTTTTTGTTAAGATTTAAACTCTGTCAAATTCCATCATTGAATAACACCCTCTAAATGTAGTAGTTTTATTGTTGCAAAAGAGTCCTAATAAACCGTAATGTATTAGTAGTCTCACTAAATATATTCATATTCTAATATATAAGTTTGCTCACATGTATAACGTTTTAACTTTTTTGCTTAAAACAATATATTTTAATACTCTAATATATGCTCTTTATATGAGTACTATTTAAGAATCGAAGTGAAAGAGAAATACACACACAAAAATTTATTTTTCGTTAAGAAATAAGGAAAAGCTAAGATATCAAAAGAGCGAAAAGATTATAGAGAGAGGGAGGGGATAATAGTTTGAGAAATTCCCTAAAATACCACCCTTTAAAGTTTGTTTTTTCCAAAAATACCATCTTAAAGTTTTTTTTTCCAAAAATACCACATTTTTTCCTAAGTTCCAAAAATACCATTTTTAAAAAAGTTGATTTTTAAGGTTTAGAATTTAAATTTTTTGGGTTTGGGTTAACTATTCTAAAATTAGGGTATAGTTTTAGGGGTAGGTTTGGGTTTGGGGTTTAGGGTTTAGTTTTGAATGTTAAAAATAAAGTTTTTAAAAAGTGGTATTTTTGGAACTTTGGAAAAAATGTGGTATTTTTGGAAAAAAATACTTTAAGGTGGTATTTTTAGAAAAAAAAAACTTTAAAAAATGGTATTTTTGGAAATTGCCCTAATAGTTTATGTGTGTGCCAGGTTTTTGAAGAGTTCATGTACGTGTTTCATTGTGTTGAAATAATGTGTTGAAATGTTGTAACGTTCATTTCTAATAATGGATAAATATACTATATCGATGGTTGTGATTAAAAGTAACTAAAGATTTGTGGTGGTGGAAACCTGCACAGTTGAAATAGTCAATGGTCTAGGTCTGAAAGCTCTGAGATGAGAAACACTTAGCGAAGATCTCAAGAGAGTTTGTGATATATCATGGTTTTTACCATCTTTTGGCCATGATTTAACCCGGTTTTATCGAGTCTTTTTGGTATATTTCTAGTGTTTAGAGTCTTGGCAGGTTCGTGTATGAATGGAGCTTAATTGGTGATTATGGAGCATTTTGGTGCATCAAGGAAAGAGCAGCTGAAGTCGCGAGCACGGATTTTTCAATTGCCGTCAGATTGGCGCGTCGATCGACGGAAGATATTAAGTCGCGAAGGAAAAGGATTTTTCCAATTCTGAAGATTTCCTTTTTACCCCAGAAGTTCCAGAAGTTAACAAATAAAGCCCAGTCCGAATTCTAGCCTATAAATACCTAGTTTTCTTTTAGTTTTCAAAAAGCTTTCTTTTAAATCAAATACCTAGAGTTTTTAGAGAGATTTTGAGAGTTAGGGAGACAAGTTTTCAGACAATTCAGATTTCTTCGAACCCTTCTGTAATTCTTTCTTACTCTATTTCAATGCAGTATTATTCAGTTATCATGTTATTCGTTTCCATGTCTGAGTAATCTACTTGTTAGGTTTAGGGTTTTTCAAAGGAATTAAGATGGATTGTTAGAATTGAATTCATGTTAGGATTATCTATTGGTTCTTCATCTAGATTGTTATAACCCTGATTTAGGATTGATCACTCTAAATTAGCTATCTTAGGTTGATTAATTAGAAGCGGAAGCATCAATTGATAACCTGACCATAATCTTAGATGAGCAAAATCACCTATTCTCAAAGGAATTTGGTTTAGGGATTTGGTGAACAATTGAAACCTGAACTTTAATGCTTGCATAAATTGATTGATTTTACAAAGGAATTTGGATTTCTAGGGTTTATGCATAGATAATTAATTCAGCGGAAGTCGTTTAATTTTACATTAGAGTTTCAAGTTCGAGAACGAATCTTCATTAAAATCCTGATAGTTTCTTAATTCTGCAATTTATCTATTCCTGCGAATTTCCCGAAAACCTAGCTTTTGTTTAATTGAATTCTTAAAACCAACAATCTTTCTTTGCTTTGAATTGTTTCTTACTTTTATTTTACTTTATTTTACTTAGCTGAATTTGAAGTCACAAATCCTATCGTTAGATTTTACTCCCAGTGATTCGACCCCTAAGTACTACAATTGATCTCTTAATTTGAGAGAGTAGCTCAGGGTAAATTTGAGCATATCAAATTTTGGCGCCGTTGCCGGGGACTCAAAATCTTCCATAGGATTTTGATTCTAGAATTCTGACTAAGTTTTTTTTTGTTCGTTTTTACGCGTTTTCTTTTGTTTTTGTGTTTCAGTTAGCTAAGATGGCTAATCGAGGTGTACTAGTCTTTCGGACTGCTGAGGGAAAGAATGTTGATCGAGATGGTAATCGGTACAACGATCTAGGAGACCCCATTGATGAAGCTGGTAACATCGTCGCGGTTGAGGATCCGGTTGCAGCAGAGCGTGCTGAGCTAAATCGCCAAAGAGTTGAGTTGGAGCGCCAGCGCGCTGAGATCGAGCATCTGGCTCGGGCGAATCGCAGACCTCAGGAGGCAGCAGTTAACCAACGTGCTTTGGGAGACTACTACCGTCCTGAAGAACATTACGCCAACAGGGCAGCGATTCGACCTCCACGATTTGAGCGGAGAGATTTTGAGTTGAAGCCTGCGTACTTCTCTCTTGTGGCTCAACATCAGTTCCATGGGCACCCATCAGAGCACCCCATGGATCATCTTGAGATGTTTGAGGATCTTGCGTCTAGCATCAAGGCTAACAACGTGTCAGAAGACTACATTATGTGTAAGCTCTTCCCATTTTCTCTTGCTGGAGAGGCAGCCTCTTGGCTGAAGCAGTTGGAGCCAGGCTCGCTGACTACTTGGAGAGATACCAAGAGTGCTTTCCTGAGTCATTTCTACGATGAGTCGCGCTCAGAGGATCTACGGGCTAAGATCCAAACATTCGTTCAGAGCCAGACAGAATCTTTCAAGGCTGCGTGGGAAAGGTTCAAGGGATATCAGAGAGACTGTCCTCATCACGGGTTTACAGAGGTTCAGTTGCTGGGTATTTTCTACAGGGTTTTGGATTGGAGACATCAGATGACTCTAGACGCTTCGAGTAATGGGAATTTCAAAACCAGGTTTCCAGCTGATTGCTTTGAGCTCATCAAGAACGTGTCTACTAGCAATAGTACTAAGAAGATCGATGAGGAAAGGAGACGAGGAGCTGGTCAAACAAATGGAGCTGAGATTGTTGAGGAAAATGTTAATTACATCAACCAGAATGGCTACCAGAATCAGCGGTATGGGAATCAGTCGGAGAACAAGGGATACAACAATTACAATCAGAGGAACTACGGATCTTCATCGTATCAACCGACTCCTGCTAAGTCTTCAGAAAACGACATGAAGAGTACACTCGAACAGATTCTTGAAGGCCAACAAAGTCTAGCAGTAAATGTCAATGGGAAGATTGACGGGCTCTACACTAATCTCAATAGGAAGATAGACGGGTTCTACACTGATCTCAATGGGAAGATAGAAGCCATCAACATTCACTTGAAGAAGCTGGATACTCAAGTAGCTCAAACCGCAGAGAATGTAAAGAGACAGGAGGGTTTTCTTCCAGCTAAAGAATTGAGAAGGTTTTGGAGCCAAATCTGCGGAAAAAACCCTTTAAATCAGCGAATTCACGAGCTAGAAAATGAAGAAGATGCAGAAATTTTCGCACCTGAAGTTACCCAGACGGTACCCAGACGGTACCCCGACGCTACCTCGACGGGACCTCGACGGGACCTCGACGGGTGAGAAAACTCCTGATGTCACCCCGACGGTACCCCGACGCTACCTCGACGGGACCTCGACGGGTGAGAAAATTCCTGATGTCACCCCGACGGTACCCCGACGCTACCTCGACGCTACCTCGACGGAGAAACCTGAAAATCTGCAGGATCCTACTTATGTTGTGGAGAAGGTTTATCAACCTAAGATTCCTTACCCCAAGAACCAAAAGAGGTCTAAACAGGAGCTAGAAGAGCTTAGATGCAAGGCTATCATGGATAAGCTACGCATTGAGATTCCATTCTTAGATGCAATGAAGCTTTCTCCTGTAATTAGAAGGTATGTGAAGAGGATGGTTACTAAGAGTTTGTGTCTTGAGGAAGAGTTGCTATGATCTCTGAACAGGTTAGTGCAATAATTCTGAACAAGGTTCCAGAAAAGCTCACGGATCCAGGAAGTTTTGTATTAGATTGTGCGATCTTCACAGACAGGTTTCCAAGGTCTCTTTTGTGATTTGGGTTCAAGCATCAATTTGATGCCACTCTCAGTTGCTATCAGCCTTGGTATGACTGACTTCCAACCAACAAGGATCTCACTTATCCTTGCAGATAGATCAGTAAGGATCCCAGAGGGATTTTGGAGGATGTCCCAATCAAGGTTGGAGATTGTTTGATCCCTACAGACTTTGTGGTTCTACAATATCCTGAAGAACCCAAAGATCCTCTTATCTTGGGAAGATCATTTTTGGCTACAGCTGGAGCAATGATTGATGTCAAAGGGAGAAGGATTACTCTATGTGTGGGTGAGTTGGAGATGAAGTTTGATATGGATCAGTTGGTGAAAAAGCCTATGATTGATGGTCAAACCTACTCTGTGGATACACTCGTAGACATTGCTCAAGAGGTTTACAATGAGGTACATCCTACTGATGCATTGGAGAGGACTTTAATTCGATCTACCGCTAAAGCTGAGGAGTTAGATGAAGCCGCAATGGGTTATGCAAGGCTAATGAATAGCAATCAAGGAGAGACGAAGAAGGTTCAGAACGTTCTCAAGATAGTTCCTTCCACTGCAAATCATGAAGCCAAAAATCCTGTGATTCACAAGTGCCGAAAGATCCCCAAGGTGAAGCGCATAAAGCCCTCAAAACCATTCTCCAAGTTCAGAATTGTCATTCCTTTGGAGTTGAGAGAGAGAGGAGAGGTAGTTGTCCAAGAGATGCTGGACAATACTATGAAGCTCTTTCCGGGTATTGTTCCTTGCAAGTCTGGGGGAGTGCACTTCAGAGATCCACCTCTAGCCTGAACTTCATACGTAGTCAAGCTAATGACTGTAAACAAGCGCTAGGTGGGAGGCAACCCACCTGTAAGTCTTTTTCTTCCTCTTTTATTTTCTTTTTATTGAGTCAGTTTGTTTTTGAAATTCAAAATTGTGAACTTGAATAGATGCTATGATGCTGGTGCTTTTGATCGTTTCTGTTTTTGAGTACTTTAAACAGGTACTAACCATTGAATGACGTATCGAGATGGAGCTCAAAAATCAGGATACATACGATCGTTTTTCAGACAATAGCGTCGATCGACGGACCACCTTGTGCGTCGATCGACGGGCACTTCAGAGGTCCGAATCTTTTTCACAATTTTCTAACTTTTATTTTTCTTTTCTTTCACCAATTTCAGGCCTAATTAACACTGGGGACAGTGTTGTTTAAGTCTGGGGGAGGTAGTTGCTAACATTGTTTTTTATTTTGGAGTCAAAAAGTCGTTTTATTGAGTCAAAACTTGTAGGGGATGATGACCTTTCCTAGGAACAAACGCTCAGTTTTGGCGATTCTTAGTTGTTGCGACGAAGCCTTTGGATGGAGCGAGTTCAAAACCAGATGATAGTACAGGTTCCCCTCTTATCGCGACTTGCAGAACGAAGTAGATCAAACTCCATACTAGTACACTTGATCTCCATCTCGCTATTTTCTCTTTGATGATATCACGACAGTAATTGATCCAACATTCAGGACTCCTTATTCACTGTACCACTCTTTGTTGATCCTGAATGGCCAGCTCATTTTTAGTTGGTACCCAACCCCTAACCTTAACCATTGTTCAAGCCTCATGCGATCTTTTTCCTTTTGTTTTATGTGCAGGCATGTGTATAAACTCCGGAGAGAAAGAGGTCCGACGCAGTTTTTCATTCACAAAATTGCACAAGATGAGGATTTGGTTGGAGTACTTGATTAAGAGCAGCAATGCTAAGCATTCCTTGGGATTTTACGCATAATAATGGTAATTTTCGAGACTAACACTTTTGTAGGATCATTCCCCCCTTTTAGTTATTATGAAAAAAAAAAAAAAAAAAAAAAAAAAAAAAAAAAAATTCGAAAATATAGTAAGGGAAAGGGAAATGATCATCTTTATAAGTCTCTACCTTCTACAAAAGTCCCAAGGAATGGAGAAGATGGATATGGATAGAGGAAAATGTTATTGAATGGAGATGTGTGATTCCTGATTATGATTTGGAGGGGAGAGAGTGCAATGTGAATGAGAAACTGTGGGCATCAACTGGACCCGACTCTCTCTTGTGATTATGCATAATGTCTGCATCCACCAAATAAAATCTGGTAACCCTAAACACTTTAGCTCCACTTAAACACAAAAGCCTTTAACATCACACCTAGCCCTTTTACTTGGTTGATATCATTAGAGAGAATTCCATCATCACTTCGATCAAGTGTGCGACAGTTAGGAGGGTGTGAAACTGATGGGTTTGCAGGTTAAGATTCGAGGCCCAACCTATGATGGTTGAGGTTCGTGACCGCCAAAAGTACTTTGTTTATATGCAGCAAAGGAGTCAAAGAAACGAAAGCAATGTTCCAAAGGATAAGTGAGTTCTCGCGATTTTCAAACCTCGACTTCATTCTTAGTCTCTAGTTTGCTTGAGGGCAAGCAAAAGCTAAGTCTGGGGGAGTTGATATATCATGGTTTTTACCATCTTTTGGCCATGATTTAACCCGGTTTTATCGAGTCTTTTTGGTATATTTCTAGTGTTTTAGAGTCTTGGCAGGTTCGTGTATGAATGGAGCTTAATTGGTGATTATGGAGCATTTTGGTGCATCAAGGAAAGAGCAGCTGAAGTCGCGAGCACGGATTTTCAATTGCCGTCAGATTGGCGCGTCGATCGACGGAAGCACATGTGCGTCGATCGACGGAAGATATTAAGTCGCGAAGGAAAAGGATTTTTCCAATTCTGAAGATTTCCTTTTTACCCCAGAAGTTCCAGAAGTTAACAAATAAAGCCCAGTCCGAATTCTAGCCTATAAATACCTAGTTTTCTTTTAGTTTTCAAAAAGCTTTCTTTTAAATCAAATACCTAGAGTTTTTAGAGAGATTTTGAGAGTTAGGGAGACAAGTTTTCAGACAATTCAGATTTCTTCGAACCCTTCTGTAATTCTTTCTTACTCTATTTCAATGCAGTATTATTCAGTTATCATGTTATTCGTTTCCATGTCTGAGTAATCTACTTGTTAGGTTTAGGGTTTTTCAAAGGAATTAAGATGGATTGTTAGAATTGAATTCATGTTAGGATTATCTATTGGTTCTTCATCTAGATTGTTATAACCCTGATTTAGGATTGATCACTCTAAATTAGCTATCTTAGGTTGATTAATTAGAAGCGGAAGCATCAATTGATAACCTGACCATAATCTTAGATGAGCAAAATCACCTATTCTCAAAGGAATTTGGTTTAGGGATTTGGTGAACAATTGAAACCTGAACTTTAATGCTTGCATAAATTGATTGATTTTACAAAGGAATTTGGATTTCTAGGGTTTATGCATAGATAATTAATTCAGCGGAAGTCGTTTAATTTTACATTAGAGTTTCAAGTTCGAGAACGAATCTTCATTAAAATCCTGATAGTTTCTTAATTCTGCAATTTATCTATTCCTGCGAATTTCCCGAAAACCTAGCTTTTGTTTAATTGAATTCTTAAAACCAACAATCTTTCTTTGCTTTGAATTGTTTCTTACTTTTATTTTACTTTATTTTACTTAGCTGAATTTGAAGTCACAAATCCTATCGTTAGATTTTACTCCCAGTGATTCGACCCCTAAGTACTACAATTGATCTCTTAATTTGAGAGAGTAGCTCAGGGTAAATTTGAGCATATCAGTTTGTTATTAAGCTTTTGCAATAGTTTCTGTGTAAAATTGCGGATCCCCTTTTCGGAGGTATCCTAGGTCTATTTATACAAGTCTAAGTCGGCCTAAGTCTACGCCTAAAGAGATAAGCTCGAATCCCCCAATCTTCGGAATTCTCTCCAGCATAGTCGGCGCCGTCTTTAAGTTTTGACCTCGTCCTCGTCATGGGCCCAAATCCGAGAGCTCGCCTTCCAGGCCCAGTCTTGTAGTAGAGGTCGGCGTGACTTGTTACTCGTGGGCTCCCGACTCGTTCTCTCCAATGTGGGCCTTCTGAGCTCGGCCCATTCTCTGAAAGGATCGCAACGGTCTTTTGGAGTCTAAATGACCACTACAGACGTCGTCCTGGAAAGGTGCCGGTCCTAGTTCCAGTTACTCTGGAGAGCCTGTTCCAGAGACAGAGCTGGTCCCTGAGACAGAGCTGGTCCCTGAGACAGAGCTGGTCCCTAAGACAGAGCTGGTCCAGATAACTGCGCGCCTACCTCTGGTACTTAGTCATTTTAGAGAGCTCGTTCCAGAAAGCAGGATAGCTCGTCCTGGTCCCAGTCACTTTGGAGAGCTCGTCCCAGAAGACAGGAGAGCTGGTCCAGATAACTGCGCGCCCACCTCTGGTACTTAGTCATTTTCTTGACGATCTCTACCGGAGTGAGATCTGACCCCAACAGTTAGCCCCCCAGCTCGGTAGTATCAGTTCTGATGATGCCGAGGTAAAAGAGTCGTAGTGAGGTTTTCAAGAAAATGTACTGCTTGACCTACGTCTGACGAGACGAGATTGCGAAAACTTGTTATGAGGATCTGTTGACGTTACTGAGCTTTCTTGTTCATGTTTAACGCACAGCCCAGTAAGGATTTTCAATAGACTTGTGTTTCTGAATTGGTGTTATAAAGTTTAGAGGAACTGGTCCTGTAAAGTTTGTATAGCTTGTTCTCGTTAAAGCTCGTAAAACTCGTTTGTCTTGCCCAACTCTCCCATGTTCATGTTAATGTTGAGTTGGGCGTCATGTTTTTTGTTTAGCTGCTTTCCGGACTTGGTAAAGATACCGTTTTTCCCGGAAGCTGAAAATTTAATTCCCGCGAAAATTTGGAAATTTAAATTTCTTTGAGAAATTAGAATTGTTAATTCCCGCTGGAAATTAAATGCTTGATTCGTTTCAGAAATCAGAATTGTCTTCGCTGACTACTTGAACGTGCCACTCCAGGGTTTTGACAGTAACACTATAAATACTCTTTCTCCTTTTCTTTTCTCCACAACTTCACTCCTCCAAAAGAAAGGTAGCCTCTCTTCTCTCTCAACTTTCTGTTTTAGATCTAGGGTTTTGGGAAAATAAAAAGTTTTTTTTTTTTTTTCCTGTCGTTTTTGTTTTTTTTTTTTTTTTGGGATCTCATCTCCCTCCTCCACCGACGGTCGTTCTCCTTCTCCGGCTAGCTCCGGTTGTCGTCAGTCGTTCCACGTCGTCGTCAATACTCCTCCGGCGCGGTGGAGTCGTCGTTCCGTCGTGGTGTGGGGGATTGAGCTTGTTCGTCGACGGGGTTTGCTTCTCCGCCGTCACCGCCGTGAAAACGCCATCGTTCCCGACGTATTTCCGTTCAATCTTTGTCGTTTTTACCAGATCTCGGACCACTCCTTCGACCACAACGAGTCTCTGCTCCTCCGACCCGCGACTTTTTGTTCCCGGTGACATCTTCCTTTTCGTTTCACCGGATCTGTGGAGGTGAGGACTCATTGCTGCCGGAGCTGGTCTTATTGTCATGGTGTCGCCGTCGAGACTGTTGGTTCACCGGCAACTTCTCCGTTTTCCAGTGAGCTTCCTTTCGTGACGTCTCCGCTTCACGGATCTGTCCTCCGGTCACGACGAATCCTTGCTTCCCCGCGCTAACATGTGGCTTCGAGAAAGAGGGCTCTCTGAATGCTTCACCATTGATGGATTTTTGAGCTTGTCATAGACCTAAGGCTTCATCGTTGTTCGGAGACTCCAGGTTCTTGTCACCGTACGGAGAGCTCGTCATCGGAACCGTCAAGCCGATCTCACTCGGACTTGTCATCTTTATAAATTCACGCCGCCGCCTAAGTCAAGATGAAGTCATGTTGGGGATAGAGTTGGCGTCGTCTTGATTTGAGATCTTTGAGCCGTAGCTGCGTTCCAGTCGTCGCCTCCGGTGTCATCGAGCCGTTGCTGCGTTTCGTCATCGAGGGGTCTCACCGCCATTTCTGGTCGAAAGCTTGCCATCGTTACCGGTTTTGCAGACGACGACGGTGATTTGCTGACACCACTATTCCGGTTGAAAGCTTGGTCTCGTGACGACGAAATCAAAGTCTCCTTGAGCTTCGTCGTTCCGATTTGCTGAGCTTCGTTATTGGTTATAATCGTTGGTTGCCTTGTTGACAACTTGGTTTGTTAAAGAAAAATAAAGCCGAGCCTTCTTCGTTAGTCAGTTCATGTCTTTAGTATTCCCGGATGTTGTCTCAATGTTAAGTCCCACGTCATCTTTTGAAAGATTCCTGCAATCCATTTCGAAGCTAAAGACCACCAGTTTGGAGAGCCTAGGACCGAGCTTCGAAATAAACTGTTCTGACGCGGAGTCCAGCTCTTGGCTTCATCCTTGCAAGGACAAAGAAGTGACTCGAGCCCCGGTCTCAGATGCGAGTGATGCAGCGAATGTACAGAGTCCATATCTCGTTGATGAGCAAGTCGCCGATACTCGTATTTCCCAGAGAAAGCGCCGAGTTCTGCACATGCTTTAGCTGCGCCCACTACTGCACATTCTACCGCGCCGACCACTACTGCATATGCTCTAGCCGCGCCCACTACTACGCCTGCTCCAGCTGCGCCCACTACTGCGCCTGCTCTAGCTGCGCCCACTATTGCGCTTGCTCTATCTGTGCCCACTACTACGCCTGCTCTAGCTGCGCCCACTACTGCGCCTGCTCTATCTGCGCCCACTACTGCGCATGTTTTAGCTGCGCCCGCTACTGGGCCGACCGTTACTGCAGCTGCCAAGACCAGAACTGTTGTTGGTGAGCGAAGTTGGGAAGTTCTTTGTTACTGGCGAAAATGGGGCCGAGGTGACCATGACTAGGGCAGAGGTGACCACGACTAGGACCGAGGACGTCTTTGAGGAGATAAAGATTGACGAGGTCTTTGAGGAAAGCAGAACTGACGAGTCTTTGAGAAGACCAGGTGCGAGGAGGCAGCATGGCCGACTACCACGACTACTCATGCGGGAGCCGTTGATGAGGGGATTGTCCCTTAGTTGCTTTGCGCGCCTGTTAGAGCCTATGTTTTAGACTTGACTTTGATTTTACGCCTAGATGGCTTGTGTTATAAAAAGTGACAATGAATGCAACTTTTAATTTATTTTTGTTTTCTGTTAAGTCCAACCTTCTTGACTTAGACTTTAGAAAGACCACTAATAGTGATGAATTGTATCCTTGTTGACTCTGTTTCGAGGATGCATAGTTAGTCTGGTTCGAATGACTTTGTTTAAAAATCCATATGAACAATCATCATGATTGAAGGCGTCGTTGCCGTATTTTGGTGCTCGTCCTTGTTATAGGAGTTAGGTCATCGTTGACCGTCCAACTTCAGAAGTGAGCATGTTATGTTGTTGCGACCAGTGTTAAGGTTTGCTGGGTTATTCGAATGATAGTTTAGGTTTACGACCGTGTCACTCTTTGAGCGCGACCGCTCCTATAACGATCATTAGCTTTGACCAACGATGTTGTTGGGTTTTTTGAATGGTCATTTGGGTTTACAAGTGTGCTTCTCTCTAAACACACCTGCTCCTATAATGAACCACTGGTTTCAACCAACGATGTTGTTGGGTTTTTTGAATGGTCATTTGGGTTACAAGTGTGCTTCTCTCTAAACACACCTGCTCCTATAATGAACCATTGGTTTTGACCAACGATGTTGTTGGGTTTTTTGAATGGTCACTTCGGTTACAAGTGTGCTTCTCTCTAAACACACCTGCTCTTATAATGAACCATTGTTATTTATATAGCGCGCTTATCCAATGGTGGATGTTATTGTAAAGATCTGCAGAAATTTTTGTGAACGGTCACCGCTGTGGCCAGCAGCGGCGGTGGAAGGTGAGATGGTCGTTTAAGTGAGACCCTGAATTATCCGTAAAGGATGTGATAGAGATGGTCGTTTTGACAAGTTTTTGTAGCAGGTGTTTATTCTCATAAAGGTTTGCTACAAAGAGAGGTGGGAGTATACGAGTATACGTACCCCACTCCCCCCCCCCATTTTTTGGGATGGGGGACAACTGAACCCATCTGAAAATGAGCTGCCTACGTACCCTTTGCAGGGATCAAGTCACCCGTAGTTCTTGGTAAGTGATTGAGTGGTGGACGAATGACGGTAAGGTTGCTCAATGGTAGTACTTCTTTCTTGGTCTACCTTGTGCCGAATCGTCGTTTTGTCTTCCGCGTTTAGGCGGTTCTTCATTGATCGGCGCTACTTCAACGTCGTTTTCCTCTAATTCAAATTCTTTGAGGTTGAAGTTATCACCGAGTTCACCGTCCAATAGTTTTTGGGCGAGCGCCGAGCCGAGAGACTGGCAGTTTACTGTCGAGTGCCCGTGAGTGTGATGAATGTCGCAGTATAACGACTCGTCGTAAGTTGAATTATCGGTCCACGCGTTAGGAAAACATCCTCCTTGGCCGTGCCCATAGTTGGGAGAATCCACCTGATAGTTGTGGGCTCCTTCGTGTTGGACAAAATTTCCACTATGGGTTTTTCGCGCCTGGCTTGGCTGGTGGTCGCTGTCGTTCTTCTGTTTTAACTTCCCATACTTTTTTGCGAGTTTCTTCGCTTCTTCTTCGCTTTTGGCGAAGTTCGTCGCTCGATGCAGAGCATCCTGGATAGTCAAAGGCTCGTTGAGAGACATCTCCTTCCAGAAGTCAGATTCGTGCCATATGGCTCTTTTCAGTGCTCGGAGTGCATCCGAGTCCTCTATCCCCTTCACTTGTGATAGTACAAGCTTGAAACGTTCGATGAAAGTTTTGAGGGACTCGGTTGGTCCTTGGTTCATAGACCACAAATCAGCGCCTGACGTTTGAGTCTCAATGAAGATGGAGTAGTGTTTGATGAAGGCCTCTGTCAACTGTTTGAACGTATCGATGGAATTACTTTTGAGTCCTTTGAACCATTTGAGAGCTGGTCCTTTGAGGTTTTCTACGAAAAGCAAGCACTTTCCGACGTCCATCTCTTCCTCTTTGAAATTCGATCTTGTCATAGCCACACTGAATTCGTTGAGGTGGTCAGCTGGGTCTTCGGTCCCATCGTAGGTTGGCACCCTAATCTTGCCTGGGTCCGATACTCGAGCTTTGGTGATGCGTGCCGAGAAAGGGGTGTGCTGGGCTTGTTCCAATATCAGATCGAGTTCTGGTGCTTTGCTAGTGGCACGATGCATCTGCGAACGAATAGTCTTCAACTCGGCAGTAGTCTTGCTTAACGAAGCTCGAAATTCGGCCATCTGCTCATGCTGGGCTTGAAACGCAGCTTGTTTCGCTTCAGCATCCTCTGCCTGTTTTACCCACTCAACGTTTTCTTCTTCTTCCGAAACGTGTCTGGCATATCCACGACCGATCTCATCGTTGAAAGCGGAGGAACGTCATTGGGCCGTCCTTGGTGGGTCGGCATGCTTTTGCCTCATAGCGGTTCGCCGCGCCACTTCTTCCTCTGGGAGTTCGGTGTTGCGTGTGACTCTCCTCATGGGGCCATCGTCTCTGATGGTGGAGAATTGCTGTGAAGCTATGTGTTGAGGATCATCATTCCTTGCTTTCGCCATTCCCTGCCGATCTCTCGCTGTCTCAGTCAAGATTGTTTCAGGGACGACTCTTCTAGCCAGGTCATCGTCGTCGTTGTCGAGGTCTATCGGCTCGTCGCCGACTTTCGCTTTCTCTCGTCGTGCCTGGGCTAAAAGAGCGGACCGTTCATCGCTTGCAGCGGTTGATGGATTCTGTTGCCGAGGTTGGCTCGACGATCCTATCGGTGTGGTGAAGTTGAGCGCCACTGGATCGATTCGTGCTGCCGGTTTTCTGAACAGACTTGGCTCGAGGGGTCGTGCGCGGACGTCTGCTCCTATGGATCTGAGCTCGTCGGTAATTGTGTCGTTGGCTCTGTTTTGCCGGTCGGCGCTCTCCAGCAATGCGTCCAGTGTCGCGCTCATCTTCTGCAGCAACTCAGGGAGAAGCGAGCTCGCTCTCGGAGTTTCCTTTGACTTTCCGCCAGGGAGATCGGCGCGAGCTGTTCCTGCTGGTGGCGGATCGTCACGAGCGGCCTGGTCCTCGTTGGTACCTCCTTCAGCCTGGATCTCGCCCTCTTCCAGATCTCTTGGCGATACGTCGTTCGTCAGTCATCGTGTTCTGGATCTCTTCGCGGTGGTTCTTCGGAGTAAGAAGCTTTCAATCCCCTCCTTCTAGCGCCAAATTGTGGTGGTGGAAACCTGCACAGTTGAAATAGTCAATCGTCTAGGTCTGAAAGCTCTGAGATGAGAAACACTTAGCGAAGATCTCAAGAGAGTTTGTTATTAAGCTTTTGCAATAGTTTCTGTGTAAAATTGCGGATCCCCTTTTCGGAGGTATCCTAGGTCTATTTATACAAGTCTAAGTCGGCCTAAGTCTACGCCTAAAGAGATAAGCTCGAATCCCCCAATCTTCGGAATTCTCTCCAGCATAGTCGGCGCCGTCTTTAAGTTTTGACCTCGTCCTCGTCATGGGCCCAAATCCGAGAGCTCGCCTTCCAGGCCCAGTCTTGTAGTAGAGGTCGGCGTGACTTGTTACTCGTGGGCTCCCGACTCGTTCTCTCCAATGTGGGCTTTCTGAGCTCGGCCCATTCTCTGAAAGGATCGCAACGGTCTTTTGGAGTCTAAATGACCACTACAGACGTCGTCCTGGAAAGGTGCCGGTCCTAGTTCCAGTTACTCTGGAGAGCCTGTTCCAGAGACAGAGCTGGTCCCTGAGACAGAGCTGGTCCCTGAGACAGAGCTGGTCCCTAAGACAGAGCTGGTCCAGATAACTGCGCGCCTACCTCTGGTACTTAGTCATTTTAGAGAGCTCGTTCCAGAAAGCAGGATAGCTCGTCCTGGTCCCAGTCACTTTGGAGAGCTCGTCCCAGAAGACAGGAGAGCTGGTCCAGATAACTGCGCGCCCACCTCTGGTACTTAGTCATTTTCTTGACGATCTCTACCGGAGTGAGATCTGACCCCAACAAGATTTGTTTTCGTTTGAATCAAAAACGTTGAGCAAACTCTTGCTAGAACAAACGAAAGATGAGTTCCATGTCCTATGAACAATGTTTCTTATCACTTTATGCCAATCAAAATATTTTGGATACAGAATATATATTTGAAAGAAGAATAGATACACTAAAGGAAGAAAGTAGATTTTAAATATATATATATATATATATATATATATATATATATATATATACACTAATACTTAAGAAAAACTTCAGTAAATCATTATTGAGTAGAAAGTTTATCAATATAATCTTATTGTCTTCAATTATCTTGCCATTGTACTTTTGTATTTGTCTATATAAACGTTAGCTAATTATAAAAAAAACACTAAGCTAAAAAATATATTGAATCAATTGATAATCTATATATCAGAGTCTCCATTTTTTGCTTTTAAAAGTCTTAAAACATCAAATTATTTTAGGAAAGGGAGCTAAAAGACTAAAGGAGTGGACAAAAAAAAAATTATGGTGTGGGGAGAAGCATCTATGTGTTTTGTGGTTTTTTGTGATTATTAGATTGCGATATTTTTGATGTGATTTTGTTGTCGAACAATCACATAACTTTTTTTGAAGAAAACATATCCAACAATGAAATATATGATCTCTTAAAAGGGAGAAAATGTGTTTTGACTTTAACAAAACATGCTAATTTTACAATGATTTCTAATGATGCGAATGAAAGAGACGTGGATGGTTGTGGTTAAGAAGTAGCTAAATAATATATTTTTCTGGTCAAGAGAGTTGCAAAAATTTCTTGATGTTGCTCGAACAAAAAAACATGAATTCATGATCTTATTAAAAATATTGTTATTACTATGTTCCAACCATATGAAGTATTGTAGAAGATATCAAACAAGTATTGTAAAAAATTTGTTTGTTGAAAATAAATTGAGATTTTAGTTTTAAGTAACATTACGAGACAATGTATTTATAAAAACACAAATACACTAAAAAGAGAATATAAAAAGTATGTTGATACATAACACAAATGATAAGTGCATTGCATGATTAATTTTGGTTACCTTTTGCAGTATAATTTTGGTTACATTTGTAGTATAATTTTGTAAATATCATTATTATTCTAAAATTTTGGGACCTAGAGTTATTGAATTGTTATCGTTGGAAGGAGATTAAGTATATAGAAAAACATTGGTAATTTTTCACTAAGTATAAAAAAAAATAAAAAAACCTGAAACTTAAATATTAATTTAACTAATAATTGTAAAAAAAGAATACAATTAACCAAAAACAAATTGTATATGTCAACGTTAAACTAATTTAAAAATTAACATATCCATAAATATATATATTAAACTCATCGATAAAACAAACCCACGCGTAGCGTGGGTATAAAATCTAGTATATACTATATAAAAGTTGAAGCTATAAGCTCCTAAAGGCGTCCACATAGGCGATAAATCAACATATAGTGTTACGCCATGTCAATATGTATGAATTAAGTTAATTTTATTTTTGTTGTGGCAGTTGATAACAGATTCCTAATGCAATCAAGTGGAAATCATTTGCAGGATATATTTCAAGCCATAAATGAAGAGAACGGCTTATCAAAAACTAAACATGCAAGCATTACAGAAAGAGCAATCTTAACTCCACGAAACGAGACAGTTGATGAGATTAATGCACACATGTTGGATCAACTGCCAGGAACGTCAAAAGAATATCTAAGCTCAGACAGCATAGGCAAAGCAGATACAATATCTACAGACTATGCGACGCTATATACCGTTGAGTACTTAAACTCTCTAGAGTTTTCTGGACTACCAAAGCATAAGTTGTCTTTAAAAGAAGGAGTTCCAATAATGCTGCTTCGAAACATCAATCAAAAGGAGGGTCTATGCAATGGTACAAGACTAATTATAACTCGATTGGGAGATAGATTGATTGAAGGTGAAATAGTTACAGGCACACATGCTGGCAACAAAGTTATAATACCTAGAATAATTTTATCGCCAACTGACTCAAAGCATCCATTCACACTACGAAGACGTCAATTCCCAATAAGAGTATGCTATGCAATGACAATTAACAAAAGCCAAGGACAAAGCTTAAAATCGGTGCTTCTCTACCTGCCTCAACCAGTTTTCAGTCATGGACAACTGTACGTGGCACTATCACGCGTAACATCTCCCAAAGGTCTAACTATTCTAAAACCCGATAATGCTGCAGAGAAGTCAGTCAGAAATATAGTCTACAAAGAAATATACAACGGGCTACCTACGTAGTAAGGTTAAATCCTAACATGGTCAATATAATTTGATTATTAAGAGGAAATACAAGGTACTCATTGAGATATCTGAAGAAAATAAAAACATATCATTACAGTACTAAAACAATTAAACTAGGTTTCATTCCAAGAAAACATATCTGAGCAAAAACATCATTACAGTACTTAGCTAAACCTAATCTTCCCCAGCTTCCTATCAAAACACACATCAATTCATCACTAATCCGATACCCTGAATCTCTAATCTCCTTAAGCAATTCCATAGAAAGTAACAAAGGGCCTTTTCGAAACAAGGCGTTTCGTAGAACGGTCTTCACAGACTGATCTCTAGCGTAAACCGGGTCGGTGTTGAAGACCCAGAGGTAGAATCGAAGGGAGTGTAATGGGTTTTCTTGAATCTGCAAAAACGCTGATGATGAATCGAGGGTTTAAACCGATTCTATGAGCGTTAAATTCTTGATTTAGGATCAAGAACCAGACTTTTCTCACTATGATTTGAGAAATGTAACGCTGGTCGAGAGGATTGGTTGGTTTACCTGAGGAGATTAGGGGTTTAAATGGTTTCGCTGACGCAGCGGCTGCTCTAGATGCTGAAGAAGCAAAGCCTCTCATGTCACGACTATACGAAACTCAAGTGACCAGAACGGATTTGAGTGGAAGTGAAACATGGGCTTTGGTCTAACCTCAGGAGGATAAAATATTAAGGTAATTTTATCGATTGAATAAATATAATCGATTTTATCTATAATCATCTATATTACATTTATACGTTTTGTTTTATAGAGCATTTGTAATCTTTCACGCAAAAATGTTTTATTAAACATTTCTTAAATATTAATTAAATGACAAATTGTATAAAAAAAATACAAATAACATAAAACTAATTGTATACCAGTAACCTTTTTAAAAATTAATTTATAAATTAGCAAATCCTAATATATATTCTAAAACAAACCCACGCGTAGCGTGGGTACAAAACCTAGTCTATACTATATAAAAGTTGAAGCTATAAGCTTCTAAAGGCATCCACATAGGCGATAAATCAACATATAGTGTTACGCCATGTCAATATGTATGAATTAAGTTAATTTTATTTTTGTTGATAATAAGAAACTTTCCTTTTTTTAAATTAAAAATATTATATTTAAATTTTTAATTGAAAACTTTCATTTTAAATGACAAAAAAAACATCTAACATCTATAACAAGTTGGTTATGGAAAACATAGGCTAAAAGGAAATTTACCATTACTATTAGAATTAGAAAATAGTAGTTTTCTATTTTCTATTAGGATTGGAAATATCAATGTTGTGCTATATATACCTCGATTGAGTTGTGATCAAAGACATGAGTTTTAAAGTTTAGTTTTGAGTTATTTTCTAAACCTAATAAAGAGAGTTATTCTTTATTTTATATAGAGAGTTATTCTTTAGATCAAGGTCATCTCAAGGTATTTTTATTAGTGAATGTTCTTTATATTAATCGTTTCTTTTTTTGTGTTTTCTTTATTATTGTTATTCGTTTCTTTATTAGTCCATGCTCATTAATACTTTTTAGGATTTGCATTGTATATTCGTCTTACATATTAAACATGGTACCGGGTATATTGTTTGTTTGTCTTACGTTTGTATTGTTTTAATGATGTTAATGGTTTCTTACGATAGTTTTGTTGTTCTTTGTTTTTCTTATTCACAGTTTGCCGTGTCGAATTCTTCGTTCTTATGTTAGTCTTCATCTTCTTATCGACGATTTTTTGTAATTTTTGTTATAGGCTCCTAAAGACGTCCACCTAAGCATTAAATCGACCAATAGTGTCGTGCCACATCAATATTTAGTATTAAATTAATTTTATATTTATTGCTAATAGGAAACTAATAGATAAAAAAAAAAATCATAAACCTATTGCTTTTAGGTATTATTATAGATTAAGAAAAATTCTAAAAATTTAAAGGTAGTAGTAGTAGTAATGATGTTAATCTAAAAAATATTTGTATAATTTTCTATAAAAATATGTATTTAAAAATTAATATAAAATTTATTTTTACCGAAATAGAAGTTAATCTAGATATATTAAATTAATATGTATTAGTTTTAAGGTAGTAGTTTGAATTTATAGTCATACAGAATTATTCTTTAACTTCTATTTAGTGTGTTATAAATCAACCAATAGTAACATGCTACGTCAATATTTATGAATTACGTTAATTTTAATTTTTTTTGAAAATATGAAACTTTCCTTTTTTAAATGACAAAAATCATTTTTATCCTTACGCAAATAGAAAATTTAAAAGTTGAAGCTATAAGCTCTTAAAGGCATCCACGTAAGCATTCAATCCAATAGTATGGTTCCACGCCAATATTTATGAATTAAGTTAATTTTGTTTTTGTTGATAATGGAAAAATTTATATCTTTTTAATGACAAAAATCATGTATTTCCTTACGCAAACAGGAAACTTTAAGATTAATGTTTAAAAATTGTTCCTAAAGTTCAAGGTATAAACTCCTAAAGCTCTCCATGTAAGATTTAAATCAATCAATTAAAAATTTGCACATCACAATATACGTAATTAAAATTTCTAAATGACAATAAGTCAAATTTTCTAGCATATATTCACATTCAATTTGTTTATTTTTTTCTCGATAACGTGGAAGGATAAAAAACAATTCATGTTGGTTCTTAGACCAAAACCGTCTATTATAAGTTTGAATTTTAAAATAAAATGTTATGTAAAACTAAAGACATCGACGATTTTATGTGGTATAGGTGACTATGGTGTTTCTTTGAAATACGGTAAGTAAATTCCGTTTTCAAATAATACTATAAAATTCTTTAAAAAATGGTAAATTGTTAAATTTAAATAATGTTTTGCATGTTTAATCTAATCTAATATGTTTTTCAAATAAAATTTTCCAAAAAAACATTACACTATCCAAAAAGAGAATATATGTAAAGCATTGGTACACTTTTACGAACTCATGTTCCAAATTCAATTTCGTAAACATCTAGGCTCCAATCATCTTATTAGCAAAATTTTACTACAAATGAATAAAGTTGTTAACTAATGAAAAATATAACTGAATAGAGTGGTCAACGATATATTTAATGAAGAAGTCGCCAAAGATTAATCTTCATGTGGTTTGTTTGATGATGACTTTGGTTCCTTCACCTTTTGAGGTTTCTTCCGTACATTGTTTAGCTATAAAAACAATATTTATAACATTGAAAAATACAAATAAGAAAAAAAATTAAGTAATGTCAATAGTAATTAAAATGTTCTAGAAAATATAAAGTATAATTACTTAAGCTAATAAAAAGATAATCATATTAACTATCAAGTAATTGTTATGTCAAGTATATGTATTTATTTATTTTAATTGATTTGACTATTCATATCATAAATAAAATTGACTAAATAATATTTTAAAAATGGTTAGGGAATATATGTGTATGAAAAAAGAGTCAAAGTATGTTATGATATCCATATTTATAAATCATATAGGGATCAATGGATTCTCTTAAAAAAGATTATTACTAAAAATATATGTACTTTGTTATGGTTATTAAAATAATATTGAACTTTAAGAGTTCGGCATTAAACATAATAATTATTTGAATATAATTTAAGACTCATCGTCAAAGAGATATAATACAAAAGAGAAAGGAGTTAAAAAAACCAAAAGAGTAGAAATAAATAAACTGAAGGATGTGCAAAAATGCATTAATGTGCTTTACGAGATTTTTTAGATATTAGACTACAATATTTTTGATCTGATTTCGTTCCCAAGTAATCATATAATTTTCTTTTAGAAGATTATATATCCAAACACTAAATATTTATTATCTTAAAAGTGGGAAAAATGTGTTTTGATTTTAACAAACATGCTAATTTTGTAAGGATGATTTCTAATGATGGATGTGGATGGTTAAAGCTTAGATGTAGCAAAATAATATTTTTACAGGCCAAGAGAGTTAAAAAAAATCCATTGATATTTATCGAACAAAAAAACATGAGTTCATGATCCTATAGAAAATAATATTATCACAATATTACAATTATAGATGTAAAAACAATTGTAAAATTTTTGTTTGTTGGAGAGTAAATTAGAAATTAAAGTTTTATATCCGTTAGTTTTAAAGCTATTTAATGGGGGCTACACCTTATCACATACAACAACTATTTGTCACATTGGTGATATATTGTGAAGTGGAGAATCCTCTTAATTTATAAAAAATTACATTCGTATATGCCTACGTCTAACTACCGAATTAAAAATATTAGCAAACCTAAATATACATTACAGCAATCGATAAAACAAACCCACGCGTAGCGTGGTTATAAAATCTAGTCTATACTATATAAAAGTTGAAGTTATAAGCTCCTGAGGGCGTCTACATAGGCGATAAATCAACCTATAGTAAGGTGCCACGTCAATATGTATGAATTAAGTTAATTTTGTTTTTGTAGATAATAAGAAACTTTCTCTTTTTTAACTAAAAATATTATATTTAAATTGTTAATAGAAAACTTCCATTTTTAAATGACAAAAAATATCTAACATCTATAACAAGTTGGTTATGGAAAAGATAGGCTAAAAATAAATTTACCATTACTATTATAATTAGGAAATAGTAGTTTTCTATTTTCTATTAGGATTTGAAATAGCAATTTTGTGTTATATATACCTTGATGGAGTTGTAATCAAACGCATGAGTTTTAGAGTTTAGTTTTAAGTTATTTTCTAAACCTAATAAAGAGAGTTATTCTTTATTTTATATAGAGAGTTATTCTTTAGATCAAGGTTTGAAAAACTCTATATGAAAAACATCATGAGTATATTGTCCATCTCAAGGTATTTTTATTAGTGAATGTTCTTTATATTAAGCGTTTCTTTTTTGTGTGCTTCTTTATTATTGTTATTCGTTTCTTTATTAGTCCATGCTCATTAATACTTTTTAGGATTTGCATACTAAATTTGTCTTACATATTAAACATGGTACCATGTATACCGTTTGTTTGTATTGTTTTAATGATGTTTATCATTTCTTACGATAGTTTTGTTGTTCTTTGTTTTTATTATTCACAGTTTGCCGTGTCGAATTTTTCGTTCTTATGTTAGTTTTCATGTTCTTATCGACGATTTTTTGTAATTTTTGCTATAAGCTCCTACATGCGTCCACCTAAGTATTAAATCGACCAATAGTGTCATGCCACATCAATATTTAGTATTAAATTAATTTTCTATTTATTGTTAATAGGAAACTAAGAGATAAAATTTCTTTTCATAAACCTATTGTTTTTAGGTATTATTATAGATTATGAAAAATTCAAAAAAAATTAAGGTAGTAGAAGTTATGATGTTAATCTAGAAATATCTTTATAGTTTCCTATAAATATATGTCTTTAAAAATTATTATAAATTCTATTTTTAGCGAAATAGAAGTTAATGTAGATATATTAAATTAAAATGTATTAATTTTAAGGTAGTAGTTGATTTTATAGTCAAACTGAATTATTCTTTAACTTCTATTTAGTGTGCTATAAATCAACCAATAGTAACATGCCACGTCAATATTTATGAATTACGCTAATTTCGTTTTTGTTGAAAATATGAAACTTTCCTTTTTGACAAAAATCATCTATTTCTTTACGCAAGTAGAAAATTTTAAAAGTTGAAGCTATAAGCTCTTAAAGACGTCCACGTAAGCATTAAATTCAATGGTGTCGCACGTCAATATTTATGAATTAAGTTAATTAAGTTAATTAGCGTGGGTAAAAAATCTAGTCTATACTATATAAAAGTTGAAGCTATAAGCTCCTAAAGGCGTCCACATAGGCGATAAATCAACCAATAGTGTCGCGCCATGTCAATATTTAGTGCTAAATTAATTTTCTTTTTATTATTAATAGAAAATTTCCTTTTTAAAAAAGGAAATCGCTTTTTTCTATTTTCTTATTAACTTTTTGTTGTTAACAGAAAATTTCCTTTTTAAAACAGAAAATCTTTTTTCTCCTATTTTCTTATTAACTTTCTATTTAATAATTTTTTTTGTAGTAGTGTGTGTTCTTATTCTCCCGTAACTTTTTAGGTCTTATATAGGTTTTGTATAAATCTGTAAATCCTTATTCAATAATAGGCTTGAGGCTGATATGTTTTATGAAGGTAATTCATATGGATTCAGTTTGTTTTAATTCATATTTTCTGTTATCTACGTTGACATTAGTATTAGTATTATAATCATATATACATGCATGTACATGTTTATTTCGTACACGATATTAGTATTTGTTTTTGGATATTGCGTTCTTCTCTTACGTAACCGCTAAATTCTTTTCTATTTTTTTGGGTTTGTAGGATTTTCGGTTGCTATCGAGGTTAGTTAGGTCATCTTATTAATTTTATTATTTGTGATTTTTTATAGTAAAATTATGTTAATTCGGATCGGATACTTTTTTGGATTTTTATCGTAAGATTGGTTTGATTCCTTGCATATTTGGAACTTTAGGTCTTGCTCTCATCTAATGTCGACATCAAATCGCGTGTTTCTTCTTCAAATTGTTTTCTTTTCAATCATGTTTCAAATTGGTGTGCTATTGTGTTTGTTCTTTTTTATTGTTGAAATAAGGTCTGTCATCCACTTTTTTTCTTCTTTGGACGATTTGTAAAAGGTATCTGGACGATTTGCAAAAGGTAGTTCTTTAATCATATTATCTCTACATCTCTATTTCTGTTTCTATTCTTAATCTTTCTTGTGGTTTAGCACGTCTGTTCTTTTTATGCATCTTTTTGGTTTTTTGGTCTTTTTTTTTGTGTGGTAATTTTAATTGAATTTGCTATAGCTAAGAATTTCACATGGTGTTTGCTCTCTAATTTCTTCTTTGTTTTTATGTATATCATGTCTCTTGCAGATATCATATTCATTATTTCAGGTTTGAATTTTGTTTTCTATTGGTTCATGATCTTTATATAAATACTAGGTCTAGCCTTAGGTACGGTTTGTTATTATATGTTTGTACTCTTTTTTCTTTTTCTTTGAAACCTGAAAATATGTTTGTGCTTTTTTAACCTAATTAATTTGAGTTTCTACAGATTTTAACGTGGTCATTGAGGTATGAGTGATTTAGGTGTGCTTTTTTCATGTTTGTTGATAGATATATTATTTTAGTTATTCGTATCTATTTAGCTTTTTTCAAGTTTATCAATAAGTATGAATAGTTTTTTCTATACTGTATTTTTTCATATGTATTTTGTTTGACATGTTTTTTTGTTGTTCGATAGTTATTGTGGTTTGATATTTTTTCGTTTCTATATTGTTGATGTGACGCCCGTGAACCAAAAACTTAGAGAAGAGAATTGAATTGGACCGAATGGTTTAATTTTAATCGTTCGGTTTGGCTGGTTTGGGTTAAGGGAACCCTAGGGCTCGTTTATAAGAAAGATCAACCTCCCTTTTGTGCAGAAAAACGTGATAGAGGCTGAAAAAATTGGAAGAGAAGAGAAGAGGATTCGTTCTGGTGTTTGTAGAAAAGAATGAGATGAAGACAGTTCTAACGCGTTTTAGAAGAGTTGAGAAACGGACTGTCTAATATATTTGGATTGGAGTGAAACTTTTAGAGAAAGTTCTCCACTCTTATATCTAGCTTTAGGTGAAATCGGATTGTCATTTGGATGAGAATTCTGAGATTTATTGTTGTTTTTCCGAGAGAGGTTCGTGCAGAATTGGATCTGCGATCAGTCCACTTCGTGGGTGTTTTCCTGTCGAAGCAGAAGGATTTAGGAGACTATCTACATATCGTTGGAAAGGTCTCGGTCTCAAGATTCTAGATCTGGTTTCCGATCAGGATTCCGAGGTGATCTCAGTTCTCAGTGTGCTTTCGAATTCGGCATGTCGTTTCTGTTTTTAGAAAATTGGTTTGGTTGATTGGTTTAACCGACTATTTCTGTTTGGGTTAACCGACTGGTTTGGTTTGCCTTGTTCATCAGGCAAAGGAGGAGAGTTTCCAGAGGTTGAGTTCTGAGGCACCTGATAGGCTAAGGTGAGTGCGTGACCATGGTCCCAAGTGGATGGAACATTAGGATTCCTGGTGTTAGGTTGATTGATGGTTGGATTATTGGTTGATTGAGATGTTTGTGTGGAGCAATCGATTATGTGTGTTTGTTGACATTTTATTGCAGGTGATCGTGTTTCCGCAGGCTAGGATGGAGCCAGAGAGGAGATGGCTCAGAGAGGAGATGGCTCAGAGAGGAGATGGCTCGATCCTAGCGTCGCTACGAGGTGGTGTCAATCGACACTCATGTGATTTTGTTTTGCTTGTTGTTTGTTGTGTTGTATGTTTGCCTGGTGTTTCATTTACCTTGGTAATTTGCCGAGTAGATGGGATGACCGCCTCACTGAGTATTTGTGATAATACTCACGCATCTCTTTTTCCCATGTGATGCAGGTAAAGGCAAAATGTGAACGTGGAATCACGGCTACGAAGACGGAGATGATCTGGGATCTCGGTTGTGTGGTTTATTTCTGTTGTTGTTGTTAGAACTGGCTAAGTTGTAGTTTAGTTCTGGAATGTTGGAATTGATCATTGCTGACTTTAGTTTATTTGGTTTGAAAGAATGCATTGGTTTAGTTATTTGAGTTGATTTTTTTGTTATCCGCTGTTGTATGGTCTGTGTGTTTTGCTTGGTTGTTGATGAAACGACCCGATCCGTTTTTTTTTTTTTTTTAAACATTAAACCCTTGGTCTCGGACTAGCATTCCCATAAATGTTATCCTCTACAACCAAGCAAACATGCACAGACAACCAGCGGATAACAAACAATTAAACCAGAAATCAACTCCAATAAAATAACCGGTTCTACCACAATTTCCAAATCAAGATTCCACAAAAACCAATAACCTAACAGCCGTTCTAAACAGAAAAGGAACAATAGAAATCACACAGCACGAAACCGAGAACCTAGATCATCTCCCACTTCGTTGCCATGATTCCACGATCACAATTTGTCTTTACCTGCATCACATGGAAAAAAGAGATGCGTGAGTATTATCATAAATACCCAGTGAGACGGTCCTCCCATCTACGACTGCGCACACAGACGCGATGGATCCGCTCAGGCAACACGCATCAAACAATCACACAAACACAACAACACGGCTCAACCACAGCCCAACAGTCGGCCTGTCGATCGACACTACCACTAAGTGTCGATCGACACCCCTGTTCACACCTGTCGATCGACACACCCACGGTGCCTGTCGATCGACAGCTCCACAGGACCCTGTCGATCGACACAACCACTAGGTGTCGATCGACAGCTCCTCGATCACCTGTCGATCGACACAACCTCTAGGTGTCGATCGACAGCTCTCGTGTGACCCTGTCGATCGACACACACAAGTGCTGTCGATCGACAGGTCGTCGCAGATTCATAGGAAATCGATCAATATCCTCTCGGATCGATTCCTCCTCTGCGTTAACACGAAACCTGCACGAATAAACACAATCCAAACAATCCACACGCAATTCACAGACAGATTCAAAACAAACAAGATCAATCAACAGTTTCAACCTACCACCAAATAACCCTAACGAATCCACCGGCCCAGAAGCCATGGTCACGCACTCACCTTAGCCTAATAGTTACCTCAGACCTCAACCTCTGGCAACTCTCCTCCTTTGCCTAATGAACAAGGCAAACCAAATCAGTCGATTAATCCAAACAGAAATAGTCGGTTAAACCAACCAACCAAACCAATCCGGTTAACTAAACCAATCTGGTTAACTAAACCAATCTGGTTAACTAAAAAAAACCAAACCAAACCAATCCGGTTAACTAAACCAAACCAAACCAAAATAAACCAAACCGGTTAACTAAACCAAACCAAACCAATTCGAGTTTCTCCTAAACCGGATTAGGGTTTTCTAAAAACAGAAACGATACGCCGACTTCGAAAGCACACTGAGAACGGATATTACCTCAGAATCATGATCGAAAACCTGATCTAGAATCGTGAGACCGAGACCTTTCCAACGATATGCAGATAGTTCCCTAACTCCTTCTGGTTCGATGGGAAAACATCCACGAAGTGGACTGATCGCAGATCCAATTCTGCACGGACCTCTCTCGGGAAAACAACAATAACTCTCAGAATACTCATCCAAAAGACAATCCGATTTCAAATAAAGCTAGATATAAGAGTGGAGAACTTACCCTTAAAGTTTCACTCCAATCCAAACAGATTAGGCTATTCGACCATCTGTTCTTCTAAAACGCGTCAGAACTGTCTTCATCTCATTTTTTTCTATAAACCACCACAAACGAACCTGCTCTCTTCTCTTTCAATTTCTCAGCCTCTTCCACGTTTTATCTGCACAAAACGGAGGCTGCTCTCTTTTATACTCAAGCCCTAGGGTTCACTTAACCCAAACCAGCCAAACCGAACAATTAAAATTAAACCATTTGGTCCAATTCAATTATCTTTCCTAAATTTTGGTTCACGGGCGTTACAATTCTCCCCCACTAAACATGGATTCGTCCTCGAATCCAAAAACACAACCCACATGGCTAACCACCTGGCCAACCTGCCAGTAACACCGGAGACTACATCTCCCAGACCTTCCCGAGGCTCACATCCGTCCTATGCATATAGACCCGTCTACGACATTGATCGCTCATAGCTCATAACCACACCCTCTAACTCTCGGGATCGTCACCCCTTGAGTTCTTGGTGCCACATATCAACCCACCTCAGTCCACGCAGTCCTGACGGTGTTTGATACCAACTATCTCCATACCCCTCACTTTCAGAACACATAGTCCCTCAAGCTCTCGGTATGCAGGGAACCCACACATCCCCTGGAGAGATACAACTCTCAAAGATCTGCCAGAGATCACAATCTCCATGAACTATCTCCATTCCCTCACGTCCCCAGTCCACGCAGTCCTGACGAACGATCGGTATGCAGGGAACCCACACATCCCCTGGACGAACCAACTCTAGACGTCTATAATGCATCTCTGACCGGAACTACCTCCCAAGGTCTCTACATGATACTCCCAACCCGGAATACCATCACAATCGTGATCATCACAGATCACCCGGACCATCCCTCACCCCGGATGTCCCTGCAGAGTCTCTCCGAAACTAGACAGTTCTACCCACAGTAAAACTTCTATTCCGAGACTCCCTAAATGCATAACACCTATGCCCCGTTAGAGTTCCACCGAAACTGGCAAGCTCTACCCACTATAAAGCTTCCATTCCGAGGTTCTCTAACCACAACCCGCACACAACCCGTTAGAGTTTCCCGAAACTGGCAAGTTTTACTCACTAAAACTTCCATTTCAAGGTCCTCTAACCACACACTCATGACCAAAACCCCGGTCATCTGGACAGCCCATCACACAGGGTGCCCCTGCTAGAGTTTCTCCGAAATAGACAAGTTCTAACCACTATAAACCTTCTATTTTGAGATCCTCCAACCACCTACTCCAGGCTACCAAAGCCAAAACACAAGAACCTCATGGCTACACAGCCATTCATCCGCACTCATGGCTACCACAGCCATTCATCCGCACTCATGGCTACCACAGCCACCACACTCACATCATAAGAACTACACATCTTATGAAAGCGGAAGAATGTCATAATCGTTTCGACTCCAACGAAAATACATAATTCCAACCACATCACCACACCTGGTGATCACTACCAAACCAGACATTGGAACCCATGAGACCCAGTTCACTTCCCGGCTTGCTTCACAAACCACAATCGAACCTTGTCTCATCTTAACCTCTGGTTCTCAAGTCTCTTCCTGGACACCGTCACAGTCCCACAAGACTCTCGACAACGGCCCCCTTTTTCCGGCGCAAGATCCTCACACTTCTCTCAAGGATCCTTACCGGCCTCAACTCAACTGCCAAAAACTGAAGATCAGCTGGAGTCCTCACCACTACCTCCCAAGACCCATGTAGACACTTCCTGAGCTTCGACACATGGAACACTCAAGAAAGTTCTACAGGATCTGAGGTAGCTCCAAACGATAAGCAACTGGTTCCACTCGCTCCACCACCCGAAACGAGCCTATAAACTACCGACTAAGCCTATCCTCTGCAATGGATATGTTAGAACCCTGCAACATCACCACTTAAACTTTAGCTCATTCCTCTTTTTATCGGTATAACTCATCGGCCGATCAAGAGCGTCTTTCAAGTTCAGTTCGCAACACGGATCTTCTCCGTCGTCTTCTGAACAAGATATGCACCATATATGCTTCTCTCCCCCACTTGGATCTAGCATAAAATGTGCGACATGGCCTCCCATACAAAACTCAAAAGGAGCCACACCACTACTGGCCTGAAAGCCCTCACAAACTCAGAAGTGCACCTCGGATCTCTGTCTGACACAAAACTCGCTAGCACTCCAAGCCACCGCACTAACTCGCTCACATATTTCATAACCAGAACCGCTGCTCCCTCGGTTTGCCTAATGGTCAGAAAATGTGTTAACCTAGACAGACGATCCGTAGTCACTCAAATAACAACATGAGTCCAAAAAAAACCGGCAACCCTGGCGCAATGTCTAAGGAAACATGCCCCACTTCCTCTCTGGAATGGGTAAATGACCCCCACCAATTGGCAACTTATCACAAACCACTACCTAATTAGCCACGTCCTTCTTCATCCCGACTCAGAGATAGTACCGTTTCCGATCACTATGCCTCTTTGTCGCTTCCGGATGAATAGAGAAACATGCTCTCATTAGCCCCTCCCAGAAATCTCCTGCCTTAAACCTCAACCTTAGGCGCACAGACTCACACGTGCCCTAAGATAGTTTCAAATGCCAGGACCTACTAACCAGAAGCTTCAACCTTAGAAGAATCCACGAACCCTGATCCTTTTCATGAGCTACTCGAAGCCTGCTCAAAAGGTTTGCCTGATTAATTGTCTCCAGCCCCAACGGCTCTCATGAGATAACGCACAATCTCAACGTCCCAATCTCACTTAACCATACTTCCACATCCTGCTCCTGAGCCAAGCCATACCGCCTCCGACTAAGAGCATCCACCTCTAGCTAAGTTCACCACGATGGTAAACCAAAACTGAACCCAACTGCTACAACTCCACCCATCACTTCTGCCTCGAAACCCAAGACCACACAAAAGGAACCTCCTCTAACCGCTTGGTCATAGATTGAGTCAAACTCGCAAAACTTTTGATGAAACTCCTGAAATAACTTGCCAGACACTTCACTTGCTCACCACTTCTTCTCTCGCGACTTCCCCAAAACTGCCTTCTCCTAGTTCTCAAGTTTCCCCGGGACTCTTCGAATACACCAACATACCGCTAATGAAGTTAATCACGAACTTATCCAGATACTCCAGAAAGGCTTCGCTCATCAACCTCATAAACGCATCTCGTGCATTTGTCAACCCGGACGGCATCACCACCAACGTTACATGTCCCATACTCGTCAAGAAAGCCGTCTTCCTGACATTCACCTAATCAATAGAAATCCGGTGTTAACTGGATGCCAAGTCAACCTTGAAGAACCACGTAGCCCCCTCACAATTGATCCAACAACTTATCAATTCTCGGAAAAGGATACTTGTTCTTCACGGTGACTCGGTTAAGCCCTCGATAAACGATGCACAACCGGAAACAACCACACTTCTTTTTCATAAATAACACCGGTGCTCCCCACGGTGAAGTACTCAACAAATCCTCTAGCCGCCTCATCGGCTCTTACAACGCTGCTGGAGTCATCCGGTAAGGTGCCTTAGATAACGGCGTTGTCCCAGGTTCCAACTCAATCGTGAAAGGATCCGACCGCGATGACGGTAATCCCTGCAACGACCGAAAGATATCCTCACAGTCCTGGATAACCCGAAAATCCCTCACTGCAACCTTACCAACATACTCCGCCAGCACAATAGTCTCCAAGTAAGCCTCGCAACCCCTCAGTCATAGCCTCAGCCTACACCCGAGAGATCACGAGACTCTTAGAAGTCGGTCTCCTCCCTGATAAACCAACCTTCTTCCTTCACGCTCAAAAACAACACGACCCCGATGACAATCCAGATGAACTCTGTACCGATCAAGCCAATCCAAACACAGGATGCCATCGTACAGTTCCACTGGACTGATCACCAAGTCCGCTGGCACCAACTCACCAGCCACTAGAACATTCACGTCTCTCGCCCTCCATGCTCCTACCAGCATGAACCAGCACAAACCATGAGTCGGTTAGACTCCAAATCATACCCACGAACTGATCTCTCTCCCAGATCCAATTCCAAAAACCTCGTCTCTAAATGATCCGCAACCTCTCGAGGAAAGAACTTGGCATCACACTCTGCCCAAAAGTCCGCCCAGGCCAACACTGCCTGAACCCTCCTAGCTGCAACATACCACTCGCAAAGAATCATATACCTATTCTCTGCACATGTTCCTTTATCCCCAAATAAGACGGAATCCTACCAACAACCGCAGCCCTCAGCCGCACCTCTGCCACTAGTGGCATCACCGGAGCCTAACCGGCACCGCCCTCGGTAACCGCTCCCAAAACTGCTGAAGCCAATCTGCCGGACGATCATCTTGACCCTGAGCCCACCCGCAGGCGCACCCGCACTACCAACCTCACGAGGACCCACACCGGCCCCCGGCAGCCAACCTGGGACCACACTATCCCTACCAGCCCTCACACTGGCGCTCACACTTGGCTGCACGATGGCAGTCTCAATGGCGCTCAAGCCGTCTTGAAACGTCTACGGATCACTCTCAGCCACATGCGCAACACTCTGAGTCGCACTCCCGGCAGACTCACTCACTAGTGCCGCCACCACAACTACTGCAACAGATCTGCCAGACGATCAACTCGTCGCCTGGATTCCTCCTGCGAGTGCACCCGAACAGCAAGCCAATCTAGCACCAGCTCGAGTACCAGCCCTGGCCCCACAGCCCTCACACTGGCTCTCACATAGGCACTCCCACTGGCACTCGCACTAATACACAGACCCTCTTGATACGTCTACGGCTCTGTCACAGTCTCAATGTGGAACCCTGAGCCGCATCCCAGCCGACTCACTCACTGGTCCCCAACCACAATCCTGACCTCCACGGTCCCCCGGCCACCAAGGCCATATTCTCTAGTGCCTCTAGCCAACCTACTGTTTTACCACAGCACACGCTAAGCACTAAAGAACAAAACACAAACAAACAACACTTACCGTGGAATCTCTTTGAAGGCTCGAAGGAAGATGATCTAGAACCCCCAAATCCATAGAATTGACAATTTACCAATTTCAATCCTAGCAGTTCTAACCCGTCCTAAAACCGTAAGGGCTCTGATACCAAACTGAAACGACCCGACCCGTTTTTTTTTTTTTTAAACATTAAACCCTTGGTCTCGGACTAGCATTCCCATAAATGCTATCCTCTACAACCAAGCAAACATGCACAGACAACCAGCGGATAACAAACAATTAAACCAGAAATCAACTCCAATAAAATAACCGGTTCTACCACAATTTCCAAATCAAGATTCCACAAAAACCAATAACCTAATAGCCGTTCTAAACAGAAAAGGAACAATAGAAATCACATAGCACGAAACCGAGACCCTAGATCATCTCCCTCTTCGTTGCCATGATTCCACGATCTCAATTTGTCTTTACCTGCATCACATGGAAAAAAGAGATGCGTGAGTATTATCATAAATACCCAGTGAGACGGTCCTCCCATCTACGACTGCGCACACAGACGCGATGGATCCGCTCAGGCAACACGCATCAAACAATCACACAAACACAACAACACGGCTCAACCACAGCCCAACAGGCGGCCTGTCGATCGACACTACCACTAGGTGTCGATCGACACCCCTGTTCACACCTGTCGATCGACACACCCACGGTGCCTGTCGATCGACAGCTCCACAGGACCCTGTCGATCGACACAACCACTAGGTGTCGATCGACAGCTCCTCGATCACCTGTCGATCGACACAACCTCTAGGTGTCGATCGACAGCTCTCGTGTGACCCTGTCGATCGACACACACAAGTGCTGTCGATCGACAGGTCGTCGCAGATTCATAGGAAATCGATCAATATCCTCTCGGATCGATTCCTCCTCTGCGTTAACACGAAACCTGCACGAATAAACACAATCCAAACAATCCACACGCAATTCACAGACAGATTAAACACAAACAAGATCAATCAACAGTTTCACCCTACCACCAAACAACCCTAACGAATCCACCGGCCCAGAAGCCATGGTCACGCACTCACCTTAGCCTAATAGTTGCCTCAAACCTCAACCTCTGGCAACTCTCCTCCTTTGCCTAATGAACAAGGCAAACCAAACCAGTCGGTTAACCCAAACAGAAATAGTCGGTTAAACCAACCAACCAAACCAATCCTGTTAACTAAACCAATCAGGTTAACTAAAAAAAACCAAATCAAACCAATCCGGTTAACTAAACCAAACCAAACCAAAATAAACCAAACCGGTTAACTAAACCAAACCAAACCAATTCGAGTTTCTCCTAAACCGGATTAGGGTTTTCTAAAAACAGAAACGATACGCCGACTTCGAAAGCACACTGAGAACGGAGATTACCTCAGAATCATGATCGAAAAGCTGATATAGAATCGTGAGACCGATACCTTTCCAACGATATGCAGATCGTTCCCTAACTCCTTCTGGGTCGACGGGAAAACACCCACGAAGTGGACTGATCGCAGATCCAATTCTGCACGAACCTCTCTCGGGAAAACAACAATAACTCTCAGAATACTCATCCAAAAGACAATCCGATTTCGAATAAAGCTAGATATAAGAGTGGAGAACTTACCCTAAAAGTTTCACTCCAATCCAAACAGATTAGGCTATTCGACCATCTGTTCTTCTAAAACGCGTCAGAACTGTCTTCATCTCATTCTTTTCTATAAACCACCACAAACGAACCTGCTCTCTTCTCTTTCAATTTCTCAGCCTCTTCCACGTTTTATCTGCACAAAACGGAGGCTGCTCTCTTTTATACTCAAGCCCTAGGGTTCACTTAACCCAAACCAGCCAAACCGAACAATTAAAATTAAACCATTTGGTCCAATTCAATTATCTTTCCTAAATTTTGGTTCCCGGGCGTTACAGTTGAGGATAGCATTTATGAGAATGCTAGTCCGAGACCAAGGGTTTAATGTTTTAAAAAAAAAATGAGTCGGGTCGTTTCAATTTGGTATAAGAACCCTTACGGGTTTAGGACGGGTTAGAACTGCTAGGATTGTAATTTGGTTAAATTGATAATTCTATGGGTTTGGGAGTCCGGATCATCTTCTTTCGAGCCTTCAAATAGATTCCACGGTAAGTGTTGTTTGTTTTGTGTTTTATTCTTTAGTGCTTAGCGTGTGCTTTGGTAATACAGTGTTCGCTAGAGGTACTAGAGAATGTGGCCTTGGTGGCCAGGTGACCGTGGAGGTCAGGATTGTTGTCGGGGACCAATGTGTGAGTCGGCTGGGGATGCGGCTCAGGGTTCCACGTTTGAGACTGTGACAGATCCGTAAACGTATCAGGAGGGTCTGTGTATTAGTGTGAGTGCCAGTGGGAGTGCATGTGTGAGAGCCGGTGTGAGGGCTGTAGGGCCAGGGCTGGTACTCGAGCTGGTGCTGGATTAGCTCGCTGTTCGGGTGCTCCCACAGGAGAAGTCCAGGTGACGAGATGATTGTTTGACAGATCTGTTGCAGTAGTTGTGGTGGCGGGCACTAGTGAGTGAGTTTCCCGGGAGTGCGGCTCAAAGTGTTGCGCATGTGGCTGAGAGTGATCTGTAGACGCTTCAAGACGGCTTGAGCGCCATTTAGACTGCCAGCCTGCAGCCAAGTGTGAGCACCAGTGTGAGGACAGGTGGGGATAGTGTGGTCCAAGGTTGGCTGTCGGGGGCCGGTGTGGGTCCTCGTGAGGTTGGTAGTGCGGGTGCGCCCGCGGGTGGGACTCATGGTTGAGATGATCGTCTAGTGGATTGGCTTCAGTAGTTATAGGAGCGGTTACTGAGTGCGGTGCCAGTTAGGCTCCGGTGAAGCCACGAGTGGCAGAGGTGCGGCTGAGGGCTGCGATTGTTGGTAGGGTTCCGTCTTATCTGCGGATAAGGGAACAAGTGCAGAGGTTTGGTATAGGATTCTTTGCGAGTGGTGTCTTGCAGCTAGGAGGGTTCAGGCAGAGTTGGCCTGGGCGGACTTTTGGGTAGAGTGTGATGCCAAGTTCTTTCCTCAAGAGGTTGCGGATTGTTTAGAGACGAGGTTTTGGAACTGGATCTGGGAGAGAGATCAGTTCATGGGTATGATTTGGAGTTTAATCGACTCCTGGTTCATGCTGGTTCATGCTGGTAGGAGCATGAAGGGCGAGGAGGCCCAGGATAGGAGGTTCTTGAGAGAACTTCAATCAGATGGAGGACACTGTGCGGAGTGTCCATATGGTACGAGAGCATTGTTGGTTGAGACTACAGGATGCGTTGTCGAGGACTCAAGGGAGCAGGCTGTGGTGGTTAGCCCAGCTGTTCAGTCTATTAAGTCTCGGCAGCAGGTGATACCTGTCATGGCGGGAAGCCTGTGCAGGGAGAGAAGAGGAAGTAGGAGGATACTTCCGGGTTGAGTTAGAGTGGCCGAGGATGCTTCAGGTGTGGAAGCATCGGTCATAGTTGGCGAGCTTGTTTGGTTTCTTAGCACATGGGAGTTGTGTGGAGACCTTAGTAGTGGGCAGTAGTGAGTCCCACATGTTGTTTGGTTCTGGAGCATCAAATTGCTTCATTACTCCAGAGCATGCAGGGGAGAGTGGTTTCCGGAGTGGCGCTGGTGAGCGGACTGGGCCGGTTATGGTTGTTGGAGGAAAGTTCTAGTTACTCATGGTTGGGCGAGGATGTGGATATTCTAGTGGCTGGTGAGTTGGTGCCAGCGGACTTGGTGATCAGTCCAGTGGAACTGTATGATGGCATCTTGCGTTTAGATTGGCTTGACCAGTACAGAGTTCATCTGGATTGTCACCAGGGTCGTATTGTATTTGAGCGTGGTGGAGGGAGGTTGGCTTATCAGGGAGTGAGACCGACTTCTGAGAGTCTCATGATCTCTCGGGTGTAGGCTGAGGCTATGACTGAGGGGTTGCGAGACTTACTTGGAGATTATTGTGCTGGCGGAGTCTGTAGGTGAGGTTGCAGTGAGGGATATTCGGGTTGTCCAAGACTGTAAGGATGTCTTTCGGTCGTTGCAGGGATTACCGTCGTCGTGGTCGGATCCTTTCACGATTAAGTTAGAGCTTGGGACGACGCAGTTATCTAAGGCACCTTACAGGATGGCTCCAGCAGAGTTGGCAGAGCTGATGAGGCAGCTAGAGGGTTTGTTGAGTTAAGGGTTTCTTTCGGTCGAGTACTTCACCGTGGGGAGAACCGGTGTTGTTTATGAAAAAGAAGTGTGGTTGTTTCCGGGTGTGCATCGATTATCGAGGGCTTAACCGAGTCACCGTGAAGAACAAGTATCCTTTGCCGTTAATTGATGTGTTGTTGGATCAATTGTGAGGGGCTACTTAGTTCTTCAAGGTTGACTTAGCATCCAGTTATGAGGTTGATGAGCGAAGCCTTTCAGGAGTATCTGGATGAGTTCGTGATTAACTTCATCGATGACATCTTGGTGTATTCGAAGAGTCCTGGGGAGCATGAGCAAGGAGAGGGCACTTTTTGGGAAGTTGCAACAGCAGAAGCTGGGTGCTAGACTGAGCAAGTGCAGTTTCTGGCAAGGGAAATAGGTTTTCAAGGTCTTATTGTTTCTGCAGATGGAGTTTATGTGGATCCAGTTAAGGTGCAATCTCTCTAAGATTTGGCCTAGACCGGGAATGAAACTAAGATAAGTAGTTTTTCTCGGGTTGGCAGGTTATTTCAGGAGTTGCATCAAAAGGTTTTTTTGCGAGTATGGCTCAATCAATGACCAAGCGGTTAGACGAGCAGGTTCCTTTTCGGTGGTCTTTGGTTTAAGAGGCGAAAGTGAAGGGTGGAGTTGTAGCAGATTGTGATTTGTTTATAGTTTACCATCGTGGTGAACTTATCTAGAGGTGGATGCTCTTAGTCGAAGGCGGTATGCTTCGGCTGAGGAGCAGGATGTGGAGGTATGATGAGTGAGATTGATACGTTGAGGTTGTGTGTTATCTCACGAGAGTCGTTGGGGCTGGAGATACTTAATCAGGCAAACCTTCTGAGCATGTTCGAGTAGCTCAGAAGAAGGATCAGGGTTGGTGGATTCTTCTAAGGTTGAAGGTTCTAGTTATTAGGTCTCGGCGTTTGAAACTATCTTAGGGCACGTGGGAGTCTGTGTGCCTAAGGTTGAGGTTTAAGGCAGGAGATTTCAGTGAGGGGCTCATGAGAGTATGTTCCTCTTTTCATCCGGAAGCGAGTAAGAGGCATAGTGATCGGAAACGGTACTATCACTGAGTCGGGATGAAGAAGGATGTGGCTAACTAGGTGGTAGCTTGCGATAAGTTGCCAGTTGGTGGGGGCTGTTTACCCATCCCAGAGGGGAAGTGGACATGTTTTCCTTGGATATTGCGGCAGGGTTGCCGGTTTCTTGGATTCATGTTGTTATTTAAGTGACTGCGGATTGTCTGTCTAGGTTAACACATTTTCTTACCATTAGGAAAACCGAGGGAGCAGCGGTTCTGGTTATGAAATATGTAAGCGAGTTAGTGCGGTGGCTTGGAGTGCTAGCGAGTTTTGTGGCAGACAAAGATTTGAGGTGCACTTCTGAGTTTGTGAGGGCTTTCAGGCCAGTAATGGTATGGCTCCTTTTGAGTTTTGTATGGGAGGCCATGTCGCACATTTTCTGCTAGATCCAAGTGGGGGAGAGAAGCATACATGGTGCAGATCTTGTTCAGAAGACGACGGAGAAGATCCGCGTTGTGAACTGAACATGAAAGAAGCTCTTGATCGGCCGATGAGAGGAGAAATGAGTTAGAGTTTAAGGTGGGAAATAAAGCGTATCTCAGAGTGGAGATGTTGCAGGGTTCTAACAGATCCATTGCAGAGGATAAGCTTAGGCGGTGGTATTATGGGCTCGTTCCGGGTGTTGGAGCGAGAGGGGCCAGTTGCTTATCGTGTGGAGCTACCTCAGATCATGCAGAACTTTTTTTAGTGTTCCATGTGGCGAAGCTCAGGAAGTATCTACATGGGTCTTGGGAGGTAGTGGGGAGGACTCCTGCAGATCTTCAGTTTTTGGCGGTTGAGTTGAGGCCGCTAAGGATCCTTGAGAGAAGTGTCAGGATCTTGCGCCAGAAAAGGGTGCCGTTGTCGAGAGTCTTGTGGGACTGTGACGGTGTCCAGTAAGAGACTTGAGAACCAGAGGTTAAGATGAGACAAGGTTCGATTGTGGTTTGTGAAGAAAGCCAATAAGTGAACTGGGTCTCATGGGTTCCAATGTCCGGTTTGGTAGTGATCACCAGGTGTGGTGATGTGGTTGGAATTATGTATTTTCGTTTAAGTCGAAACGATTATGACATTCTTCCGGTTTCATAAGATGTGTAGTTCTTATGATGTGATTGTGGTGGATGTGGTAGCTATGAGTGTTGATGAATGGCTGTGTAGCCATGAGGTTCTTGTGTTTTGGCTTTGGTAGTCTTGAGTAGGTGGTTGGAGGATCTCGAAATAGAAGTTTTATAGTGGTTAGAACTTGTCTATTTCGGAGAGACTCTAGCAGGGGCACCTTGTGTGATGGGTTGTCTAGATGACCGGGGTAATGGTCATGAGTGTGTGGTTAGAGGACCTTGAAATGGAAGTTTTATAGTGGGTAAAACTTGCCAGTTTCGGAGGAACTCTAACGGGTTGTGTGTGGGTTGTGGTTAGAGAACCTCGGAATGGAAGCTTTATAGTGAGTAGAGCTTGCCAGTTTCAGTGGAACTTTAACGAGGCATATGTGTTTATGCGTTTAGAGAGTCTCGGAATAGAAGTTTTACTGTGGGTAGAATTGTCAAGTTCCAAAGAGACTCTGCGGGGACATCCGGGTGATGGATGGTCTAGATGATCTGTGATGATCATGTTTGTGATGGTATTCCAGGTTGGGAGTATCATGGTGAGACCTTGGGAGGTAGTTCCGGTCAGAGGTGCATTATAGACGTTAGGAATTGATTGCATAGCTCAGAGATAGACATTGGTTCTTTCTTGGAGATGAGTCTCCGGCAGATCTTGAGAGATGCGTCTCTCCGGGGGATAGTTGGTTCTTTGCATACCGATCGTTCGTCAGGACTGCGAGGACTGAGAACGTGAGGATATGGAGATAGTTTTGGGAGATTGCGATCTCTGGCAGATCTTTGAGAGATGCGTCTCTCCAGGGGATAGTGAGTTCCCTGCATACCGAGAGCTTGATGGACTGTGTGTCTTGATGGTTTGAGGGGTGTGGAGATGGTTGGTATCAAACACCGTCAGGATTGCGCGGATTGAGGTGGGTTGATACTAGGCACCGAGAGCTTGAGGGGTGACGATCCCGAGAGTTAGAGGGTGTGGTTATGAGCTATGAGCGATCAATGTCTGAGACGGGTCTATATGCATAGGACGGATGTGAGCCTCAAGAGGGTCTGGGAGATGTAGTCTCCAGTGTTACTGGCAGGTTGGCAAGGGGCTTAGCCATGTGGGCTGTGTTTGAGGATTCAAGGACGAATCCAGTTTTAGTGGGGGAGAATTGTGACGCCCGTGAACCAAAAACTTAGAGAAGAGAACTGAATTGGACCGAATGGTTTAATTTTAATTGTTCAGTTTGGCTGGTTTGGATTAAGGGAACCCTAGGGCTCGTTTATAAGAGAGATCAGCCTCCCTTTTGTGCAGAAAAACGTGATAGAGGCTGAAAAAATTGGAAGAGAAGAGAAGAGGATTCGTTATGATGTTTGTAGAAAATAATGAGATGAAGACAGTTCTGACGCGTTTTAGAAGAATTGAGAAACGGACTGTCTACTATATTTGGATTGGAGTGAAACTTTTAGAGGAAGTTCTCCACTCTTATATCTAGCTTTAGGTGAAATCGGATTGTCATTTGGATGAGAATTCTGAGATTTACTGTTGTTTTCCCGAGAGAGGTTCGTGCAGAATTGGATCTGCGATCAGTCCACTTCGTGGGTGTTTTCCCGTCGAACCAGAAGAATTTAGGAGACGATCTACATATCGTTGGAAAGGTCTCGGTCTCACGATTCTAGATCAGGTTTCTGATCAGGATTCCGAGGTGATCGCAGTTCTCAGTGTGCTTTCGAAGTCGGCATGTCGTTTCTGTTTTTAGAAAACCCTAATCCGGTTTAGGAGAAACTTCAATTGGTTAGGTTTAGTTAACCAGATTGGTTTGGTTTGGTTAGTTTGGTTTAGTTAACCAGATTGGTTTAGTTAACCGAATTGGTTTGGTTGGTTGGTTTAACCGACTATTTCTGTTTGGGTTAACCGGCTGGTTTGGTTTGCCTTCTTCATCAGGCAAAGGAGGAGAGTTGCCAGAGGTTGAGTTCTGAGGCAACTGATAGGCTAATGTGAGTGCGTGACCATGGTCCCAAGTGGATGGAACATTAGGATTCCTGGTGTTAGGTTGATTGATGGTTGGATTATTGGTTGATTGAGATGTTTGTGTGGTGCAATCGTCTCTGTGTGTTTGTTGACATTTTATTGCAGGTGATCGTGTTTCCGCAGGCTTGGAATCGAGCCAGAGAGGAGATGGCTCGATCCTAGCGTCACAGCGAGGTGATGTCAATCGACACTCATGTGATTTTGTTTTGCTTGTTGTTTGTTGTGTTGTACATTTGCCTGGTGTCTCATTTACCTTGGTAATTGGCTGAGTAGATGGGATGACCGCCTCACTGAGTATTTGTGATAATACTCACGCATCTCTTTTTCCCATGTGATGCAGGTAAAGGCAAAATGTGATCGTGGAATCACGGCTACGAAGAAGGAGATGATCTGGGATCTCGGTTGTGTGGTTTATTTCTGTTGTTGTTGTTAGAACTGGCTAAGTTGTAGTTTAGTTCTGGAATGTTGGAATTGATCATTGCTGACTTTGGTTTATTTGGTTTGAAAGAATGCATTGATTTAGTTATTTGAGTTGATTGTTTTGTTATCCGCTGTTGTATGGTCTGTGTGTTTTGCTTGGTTGTTGAGCTTAGCATTTATGGGAATGTTAGTCCGAGACCAAAGGTTTAATGTTTTAAAAAAAAAAATGGGTCGGTCGTTTCAATTGATCTATGTTAAGCTACTTTTTCTTGTGAAATGTTATTATGCTTATGGTCGTTAATTAACTTTTTGGTCGGATCTCATTATTTTATTGTTTTTTTTCTCCATATATTTTGTCATTTAATATCAAAGGAATTTGTTATATATCTTATTTTAATTTTCATTATATTGTCCTTATCTTTAATCAAGCCTAAAAGAATATAAATTTGATGTCAAAATACCATTTTGCTGCACTTTTAAACCTAATTTGTGATTGTGTTTTCTTTTGTTTTAGGTTACGCAGAAAAAGAAGAAAACCTCCAAACAAAGAAGAAGAGAAGATCAACATCAAAAACTATTCAATTGATTTTGTTTATTTTCTTTTTTATTTTACTAAATTTGTTATCATGTGTTGTAGAAACACAAAAAAGATATATTACAACGTATAACTCTTGCTCAACCTTCAATCTCTTTATATATGTTTAGTTGATTTCTTGATACTCTTTCCTATAATTTTATTTCTTTGTAGGTGTTCTTTTCTTTACCAAGGTATGGTTTATGGGTTTTGTTTGTTATTTTCATGTTTTAGTTTGTCGGGTTTTCGTTCTAAATATTTTTTGTTTCGTTACCTCACATGGTTTTAACCATGCATGTTATCTTGGTCTTGCATGTTTTGTTTTAGACGAGGTACGTTTTGCTTTTTTTTATTTGGTGTAATGGTTGATTAATATTTTTTCTCTTATATGATAAAAGCCTAACATCATGTGTCGATCAGGTTGATTTAATTGTACATGGCAAATAACAATACATTTTATAGTAAGAAGAAATAAAATTCAAATGTAAACATGGCAACTAACAATGAATGCCAGTATTAGTCGCTTCACAAGAATCTCTTTTTATTTTGTTACATAAATCTTTTTTGTTAAATGCAAGAATGAATGGAAAAAAGATGTAAATAAAGGGAAAACATTTATTATATAAATGTGTGTATATATGTGTATTAAATTTTTTTAAAAACATTTTGATTAATTTATTATTTTATTTCAAATTATAAGAACTATTACAAAGACGATTCTACCACGGACAATTCATTATGACTCTTATAGATCCACGACAGACGACTCTTCATGGTCCATGCTCATGATGGACACTATTGATGCTCATGACGACTCTTCATGCTCCATGCTCATGATGGACAAAATGTCCATAATGAACATGGAATAGAAAGTGTCATTTGTCATGGATCTTATAGTCGACTTGAATTTTTCGTCGTACCCATTTTTATAATTTATAAAAAATATTAAATCTAAAGTTCAAAAAATACAATTGATTTTTGTTTACAGTGTTAGACAAACATTTTACAAACTTAAAAAAATAAAAATAATTGCAAGTTATATAGTATATATATTTATATTTGATACCTAAAAAACAAAACAATGTATATTTAACGTTAAATAATAGACCATATGACATTCAAAAAAACTTGTGAGTATACGATATTCACTTTTTCTTTATTCACTTTCTAGAAAACGATATTCATCATGTATTTATATTGAGATCAAACAAAATGGTATATGTGTATATTTTTTTGAAACACTGCATTTTAACTATTCAATTAAGGTTATATTATTTGACAATTATGTTTCTTTGTCTCCTTGGACATCAAAACATAATATATAAGGTTACAAATGATCTCAATTAAGTTTTTTTAGGAAAGATAATGAGAGGAGAATGTTCATAGCTTGGATGAAAAAACAGAGAAATTGAAGAGACCCAACGATACATATTAGTATTTATGGTAAATAAATTATTTAATTATCTACGATTGCTTCACTTTCTTACCGTTACACTTTTGCATTCATATATGTCAACATCTAGATGATTAAAATTTAACAAATCCAAATATATTAAATTAATATATAAAACAAACTCACGCGTAGCGTGGGTAAAAAATTTGTTCTTACGTTATATTTTATGTTTATGTTTTTTTCTTTTCGTATGATTTTTAACCACTAACAAAGATAGACATTTATTTTCACTTTTCAGTATGGTTTTGGTGTCTTTTCATATTCATATATTATTTGTTCTTCTAGATCGTATATGTATATACTCTTTGCCGTCTTACTGTTTTTAGTTTGTTTGATTACTGATTTGTTTCTTTTGTTCTTACGTTTTATAGGTTTTGCATATTGACATCACGGTTAAGAAGGTATGATTTCTTTCGTTGACATGCATATATTTTTTAAAATATTTTGGTTTTTCCCACCATTTTTTTATTTTGGTTATAACTTGATCTTGGTTTTTCAAAAAAAAATTTCAATTTTCTCGATACTTTCTTGAATCTTAGGTAAGAAACATTATAGGTACGAACAATTTTTTTTTTTAAACAAATAGAAGAAAAAAGTAAACATTGCAAAACATACATATATGAAAAAAAGAAATATATAAAAGTTGAAGATATAAGCTCCTAAAGGCGTCCACATAGGCATTAAATCAACCAATAAAAAACTGCCACATCATAATACACATAATTAAATATATATATTTTTCAACCTTAATTAAATTTTCTTAAATGGCAATAAATCAAGTTTTCTTAAAACACAATTGAAAAATAGTTATAAATTTGGTCAACTATTTATTTATTTCGTTTTTTAGCTTCCATTTTTTTTTAAGTTGATTTTTTCTATTTTCTTCTTTCCAATTAAGTAAATATATAAATTTTTACAAAAAGTTAATTCTAGCATATGATGATTAAAATTTGGAGAAAATTGGAAACATTAACTTTTACTTAATTGTATATGAAATTACTTTTTAAATGTCGGGTTTTCTATTTTCTTCTTTTTCCATTTAAAAAAATATATACATTTTAATAAAAAGTTAAATATAATATGGATGACTCAAATTTAGAGACAATTGGAAACATTAACTTTTACCTTAATTGCTTAGAAAATTATTCGCATATATTACATTTAACTTTTTTCAAAATACAAGAATATATCGTAATTAAATTTCCATAAAGATATATGTTCCTAACACTCTCTAATGAAGTTTTTCCTAATTTATAAAAATAGAAATTTGCAATAATTTTAAAAGAAAAAAGTAAATCACATCTATATATATTCAAAAACCATCTTCATTCAAATATAAAATATTGATATTCACTTATGTCTTCAATGTCCTTTTCTACAACAAAAAAAACTTATGTCTCAAATATCATGGTTTCTCAATAATATGGAATTGTTTCTTGATAACATGAAAGGAGAAAAAAAAATTAATATTGCTGCTTGAATCAAAACCGTCTAATATAAGTGTGAGTTTTAATATCAAATGTTTGTCTAGAAACTCATCATGATCTAATATATGAAAATTACAAAAACTAACAACATCTAGGAATTTATGTGCTATAGGTGGCTACAGTGTTCGCTTCAAATACGGTAAGTTAATTACGTTTTCACAAAATAAAATAAAATTCTCAAAAAATAGCAACTTGTTAAGAAAAAATACTATACATGTTTAGTCTAATCTGATACGTTTTTCAAACACAGTTTGCGGAAAACAAATATCATACTATCACAAAAGAGCCTAGAGGTAAAGCATTGGTATACTTTTACAAACTTATGTTCAATATTACATTTTATTTCTCTAAGAAGCATACGCGTTAACATATCTAATAAACTCAAATACAAAATGATATTGTGAAACATGGATTCAACATTTAATTTCTTAAACGTTTAGGCTCCAACCATCCAGAATTAGAACACGAAGAAGTACGTAACAAGACAATTTCAAATTCTATGATGACTTATTTTCACTTGATACATACTTTTTGTTGTAAACTTGCTCTTTTCTTGTTTTCTTTCATTTTTAAAACTTCAATAATCAATGCCGTTATTTAGCTTAACATGCTCTCGAATATCCACAAACCCCAAAATGTCAAGAAATGTTTAAATTTTTGTAGGGGAACATGAGGGAAACATGAGATCATATATACTTTTGCAATTGGATCATATGGTTTGGAAGATGAGGTAATCAAGAAAGAAAGAAAAGGAAAAAATTCACCGATGTCCACTTATTTATCATGGTTATATCATATAATTTATATGTATCTTTGAGGAAATTGGTACCGACGAAATTCTTCAAGAATAAACATCAGAATTAATCAAATGGACAAAACATAGAATAAATATGTGGAGCTTCTCATGGTCATGTAGTGTGTGAAGATACGTGAACACGGTTATATGTTTGGCATATACTACAAAGAAAAATGTATATGCTACAAATGATTTGGATAACACATAAAGGTCTCAATAGAAGCAAAACAAACATTCTATAGCTTTCTTACTATTGTATTTTGGGCAATTATATATGTAACATTTAGCTAATAAAAAGTTACTAACCAAAATATATATTAAATCAATCGATCAATATATATATAAGCTTTTAAAACCGTCCACACATGATTTTAAACATTAAACATACAACATAAATTGTTCATGTAAGCATTCCATATTAAGTTAATTTTCTTTTTATTATTAATAGAAAACTCAGACTTAATTTCATTAATTGATAGTCTCATCACATTAAATAATTCATTTTTTGTTAGTTCTTTAACTAATGACTTTTAAACAAAATTAAATAATAGATTATCATATTTTCTTATGTTGTCCAATTATAATTAACTATCCCTTTATAAATTTAGTATGTAGTGAAAACTGAGAGACAATACCTTCTAATCAACAAGTAAAAAGCATGTACAAAATATAATATTTATATTAGACATTAACAAAAACTTAATACAAATGAATAAAAACCTGTTAACTGATGAAAAAATATCAGTGAATAAATGGTCCATGATAGTTTTAATGAACATAAATCGCCAAAGATTAATCTTGTGTTTTGTTTGATGGTTACTTTGGCTAATTCACCTTTTGAGGTTTCTTCCATATAGTGTTTGATAACAACAAAAAAAAAATTATAGCGTTAGAAACAATAAGAAAAGAAAATTAGGTACTGTTAATAGTAATTTAAATATCCTAGAAAATATAAAGTATAGCTACTTAAGCAAATAAAAATATAAGTATGTTAACTATTAAGTAATTGTTATGTCAAATAGATGTATTTACTTATTTTTATCAATTTGATTACTCATATGATAAATAAAATTGACTAAAAATTAAATATGTTTAAGATGGTTAGGGAAAGTATGTGTATGAAAAAGAACCAAAGTATGTTCTGGTATCCATATTTATATATTTTATAGTGACCAATGGATTCTCCTCAAAAAGATGATTACTAAAATAGATGTATTTTTTTATGGTTATTAGAAAATACTAAAACTTTGAGAGTTTGGCACTGAACATGATATTTATTTGAATACCATTTAAGACTCAACGTCAAAAAGAAATGAGAAATACAAAAGAGAAATGAGCTAAAAGAACAAAATAGTAGAAACAACTAACTGAAGGGTATGAAGAGAACCATCTATGTGCTTTTTGGGGGTATTATTATTATTATTATTAAATTACAATATTTTCTATGTGATTTTGTTGCCAAATAATCACATAATTCTTTTTGATAAGAATACATATCAAAAGATTTATTCTCTAAAAGAAGATGAGCTCCAACACTAGACTTTGATTTAACAGAGAAGGTAGTTCAACAACATGAACATTCACTAGCTGAGTTCAAAGATATGTCATAACCATATCTAAACATTACAAATATAGTTCTCTACAGACGTAGAAAGTTACCGATACCGATACATATTAGTATTCATGGTACATCAATTATTTAATTCACTACATTTGTTTTACTTTCTTACCATTACATTTTTGCATTCGTCTATGTTAACATCCATCTAATTTAAAATGTATATCCTAATATATATTAAACTAATCGATAAAACAAACTCACGCGTAGCGTGGGTATAAAATCTAGTCTATACTATATAAAAGTTGAAGCTATAAGCTCCTAAAGGCGTCCACATAGGCGATAAATCAACCAATAGTGTCGTGCCACGTCAATATGTATACATTTAATGAAAATTTTTTTAGTGGATAATAAGAAACTTTCCCTTTTTTAACTAAAAATATTATATTTAAATTGTTAATTGAAAACTTCCATTTTAAATGACAAAAACATCTAACATCTATAACAAGTTGGTTATGGAAAAGATAGGCTAAAAGAAAATTTACAATTACTACTAGAATTAGGAAATAGTAGTTTTCTGTTTTCTATTAGGATTGGAAATAGCAATGTTGTGCTATATATACCTTGATGGAGTTGTAATCAAAGGCATGAGTTTTAGAGTTTAGTTTTGAGTTATTTTCTAAATTTATCTTATGTTACACGACTTGATGGAGTTTTTAGTTTTTAGTTTAGGCGATAAATCAACCAATATTAAGGTGTCATGTCAACGTTTATGAATTATGTTAATTATGGTTTTAGTTGATAATGAGAAACTTTCCCCTTTTTAAAACTTTAAAAATATGATATTTAAATTGTTAATTGAAAACTTCCATTTTAAATGACAAAAAACACATAACATCTATAACAAGTTGGTTATGGAAAACATAGGTTAAAAGGAAATTTATCATTACTATTAGAATTAGGAAATAGTAGTTTTCTATATTATATTTAAATTGGTAATTGAAAACTTTCATTTTAAATGACAAAAAAAACATGTATCATCTATAACAAGTTGGTTATGGAAAAGATAGGCTAAAAGTAAATTTAGCATTACTATTAGAATTAGAAAATAGTAGTTTTCTATTTTCTATTAGGACTACAAATAGCCATGTTGTGCTATATATACCTTGATTGAGTTGTGATATAAGGCATGAGTTTTATAGTTTAGTTTTGAGTTATTTTCTAAACCTAATAAAGAGAGTTATTCTTTATTTTATATAGTGTTGTGAATAAGAGAAGAGAAGAGAAGAGAAGAGGAATTGGTGTTGTGTACTATTCCATGATAAGGTAGGAAGAGAAGAGAAGAGAAGAGGAATTGGTGTTGTGTATTATTCTATGATAAGTACAATGTATATATAGGGTACAATACTTGGAGAGGAAGTAGGGTTTAGGAATATTGTAGAACATGGGCCTTTAATGGGCATCCACTAAATGGGTTTATAACACTGCCCCTTGGATGTCATTAGAGTAAAAATAATCATAATACGCATAAGATGCTGCGTCATTAAAACCTTACCAGGAAAACCCAATTGAGACAAAATCATGGTTAAAGGAAAAAGAGTGCAACACGTTTTTACTCCCCCTGATGACTGCATAACTTGAAATCTTCGTGATGCTGCAAATTTGTTTCTTGAAAGTAATAGTTGGAAGTGCCTTGAAAATAAGTCCACCAAAGTTTCGTTTGAACAACCTCTTGAACATGTACACCGCCATTCTTCTGCAACTCATCGGTCTTCTAGATGATTCATCTGGATCATTCTCTTTGTTTCTCTAGATATCATTCATGGATGACATGCTTATGAGAGATTGATAGACTTTCATATATCATTATAATGATAACATTCCTCTATAAGTGTCTATCATTTGCGTGTTCTTTGATGTTTCGTTAAAAACCTTTTCATAGAAAAACATTATAGGATAAAAACTATGATAAGGGAAAAAGAGTACATCCACGCATATCATTATATTTCTCCCTCTCATAAACATCTTATTCAGGAGATAAATTATGATCATATATAATATCTCTTTTGGAACTATTATAAGCATAAAATTAATGAACAAACTCGTATGGTTGCCATATGATATTTTATACTATTGAACTTCTGGTTCATAACATATTTTTGCTAAATGTTGAATCTAAGACATCTTGAGATAGTTTTGTCTTTTCAAGATCTTTTATCTCAAACTTTTTCTTTTGATATTCCACTGTATATAAATTTCTTCAGGAGTTATATCATGTTCAAATAATCAAATATATACTGCAATCATAACAAATCATTTTCTAAATCTTCTTATCAATATGCATAGGCTAATGTCATCTTTTTCATTGCCTTTCTCTTAGCAAATACTCACTAAAAAGATTCTTGCAGTGTACATCCTTCTTGGAGTATATAAATATCATTATACAGTGGTTACTTATCGCATAACTTGTAATAACTCTGCCGGAGTTTCGATGATGTTCAAATGAAGAATCACTTTATCAAAATATTTTGATAAGTCTACATGGATAAGTCTACTTTCTTTTTATTTACTTCCTGGGAATATAATTCTGATATCATTAATCCTTCAGGGATTGTATCCTTCACATATATATATCCTTCAAGGATTGCATATAAATGTCTTTATCCATTGTTTCATCTCTTACTACTAAACTTGTAAGATATCAAAAAAAATTACCACCACAAGAGATATCTCTTCATAAAACATTCTTTATCTTTGTGAATTTCACTATATTCACTATTTTTTCATACAAAAGACTCATTTATATGACACTGGTTTTACACTTTAAGTGCAAGGACTACTGATCCATATATTTCTCTACAAGAGATTATATAAGTCTATTTCTTCCAATCATTATTTTGTGTACACTTTTCAATAGACTTTCTTTCATGATCCTCTCTTTTTATCCATAATATCAATTTGCAAGCAATTTTGAACATAGCTGAATTAATTCACTTACATCATTTAAGTCTTGTAATCTTAGATATAGCTAGATTTAACCAATCACATAGTTAGTTTTAGGTAAATCACATTATGGTGATCACACTTTTTCTTTGAGAATTGTTCGAAGAACTTATTGAACATAATCTTCTAGATATATCACTTGTAGTGAACTTTAATAATCAAGTAGTGAACATAATCTTCTGGATATGTCACTTATTTTCTATGTGAGATTCTCTAATTCTCCCCCTCGAGATGATATGAATTTTCAAGTTCAACTATCCCGAATTGAATCTCACTGTATAATCAACATACCCAACTTGGATCACGCATTTTGTCATCCAATTACCTTTAAGACTTTGGAGAGTATAAAACATCAATAGTTTTAAATTACATTGTAATCACACTAGATTCTTTCATCATCAGATGATATAAACTTCTCTTATTCGCAAGATCTTTCTTTTCTCAATTCAGATGAAAATTTTAGTTTTTTGAAAGAACTTTGATATCCATCTTGTCTTTTCAAGACAATTTCTATAGCCACTTCTTTTTTTGGCTTAGTGTGATATTTTCTTTTCTATGTCACATTCACTTCTGGGAATGGAGCAAAATCAGTTGGATGTTATTTATGAATTTTGTTATAAAAATCCAACAATTTCACTGATATATCATATAAGCATCTCATTACACCATAATGGGTTTAATTCATTATTCAAAACAAATGATCCACTTCATAAACATATCGATTATGACCCACTTCTGTATGGTTTGATGAAACAATAAATTAATAATACCTTCGGTTTGGGACATTTAACCGAACCAACCCATAATAAAATTATTGACCTGTGACAGAGGGGTTGGACTTTGAAGATCTTTGAATCAAAAGAACAGATCATCATGCTTTATTTCTTAAATAAACATATAATCCTATCGTACTCAAAATTTTGCTCATGAAAACATGGCTTTTTTATTAGTATAATCAAAAATTAAATTCAAATTAACCAATAAATCAATAAAACAACTAATATGTCAAACGAGTAAATCGTATACTAAATTTATTTAAACCAATAGATCGAATGATCCAAAATGATATAATATTAATTACGGTCTACGGATCAATACGGATCACATATTGAAAAGATTATTTAGCTCAGTCATGATAGAAATTCAATTTATTTATAATTATAAAATATCTGAATAGTTATAAAATATCTTTGATCAATAGTAGAGAAGCGTTAATCATGATCGATTAATTTTTTTATAAAATACGTGATTTTAAGAACAAAAAAAAAACGTATTAATAAAATAATTAATATACATAAGTATGATTTGTGAGAATTATTCGATGATAAACATAGATATTCATGAATCAACATGTGTATGTTATCAAATCACAAAATCAAACTTAAAATAAAAATATAAATTGTAATATTCGATCAATAAACATATATGATTCATGACCCAACATGAATATGCTATTGAATTACGAAATCAACTCATAAATATGACTTGTGAGAAATTCTCCATCGATAGACATACATGTGGATGCTATGAATAACAAAGTCAATATTTATGTATAAAATAGATTAAATAGGTAGCATAATAAGACAAAAGTAATTCAATTATTGTATCAAAGCAATTATAAAACTAACGTGATACTATATAGGAAGTATAACGTTAACCTTATGCTTTACCAAATAATATTAGATGTACCGTATGCTAAAGTGAGAGAGATTCACTTACCTTAATGAAAAATAAAGTGGAACCGAAGCAAAGTGTGGGATGTTGGAGAACGTTAGGGTTTTACTCAAGTGGGTATGGTTTTATTCAGTGGTTAGGTTATCGTACTGATAACGTGTTGTGAAGAAGAGAAGAGAAGAGAATAGGAATTGGTGTTGTGTATTATTCCATGATAAGTACAAGGTATATATAGGGTACAATACTTGGAGAGGAAGTAGGGTTTAGGAATATTGTAGAACATGGGCCTCTAATAGGCATCCACTAAATATGTTTATAACATAAAGAGAGTTATTATTTTTTAGATCAAGGTCATCTCAAGGTATTTTTATTAGTGGATATTCTTTATACTAATCGTTTCTTTTTGTGTTTTCTTTATTATTGTTATTTGTTTCTTTATTAGTCCATGCTCATTAATATTTTTTAAGATTTGCATGGTATATTCGTCGTACATATTAAACATGGTACCAGGTATATTGTTTGTTTGTCTTACGTTTGTATTATTTTAATGATGTTTATGGTTTCTTACGATAGTTTTGTTTTTCTTATTCACAGTTTGCCGTGTCGAATTCTTCGTTCTTATGTTAGTCTTCATATTCTTATCGAAGATTTTTTATAATTTTTGCTATAAGCTTCTAAAGGCGTCCACCAAAGCATTAAATCAACCAATAATTTCGTGCTACATCAATATTAGTATTAAATTAATTTTCTATTTATTGTTAATAGAAAACTAAGAGATACATTTCCTTTTTATATATATGTATTTAAAAATTAATATAAACTCTATTTTTAGCGAAATAGAAGTTAATATAGATATATTAAATTAAAATGTATTAATTTTAAGGTAGTAGTTTGATTTTATAGTCAAACTGAATTATTTTTGAACTTCTATTTAGTGTGCTATAAATCAACCAATAGTAAAGTGTCACGTCAATATTTATAAATTACGTTAATTTTGTTTTTGTTGAAAATATGAAACTTTCATTTTTTTAAATGACAAAAATCATTTATTTTCTTACGCAAATATGAAATTTTAAAAGTTGAAGCTATAAGCTCTTAAAGGCGTCCACGTAAGCATTAAATCCAATAGTATCGTGCCACGTCAATATTTATGAATTTAGTTAATTTTGTATTTGTTGATAATGGAAAAATTTATATTATTTTAATAATAAAAATCATCTATTTTCTTGGAATAATTACATCCACACACACTTTATTCATAAAAGTTTACAGTTTAGGACACACTTGATATTAGACACATTTTTCCTACTTTTGTTACATGTCAATTACTTTTTCATCCCCAACTCATTTTTTTTCCCTTCTCATTTTTTATTTTATTTTAATATTGGAATAATGCTGCTAAATACTAGAATAATCTACCTTCTTTCTTCTTCCATTAAATATCCATCGTTCATCTACAATCTTGTATGATTTTCTATTTTCCTCCTCCTCCAGGATTGACTCTTGTGATTCTAAGATTCTGGATTTTTGATTTCGAGATTCAAACACAGTTCTCATCATCTAAACTAAGTTTTGAGACTTGGATCTGATATGAAGTGGAAAAAGAATCTGAAGAATGGTGAAAAATCGAAATAAAGCTACTGGTGATTTTAACAAACCCAACATCAGAGGCAAGTTGATTCTTCTTCTTCTTTTCCATTATTGGTAAATTTCAATTTGAATTTTTTTCGGACTTGCTTCTTAATTACGTGGGAACTTGCCATTGATGTTGGTAATCTGGAAAAGGAGATTTAAATCGGTTTGTGTTCTTGTGCTAAGCCTTTTTAGTCTCTATACATGTGTTTGTTGCTCTATGACAAAGACATCAATATGTTTCTGCTAGAGTTTGGGGGAGTTGGTGGATTTGGAATATTTTGAGGTGAAGATATCGTCACCAAATTTTGGTGATGGGTTCGTATTTGACTCTCTCAAGCAAGATTGGTATGAGGATATTGTATATTGAATGGAAAGGAGGATTCTTTATTCGTGTCTATTGTAATACATCCACATGTACTGTGGCAAATCATCATAGATTAGTTAGTGTCAAAGATTAGAGTATTGGTTCATAATAGATAGTATGCATCCATGTGGACAACTTAGTGTAGAATACTGATTTTTTTTGTAATATCCCCACCGAATACAAGATTGAGTAATAAAAAGAGTTAACAATTCTGAAGTCATTGCTTTGTTTGTAACTTTTGATCAATGAAACTTTGTATAATCCAACTTTTATAGTTCTGTTTTTTCTCGTATGTTTTTCCTCTGTTAATCAAAGTAAGCTTATGAATGATGTTTTCGTGGATGGTCTCGTGTGGATGTTGTGTTTCTCCTCTCTCAATCAAAGTAAGCTTATTAGAGAATGAACAAGTTAATGTGGTCATACAAAAGCCAATACACAGGCCCTGTTCTTTTACACAACGCAGCATAGCAGCAGCGACTGAAAAATTTGCAGAGAAATAGTTGTAATATTTGTTACTTGGAGCTTCAGGCTGTGGAAAGTTGATCGTGGATGCTTGTTACGGAGACGCAGCGACAACAAAAGGTGTCGCTAGAAAATTCAGCGGCAGCGGCAGCGACAGCTCTTGATTTCTTCTTCTGAGCAACACCCAGCGACAGCATGACTGCTCCACCACCTTCGTTTTTCTCTATTTTACTTGCAAATATCTTGATTTTATTCAATCGCTGCCGCTGACGCAGCGTCAAGTAAAAGAACAGAGCCACAATAACATTACGATCACTTAAATTGTTTACAATATTAACTAGTTCACTCTTTGTACATGCATATACACAATAGCATTGTTCATATATATAACACCGATATTCATAGGTGTTTGTCCACGTGGATACGTTTATAATAAAACATCACAGAGAAAACAGTTAGAGCTCTTCGAAATTTCCCCTTGGTCTTTGTCCTCATAAAACCAGAAGCAACAACATCAAAGAAATTGAAGTGGACATTGATTCTGGTGGTGGCGAGAGTAAATGCGGAGACGACGGCAAGATTTAAATTGGCTCGACAATTTCTCTTCTTTATGCATCGATGGAAGATGAGTAGGAGAGAGACAAGGAGAAAGCCTTAACAATTAATCCAAAAATATATAACAATCAGGAGATTTCATGAATCTGAAACTCAAAATGATCAATTGCGATCTCAAAAGCAACACATCGAATTTCAATCTGATTTCAAACTGAAAAGCCGGATGAGAAGGAGAGATCTGATGGACGATGGCTCGTGGAGAGAGAGAAGATGATCTAATGGACGATGGCTTGTGTGGACACGAAGTCCATGTCTCTGATTCAGCCAACAAAAGATGATCCATGGATAATATACCCAAAATCGAAGAAGACAATGAGAAAAAGGCGATGGGTAGATTGAATGGTGGAAATGCATATACCAACAAGAGATCAAAGTTTTCAGAGAGGGAAAATCCATCGAATCTCAAAAAATCTGAATATGTGAAGTTGTTGTCGGTTAGAATTTTGTTTACCGATGGTCGAGATAGGCATGGGCATTCGGGTATCCGATCGGGTTCGGGTCGGTTATTAAATTTTTTCGGGTATTTCGGTAATGAGCTTTACAACCCGATCGGATATTATATACAAACGGGTCGGGTTCGAGTCGGGTGATTTCGGGTTCGGATATATCCGAACCACCCGACCATTCATTTTGTTTTTTTTTTGTTTTAAACTTTTTCTATCGAAATAACATGACCGGGAATGTTTACGTGTCCCAGCCCATTGTTTAGAATTTTAAAGCCCAAGTGGGCAATAAAACTCATTACATGAAAGTACGAAACACATAATTAAAACTGGATCTGAACCAAATACCAAAAGAGGAGTTGTTATGTATGTCATCACTCATCAGAACCTGTTGTTGGAGAACCAGAAGCAAATCGATAGTCCCAATCGAACAAGAGTAGTGAGAAACAGATTCAACCAATTGCACATAGTTAATATGCAAAGAAAGACTCCCCCAATTCTAATAATTGAAACCCGTGATTGAGAGATGGAGAGAAACATCAATATCAGAGAGTTGATGTTGTTGTAGATCCCTGGAACAATAACTACATCATGTTAGAAGCAAAACTGAGTCAGGTTCGATCCACAAAAATCTTTTCAGATTAGATTTTTTTTCTTTGTTTTCTTCCTTTTGCATAATCTCGTTTTAAATATGTTTCTCTCTGATTCGTGTTTTCATGATCCGATCTTAGTGTCTCTGCCTCTGATTCTTCATAGCATCGTCGTTTCAGTGACTCATACACAGATCTCTTCGGCGCAACATCGGATGGGATTAGTTTTCTGGGTCTGGAAGAGCATACATATAAGGGTGTGTATATGTGTGTTGTATATGTTCGGATATCCGATCGGATTTCGGTTATTAACCGAACCCCATCGGATATCCGGTTGTATCACAATACACAACCGATCGGATATAATGGTGTATCCGTACCCGTACCGAACCTTTCGTTTCGGGTCGGTTCGGGTTCGGTAATCGGATACGGTTATTGTGCCCAGCCCTAGGTCGAGAAACCGAAGAGTAGAAAGAGCACAAATAATATCTTCTTTTTTTAAGGAAGAAAGTATTATTAAAAAAAATCAGAATGAAAGAAAATGTTATATTGTCAATAAGTATATTTTTGATATTATAATCTGAGATTTTATGTATTTTCCAAAATTAAGAAATCATCTACGTTTATGTCTTTTTCTATGGAGGGTACTTTTGTTTTTTTATGTGCTAAAAACAGCATAAAGTAAGCAAAAAGGTGCCTAGAAAATAATGTGTCTTTTTGTGTAAACTTTTTCCAATAAAGTGTGTCAAACGGTAAATTACCCTTTTTTTTTATGCAAATAGAAAATTTTAAGATTAATGTTTAAAAATTGTTCCTAAAATTCAAGGTATAAACTCCTAAAGCTCTCCATGTAAGATTTAAATCAATCAATTAAAAATTTGCACATCACAATATACGTAATTAAATTTTTTTAAATGACAATAAGTCAAATTTTCTTCATATACAATTGGAAAATAGCTATAAACTTAATGAGCTATTTACTTATTTTCGTTTTTTTTTACTTCTATTTTTTAATTGTTGGTTTTTTCCTATTTTCTTTTTTTCCACTTAGGAAAAAAAAAATATTTTTTTTATAAAAAGTTAAAATAATACATGGATGATTAAAATTTAGAGACAATTTGAAACATTAAATTTTACTTAACTGTTTAAAAAATTACTAGCATATATTCACATTTTATTTTTTATTTTTTTTCGATAACGTGGAAGGATAAAAAAATCAATTCATGTTGGTGCTTAGACCAAAACCGTCTATTATAAGTTTGAATTTTACAATCAAATGTTATGTAAAAACTAATGACATCTACGATTTTAGGTGGTATAAGTGATTATGGTGTTTCTTTGAAATACGGTAAGTAAATTATATTTTCAAATAATAGTATAAAATTCCTTACAAAATGGCAAATTGTTAAAAATAAATAATGCTATGAATGTTTAATCAAATCTAATATGTTTTTCAAATACAATTTGCCAAAAAAACATTACACTATCCAAAAAGAGAATATAGGGAAAATCGCATAAAAAATCTCCAAGGTGACTAGCACTGACACTTTAAACCTCAAAGGTTTACCACTTACACTTTAAACCTGTAAGATGACAATACTCACATTTTAAACCGTGAAGGTAGTCAATTTGTGTGCGCCGCCACAATTTTTAATGGAATAGTAAACTCTGTTAACTTCAGTTAACTTCCATTTTAGTTTATTAAAAACGTGTCTGTTAGTTTTAAGGGTTTTAATGAAAATGTGATACATATATGTTTAAATAAATAAACAAAAAAACAACAAAAAATCGCGATCTGGGTTAATAAGAAGGAAAATCCCCAAATCAATTTTGAAATTAGGGTTCTTCGTCTTTAGTGAAACTCAGAGAGATTTTGGACGATTTCTGGTGCGATTTGATTGAAGAAGAAAATCAGAGAGAGACAAATCGATTCGTCATAACGGTAAGTTGGTTTTTCTTTCATTCCATATATCAGTCTTAGTTCGATTTCTCCATACAATGTAGCTCAGGAATTCGAATTAATTAGAACAATTGAATCGTTGAGTAGACAATGAAATCTATGTGATTATCGTTCTATTAATTACTTGCAGATGGCTCAGAGTGGTAGCTCTTCTAACGTTGAATCAAATAATGAAAGTGGTGTTGTTTGCAATTGTAATCGATCAACTAAGATTGTGAGAGCTTGGACTAAAGACAACCCTGGACGGAGGTTTTATGGTTGTCCAGGACGTAAGAATGCTCATGGGTATGAGAATTGCAATTTCTTTCGTTGGTATGATGTGGAGAAGCCACGTGGATGGCAATATCTAGCTTTGTTGGAGGCAATAGATGTAATGCGTGAACAAAAAGAGTTTATTGTAAAGCTAAAGGCAGCAGTAAGATCACTAAGCCGAGAAACTGAAAGTGTGGAGAACCCAAGTGCATTAGATGATGAGTTCAAGCAAAATCGTGAAGAATGTGAAGGATTGAGAAGAGAGGTGTTGATTCTAACTGAGAGGAGCAGAATTTTCCGCAATGTCCTGATATCAACAACTGTTGGATTTACAGTGACACTCGGAGTCATAATTAGGATATGGAAGCATTAGATCATGTTCTTATTTTGTGTTTGGTAACCTAATGGGTTTGTGTTCGTTTGAATTTAGACGGTTTTTGTTTTAGAAGACAATCTATTATCGGTTTAAATGACTATGATGGCGTCTTTTGTTATGATAAATGGAATGTTTTGTTGTGATAAATGGAATGTTTTGTTGAGATAAAGGCTACATGATGTAGTGTTTTGTTGAATAACTGAAAGAAATGAAAGAAAATAGACATAGTCATAAAGAGAGTAACGCATAAAGGGCGTAACAAAGTTAGACAAGTAATCATCATTGTTACATAAACAAAACAAAAAAAACACATAAAAAGACACATGATCTTGTAGGATTACTAGACTGATGATGGATGATCGGATGGAGGTTGTGTTTCGGATGGAGGTTGTGTTCCATTTATCTTGGAGGTTGTGGTGAAAACATCAAAAGATCGAGACGTAAAGGGACTCATAAGTCTTGCTGAAACAGTTGGACGATTGGTGATATTTGTGATCTTTAACGGTGCTCCTCGCCTTCGCTTCTTGACTTGTGGTTTTGGTTTTGGGTTTGGAGCAGTTGATGCTTGAGGAGCACTTGATGCTTCAGGAGCAGATGAGGGTTGAGGAGCACTAGATGCAGCAAGAACAGTTGAATCATCTACTACAGCAGGAGTAGTTGTAGTACTGTTCCTCTTCTTCCTTGGTTTTGTTGGACGCTTTGGAATCACCTGGAATGACAAGAAGAATCAATGACAGTGATAGTCAAATATAAAAATGGAGTTCTATAATAAGTGATAATAAGTTACATCTTCTAGATTTTTTCGAGGTTTACCACGTTTGTTTTTTGGTTTCTCCTTGACAACAGTTGGATTCTTGCAACTGCGTATGATATGACCAGCTTCACCACAGTTGCTGCAATGTTGTGTTCTCCCATGTCTTGTTGATTTTCCTGGATTTTTAAGATCCTCAAAAGGTTCCTTCCTTCTGTCACATTTTTTGGGTCTGCCGTGAGGCTTCCTAAACTCAGGAATACCTATTGAAGGTTTGTCTACATCATTCCACAAGTCCTGACCATTCATTGGGTTGATGTTATTCTTGTAAGTGTTCTTCATGACAGAAGCATAATAGTAATGCGCTACATGATTCTCAGGATCATCTTCATTGTCATCAAGAACGCATACTGCATGCTTGCATGGTACACCTATTCATACACACAACAATTCCAATGGCCAAAATTTAGTTCATATAAGATCATATAAAACAGGAAATACGAAATTCAAGTGTAAGAAGACATACCTGTGCGATCCCATCTTCTACATGCACACTCACGAGTCGACAAATTCACCGTGTAACCATGGTCAACTCTGACACTTCATACCGGTTAAAACTGCTTCATAGAGTTGAGCAATACTTGTTATCTACTCTCGCTTTTTCCAGCAATGCCATGGTGATGGGTGTGAGTAGTGTTTCCAACTTTTTTGCTTTGAGAGACCTCCTTGTGATCCTTCCCATTGCTTGTCTTTTTATGTCCTCTAATAAACTTAAAACAGGCTTCGCTCTAGCTATCTTTATTGTTCTATTGAAAGCTTCAGACAAGTTGTTTCTCACATCATGGCAATGAGATGTCAAATCAAAGTAAGCTCTACACCACTTTTCTGGCTCTAACCTAAGTAGAGAGTCATGCGCAGCAGGATCATAAGCTTTTACCTCATCCATCTTCTCTTTAAATTCTCCTATATTATAACTGTAAGCAACTCCCCATAATAAGTTTTTGTACTCTGACCTTGAAAAATTCTTCTTCCAATTAGCATATATATGTCTTGCGCACATACGATTCTCTGCTTTAGGAAGCTCTTTCTCAATGGCAATGACTAACCCCTGTAAAATATCCAAACTCAATGAGACTCACTAAATTACACTACAAATAAACTTATCACAAATAATGAATGAAACCACTACCTTTTGCTTATCAAAAAGTACTGTCAGACCCTCTCCTAAACCCAAATTCAGATCTGCCTTCAACTTATTAATAAACCAACCCCAAGTATCTTTGTTCTCACCTCGAACTACTGCCCAGGCTATGAGATACATCCGGTTGTCTGCATCTCGACCTACTACTGCAAGTAGATCACCATTTAGTTCCTATTTTAAGAAGCATCCATCCAATTCAATCACTGGTCTACAATTGTTTTTCCAAGACTGACATAGTTCTTCAAAACAAATGTAGAAACAATCAAACATTGATCCACCATCCACGTCTCTCACTAATAATTATGTGGTGATACCCGGATGCGTTCTTCTAAGTTCACCCTCATACTTCTATAACTTTGCAAACTGAATTGATTGCGCTTGTATGATCGTATTTAAAGCAAGCATTCTTCCTCTATAGCACTTGTTAATGTTAACTACTATATTAGACCTTGCCTTGATAATGTATTTTATCTCTGCAGCTGGTAAGCCAACATTTCTTCTCAATTCCTCTCTAAATAGCCCTGCAATGACGCCTTGCTTCAACATTGATACTCTGTTGTTTTTCCCATGATTGTGATTCATGTGACACACCTTCACCATCCATTTCTTCAATGGTTTCTCCACTGAACAAAAGATCCTCCAGTTGCAATCCTTTTTGCAACAAATTGCAGCGATTCTATTCTTCTCTGACTTAGCCATTTTCATATCAAACTGAGTATTCAATGAGTATCTAACGAGCTGCTCCTTGAATTCCTAAATGCAAGGTGCGGACCTGGCTACGGTTTATTAAATTTTATGGGTTATTTCAACACAGCACTTATGAGAAGCGCATTGAATGTCGGATACCTGGCCAGGGTACCAACGTGAGTAATCACATTCCGAACAGGGTAAGTTTGGATTTTGTAAGGGCATGCGTTCTTGCATCCGTCAAACCTTTAAGGGTCAGATTAGTCAGAAAAAAAATTAGTTTCTTTAAAAATTTAAAGTTTTTATTAAGGGTGTGACTGCGCTTTTGGAAAGAGATGTCTACGTATCTTCATAGAGAAATCAAGTCACTCGTAGTTCATACATTTGTATGGGCTCGTTTATAACGAGTAATTTTTTTTTTTGCGACCTGAAGTAATCAGATCGGCTTTCATGCTTGACTCTTCGTCATGCCTCAGACTTTCTTGACTTTTTTTTCCTTTGGAAGGTCGACTTTAAGCGAGCTTCAGACTTGGCTATAAGCCGATTCTTCTTTTCGTTGGCAAAGAAATTGCGAGCTTTCTTCTGGTTGCCCTTGATTGTGTATGTTCCGTTATTAGTAGGAAACTTGACACATTGATGATAGGTTGATGCCACCGCTTTCATGGCATAAAGCCAAGGCGTTCCCAAGATTGCATTATACATTGAGGGTTTATCTACAATGACGAACTTGACGAAGTGAGTAACTCCGGCCACATAAACTGGAAGGTTGATCGTACCGACTGTCGAGGTAGTATCGTTGACGAAACCAGCGAGTGGTCTCTTCCCGAACTTGATGTCTTCGTGAGTTACTCCCATCCTCTCGAGGGTGTTTCGATAGATAAGATCTACTGAGCTTCCGATATCAATCATTACGCAACCTACTTCGCAATCGTTAATAACGAGTTGAATTACCAGAGGATCGTTGTGGGGTTAATCTAGGCCCTTCGTATCTTGCTCGTTGAATGTAACAAAAAGGTCTTCCTCGGCTGGTACCAGCCACTTCCGGGCGGTCTCGGCCTTCCTTTCGTGTTGTTGTATCGATTTCATAGAATCGTTACATTCTTCAAGCGCCCCCCCCCCCCCCAAATCATATAGAGCTTTTTCTGAGGTGCTGGCGGATTTTTATCCCCATGCAAGTCGTCTCGGTCCCGTTTAGGGGGTTGACTCCGGGTGGCGGCTGCTTTGGCTGTCCCTGATCGTCTTCCCTCCGTCGGGTTTGTTTTCCCGGGAAAATTCTTCTGAAATTCCATATCAGGAACTCTCTCGGCTTGGTAGCGTTTCATCAACACATCAAAGAGGTGACGGCACTGGGTCCTTGAATGTCCCGACATTTGGTGGAAGTCACACCAACTCCAGGTGTTGCTTTCCTCCATAGGTCGGTTATTTCTGGGCCATTGCTTCTGTGCGGGTTCTTCAGCGTCATCGCTGATTTGGAAACTCTGTCTCTTCCTTCCGCGGCTTGGTTTATCACCTTCCTTGACCTCCTGTTGATCCTCTTCCAACTCCATAATGCTCAATGCTTTGTGTTAGGCGTCTTCCAAGGTAGCAGGTCGGTTAATAGTCAGTTTGTTTCGGAACAGACTTTTTCGGAGTAACGCTTTCTGAAGCGCATCGATTGCGACATCGTCTGCCACAACCAATTTGGAAACTATTCCTTTGAACCTTCCCATAAATTTCCTCAAAGGCTCATCCAGTTTCTGTTGGATAGCCTAGAGGTTGGCGGTTGAAGTCTTTTTTTCGATGTGCATTGAGTAGTGCTTCAAGAAAGCTGTCGACAACTGGTGGAAGTTATCGATTGAATTTCGGTCAAGCAGAGAGAACCAGGCTAGAGCATCGCCAGCGAGGTGTTCTATAAGCAGTTGACAGTAACCGGCCTCTTTTTCCTCCGAAGGAAAGTAAGCTCGGCCCATAGCGATGTTGAACGCTGCGAGATGCTGAGTGGGATCTGTATTTCTTTCGTAAAGCGCGATCCGAATCTTAGCGTTTTGTTTGACCAGAGTGTTTACAATTTGGGTGGTGAAGGGGGTTTGTTTAGTTCCTTCAAGGACTTTATCGAGCTCGGGAGCCGAGCTTACTACGCGATGCATCCTTGAATTCATCAAACGGATGGCCTCCTTCATAGCTGCTATCTCGTCGTCTCTTTCCTCCAAACTCCGTGAAGGGGGTGTGACTTGAGTCGAAGGCTGGTCTCCCACCGATAAAACTTTAGGCGTTGTTTCGGTTGGAAACAGGTTTCGATCAATTTAAGTTGTTTTGTTCCGAGAGTTTTGACCGGATCGTTCCATAAAGAGATTCATCTCGTCACGGAACTTTTCGTGGTCACTCTGCTGTTTATCGTACTTTTCTTGTAATGATTTTAGCTCGGCTGGAACATCAAGTTTTGTGTCTTTGATCAAGATTACATGGCTGTCCAATGTCTCTACTCGGGCCTCCGGTCGGTGATCTTTCTCCAGGATGGGGGCCTCCAGAGTAGGACCCTGTTTTTCTGAGGCTCTCAACGCCTCTTGAAGATCGATTCCGTCGGCTGGATTCTTCTCCGTTCTGGCTCTGTTCGCAACAACTGGAGTTAGAACTTCGTCTCCAGACATCTTTGAAAGATCTTTCTCGTGAAGGTTACGCAGTAAACCTAATCGGTCCCCTTAGTCGGCGCTAATTTGGTGATACCGGATTGAGCAACAATCCGAGATCGGTCCAACGAATAGAGGAACTAGGTTTAAACGTAATATCACAAAGAAAAGATCAATAGAAAAGATGTGTATAATTTTTTTTATTGAAGGCGATGTCCTCATTTTGGAGGAATACATCAGTATTTATACAAGTACAAAGTCGGTCGAAATAACCATAAAAGATAAATGGAAAATCTCCTAAAAGATGAAAGGAAGTTATACTAATTCTAAGTATTTTCTTTTATCCGAGCTAAGTCTTCCAATTTGCATGTATTCGCCTAGGTCGGCTAGTGCTCCTTAACCGGGCAAGACATCCACATGGGTCCTCGCTGGCCTATTTCTCCGAGATGCTTCCCAAAGCTTAATGTCAAATCGGATATGGTCGGGTATGGTAATGGGTCTCAAACCCGGTACCACCAATTGATCTATGAACCATTAACACTTAATCCATATGGGTTATGGGATGGGTTGGATATGATCACCCATATTGATACCCCTAATATAACTACACAAATTATCAATTTTAATTTAGAGTTTATTTAGTAAGATATTTTATTTATTTTTCATTTTTATGATTAGTTTACACTATTTTTTTAAACTCAATCTGTAGTAAATTTAAATTCTTAGAAATTTTTTTCTTTTCTAATTGGTGTTGGGTTGTTAGAAAGTTTATTTTTTATTATTTTATTATTATTTGTTGAATTACTTATCAATAATTTTGTTAGTTTTCCATTTTAAATTTAAATTTTTTTAGTTAATTTTAAGTTTTAACACATGTCACGATCTAAATTAGCATTGACGCATGTCGCGATCCCGTGAATTACAATATTGACAAACTCTCCTTGGTAATAAAATTTGATTTTTGCCCAAAATGATCACGATAAACAAATATAAAGAGAGAAAAAATAGAAATTCAAAACCTACCAAACATTTTAGTGGCCCAAAGCCAGATCCAAATAAATGAATAAAACAAGAACTAGTTCAAAAGAAGTATTTAGAGGCCTAATAAGATTTTAGGCACGAACACTTACTTGGTAGTTGTTACTTTGGGGCCATTTTCCTCATTAGTAAGTAAGGTTTGGTCCCCTATATAAAATAAGTATATCTCACTCTGGGATGAATAATGAGAGAGCAAAGACATTCAACTTTTTAAAGTATTAATATTTACATAGAGGAAAGGTTGAGTGCATTTTGTATTTGACTTTGGAAGAAGCCATTTGCATTAGTAGAGACGACCAACATACATTCTTCGTTAGTAGCCCTCCTTGGGATTCGACTACCCAAATCCTTTATTATAGTTTAGTGCACATGGTGTGGATTTTATATAGTCCAATATGACAACTTTCTAGTCTCAAGATGATTTTAAAATTTCAAGACGTCCTCGGACAAAGTGTATAATAAGAGGGTTAGAGAGTTGCAGAACCAAAAAGAGCACAGCATTTACATAACACACATTTGTCTTGTAGCTTCACGTGACTCTCTTTCCCCCTCTCGACCCCGAAACAAAACAAAAAATCAAAGAAAAAGAAAAAGAAAGATAAAAGAGAAGATCAGGGGTAAAAACGGAAACCTATAAAAAAGTGACGAAGAAGATAGGCTCTTCTGAAACTGAAGGGAGTCAACGGCTAAAGGCATGTTCTCTTGGTCAGGGCTACACTTGTTGAGGTGAGGTGGGTGTGGACTGTACATGATGGCTCTTAACACAGCCGAAACGGTGGGAATGTATGCCGTTTTGTTACGAGCCAGTAGCCATGTGAGTCCCATGAGTTGGCAATCTCTGCTCATCATCTTACTCGCTCTTTCTGTTGTTGTCTTCTTGTATCCTCCTTTTACCTTTAGCTGTATTCCATCAAAAATTTCAAACAAACAAACAATTTTTTTATTATGTGAAAAAGGATTGCGGGCAATGTTTCAGAGTGATTCAGTGCTTTGGGTTTATACGAAAGAGGAAAGTTTTTTGAAAAAAGTATTTGTCCAAATGTCTGCAACCTAAAAGGATAGCCAAAAGAAAATGTATGTAAATATGTTATGAGTGTGTGTGTCTCTTTCACTTTCACCCAAACCCAGCAACAAAACACTAAAAACGTTACTTTGAACAAATTTAATTTCTCATGTAAAGAGAGCGACAGCTGTAATGAACATTCTTTTTGATTCCGAGTCTCACGAAAACATTTATTACTAGAAGGCATTTTTTAAGGATACAAAAAGCCATTAAATGCTTTTGCAATAGTGTGATTCCTAGACATAAAAGAATGAAGATCTAAAAAATATCGAACCTTTTGAAGAGCTCCGAGACATCTGGTACAACCGGAGTAAGATGAATTCCGACATTCCTTCTCGAGATTCTTCACGGCGGCGGTCGGAGTTGCGTTTCGAAAACCGGAAGAGACATTAAAAGCGGCGGGACAGGACAGTGAGCTAATCTGGTGAAGGCGAATGCCACAAAAGCACAAGATGGCATCGCAGCTCGAATTGGGTTGTGGGATCTTGACGTGTTTGGTCAGAAGCGCACTCTGCAATGTGTTGACGCATTTCTGTGAGTCGTCTGGTTTCATGGGTTGGTCGGGATCAGAAGATTCCGGAGCAGGTAACTGAAGAGCAGAACGAGCGTGAGCTGCGAAAAGCCAAGCGGCTAGAACAGGGCAACACCGACTTCGGTCAAGGTTTCTTCCACAGGCTTCATTGACTCCACCAAAGAGCTCCTCGGAGAGATCAAGACGGCAGCTTTGAGCTTCGGTCTCGACCGGGAAAGCCGGTACAGTGTTGGGCTGAACCGGTTCGACGAGTAGATTGGTCAAGGCGGTGGTGAAGAGACAGAAAAGTGAACAGAGGATGACTAGCAAAGTAAGACTCCCCTTCATTCTAAAAGGCTAGAGAGATAGTGAGACAGAAATTGGTTTTAGAGATGAAAATGCTCTCAGTTTTCAGTCGTTTAATTCACAAAGAAAAGCAGCCTTCCATTATTCACCATCTTCTCTCTCTCTTTTGTTCTTCCCAAAGGACTTTTGTGGAGAGAGAGAGATGTGATGGAAAAACAAGAGATTCCTTACTTTGTCAGTTTCTGGTTTGTTTTAGAGTCTATAATCTCTTTGGTAACTGTGATAAGCTCCGCAAATTATTTGGCTTGGACCAACTAGTAGTACTAACTATAAGATCCTTAACTAGATTAGGAATCATATATATAATTAGGGAGTCCTCTCTTCATCTAAGGTGTCCACATAGGCAAATCATTTTTTTACAATTAATTTTAGTTTTAAGTGTCATTTAATTCATGTTTATGTATATTTATTCTTACTTATAGGTAAAAAAAAATCTAATTAAATATAAATACGAAAATAAGTCAATAAATAGCTAAAAGTAGTACATGTAAAATTAATTTGAGTATTTTATTGTTGTAAATATAATTTCAACAATAAATAGATTTTATGATAACAATACAAGTTTATATATTCAGTTCCAAAAATTGGAAATATATACATTAAATATACATATAAGAACAAATGAATAATATATAAACAACATCAAATAATCAAATAAAACAAATCTAAATAATTTGAATGTCAAATGTTGTTGATCTAAAGAGAAATAATATATATTGTTTCACTACAAGGATGTTGAACCATCTCACTAAAGATGATGCCGTTTATGTATATTTATTGTTACTAATAACTACTATACTTTTTAATTAAATTAAAAAAACAAAAATCAGTAAATATATGTAGAGTTTAAACAAATAAGTAAAAAATGGGTTAAACAAGTAAAATAAATACAACGTCAAATTCTAAACAACGGGTTGACTTTCTTGCTTAATTTTTTTTATATATATAATCAGTTTAAGAAATTGGAAATATGTAAAATAAATATACATATAAGAACAAATGGATAAAATTATAAACGACATCAAAGAATCAAAGAAAAAAAACCTAAATAATTTCAGTGTCAAACAATTGTTAAGGAGTTGTCAATCTACAAAAAAAAAATATATTATTTCACTAAAAAGCTACTGAACCATCTTAGTAAAGATGAGATAATAATATGAAAATTTGGAATATACAAGTTTTTCATTATGTTATATTTGAATTTTATGAAATGATGAAAGACAAATTCGAAAGTGTTATAATACCATTATTTGAAAGATAAGAAGTATACACTGTAAATGGTAAAATCAAAATTGTCGTTAAGTTAATAAAATTATAAAACTCATGTATCACGCGAACGATGTTTTAGGATTATTTGAGTATTTTATTTTTAAACTAAAAATACAATAATGACTATATATCATTTATAATAAAATTCATTAGAAAATAATCAAAACATTATGAGTTTACATATAAGAGCAATGAATAAAAATGTAAATAAACGACATGAGATATAATCAAACAAAAATAGATTAAATGATTCAATTATTAAGGCATCATAATTGAGCTTCCGCCGATTGCTATGAGACTGAAGGTTTAATGAGAAATAGGATATATGATTTCACTAAAGGATACCAAAAAATTTCAGGAGAAAGTAAAGTAAAAGTTTGAAATATAAGATTTGTCCAAAAGAAAAAAAATATTTAGTCAATATAATTGAGTTTTTGGAAGTATAGAAGAAAAAATTGAAAACATTGCAATACCATAATTTAAAATAAATAAATAATCTTGAGTTTTGATATATATAAAGTTAAAAAATGAATGGTCGCGTTATTTATGAATTATACAACAAAATATAGAGAGAATGATATATGATTTTTAGGTAAAAGTGTACGTAGTTATACACCATGATCCAAAAAAATTACCTATTTGATAATTCAATATTTGAATCAATGATTTTAACACTAAAATCTAGGAAAAAATACTTTTAAAGTGTTTAAGAAAAGGTAAATATATTATGCATATTACGCGATTATGATTGGTTAAGATAGAAGCAACTAAAAATAAAATTATAAGTTTTTAGAAACTAAAAATTATTTATTTAAAATCAAATGCCAATTGGAAGAATTTCAAAAAAGAAAAGAAAATTTCACACTCAAATTAATGATTGAACATATGATATTATAATATGTTAATGAATGTAAAAGATATATACTAACATAAATACTTTGCAGTACACGTTATATATGATATAGTTTCCAAACATAAGAAAATAACATAAAAACATTAAAAGAAACAAAACTCGCCCAACGGGCGAGTCCAACCCTAGTACTGTATAATTCCCTATTTTTTTACATACACAAGTCATGTATTATGCATGTAGGCTTTTAATTTTGTAAAATGGTGGCAAAATATGTTGTAGGAGAAAAATAAAGGGGATTTGGATAAATACCTTAAATTTGTTTGAAAATTTGAAAACTATACCAAATTTGTTAACATTTGAAAACTATCATATTTTTAGTTTGAAATGATACTTTTACCATTAGTTAATCATTAATCATTCTAATTTTTTTTAAAACAAAATAATTTTATTTTTCAGTTTTAAATAAAAATTAATATAATTTTTAAAATTAATTAATATAATTTTCAAAAATAAAGTTAAAAGCACGGAATGATTTGACAAAAAGAGCAAGGAAAAAAAGAAAAAAGAATACTTATATATGAATGGTGAGGACTGAGGAGAACCGTGAGGTGAGGCATGAGATGCGAATGGTCGTATAGTCACAGGAAGAAAAGGATGACTGTGTAAAGGACAAACACACACACAAAAACTCCCTACAATGATATATTAAATCATTGATTCACTTTTTGAGTATTGACAAATCACAAAAATTAATCACCTTTTTCAAACGGGTAGCAAGAGGAGCCCCGAAGCCACCCTAGGGTAACGTGCCGTTAGGAAAAAAAAAAAGTGATACTCGAAAAGTCGGGGGTAAGTTAAAAGGACCTTCCTCCTCTTTTCACTAATCTTCTTCATAAGTTCCAAATTCCACATATTAAAGCATTTCACATGTCTTTTGTTTGCTTATCTCGGTCCATACCAAACGCCTAAATCCCTCGTCATTCAGATTATCCCTATTGGACTTAGTTGTTGTCCACACTTAATCTATTGAGTACAATTGAAAACATTGTTCATTCTTCATTCATTTTAAAGGAATATTTTTTTTTTAAATGTAATTTGTTTCAAAATTCTTTTAAAATATGTCATTTGATTTTAAATTTTCAAAATCAACCAAAACTATTTGACAAAAAAAAAACTAATTAGCCATCAACTTCTTGTAAAAATCATTTGAGTTATTTCTCATTCTCTCTCTTATGTGACGTAAATTTTTCATCTCTTTTTTTCTCTCATGTGGTGATAGATAATGGTGAAAGGAGATAGTGGTGGACAGAGACGGTGGTGAATGATGGACAAAGACAAAGTGAATGGTGGACGAAGATAGTACTTACAGACAAATACAGAAATAATGGTGAATTGTGGACATAGACGAAGACACTGAAAGACGAGATGGTGTGTGGACGAAGGTGATGATTAATAGTGGAAAGAGACGGACAAAGTAGACGAGATAGTGATCGACGAAAATAACGATGGATGGTGGTAAACATATACTAATGTAATTGTTTACAGAATTTTTATAATACCCCTTTTGATTAATTATTTTATGTTGTGTTTTATATAACTAACTTTCTCCCTTATGAATTATTATATATAACTAACTATTTGTTTTATATAATTAATTACAAATTTTACATTAAAATTGTGTAATAATAAACTATTTGTGAATAAACTTAACTATATGAAAGAATGAACTATTTGTGAATATAAAAAATATAGTTGGTTATATGTGAATAAAATTAACTACATAAATAAATATGTGTTTATATATAACTAACTACACATGTATATATAATTACAAATATAGTTATCCCCTAAATATTATTAGAAGGTGACTTTGCTAAAAGTGTTTATGTGTCCTTTCTATATTCACTCTCCAAAAAGAAATTGGGCATGACAATATTTTAATGTGACATTAACTAACTAATTTAATCTATTTTTTTGTTTAGCCCAATAACTAATTTAACACACTAGCTAAGTATAATGAGACATAACACATCAAATATTTTGTAATACAATATAGTAAATATGTAGTTAATAATATATAAAAAAAAGACTTGTAGTACCAAAAAAAATTAAAATTTAGATTTAAATCTTTATCTCCGCCTATAACGCGGGATGTCACCTAGTATATATTTATAACTATATAGATGTTGGGGATAAAATAATTTCTTTGGGTTGGACGAATCACCTTTAGCCATGAGACAAAGTGGACTAGACTTCCCGACTATGGAGTTAACCTAATCGCTGGCATAATGACCCACACCACTTGGGCCTGCTAAAGGTCTAAGAAATAACTCGGTCATGACAACCACTTGGTAGTTAGCTACCCAGTGATAAGCGGACCCAAAGCAGGTAGGAAGCCCATCTACGGGTGTAAGACACCCTAAAGGTAAGTATTAAACCTTAATTTCCTTTTCAGGTGACCATGAGGTAATGAATCTCTTCTACGTGCCCAAATCCATTTTCCCTCACTCTTTCAATATTTAAATGATTGGCCATACAGAAGATTCATATTGTGATTAAAAGCAAACATGTGAAGCACCTCGACACTAAACTAGGCGTAACATGAACTGCCAACAATACATGGAGTCAAAGTGCAGCTGACAGACTGAGTTGTCAAGCAGTTGGCCTGCGAAGTCAAAAAGGACAAACAAAAGGCAACTCAAGTAGCAGAAATTCCAGCTACGGCAAACTAGTCGGTATAAAGAAATTAACAGGGCCTTCCAAACACAGGGTCGTCATGATCATGGGAAACCATGAAGAATATGTACGACGAAGCCAGCCGTACAAAGAAGCAGAAGCGGTCGACCACTACAAAAACTTAGAGGTACCTTTCTGCGAACAAGATACGGAAGGCTTAAGCAAACCTCATTACGATCCGTTTGTGGTCAATCTCTTGATCGACGATTGCGAAGTCAATCGCGTATTGATTAATACTAGAAGCTTTGTAAATCTGATTTACAAAGAAACCCTACGAATGATGGGTACTTGCGAACGCAATATACACGAGCAAAGCCAAACCCTAACAGGATTCGTGGGTCGAACGACCCCAACTTTCGGTCGAAGTCGCCGATATGACACGCTACGTCGAGTTTGACGTCGTAGATTCACCAACCACGTACAACGCGGTCCTAAGAACATTGTGGCTTTATCTGATGAAGGTTGTGGTATCGACCTATCATCACTGTTTAAAAGTCCCGACTCCTCAAGGAACTTACAACGTAAAAGGTAACCAAAGCGAAGCTCGCAACTGTTTCATCATTGAAAGGAAAAACAGAACCCTTGCTTCCATGGCCGTACGAGCCTTAGGGGAGATGGCGGAGAGCCCGAATAAAGCACCCCATGTTGATGGAAAGAAAGTATCGTTGGAACGACAAATCACACAAATCATCGTGGACTTTCGACATCCCGATCAATGTGTAGGAATAAAGTCAGAGCTGAGCGACCCTATGCGAGACAGACTCGTTGAACTTCTAAGTAAAAACGCATCGACCTTTGCGTGGTCCATTAGGGACATGAAAGAGATTGATCCAAAAATAATCTTCCATGAGCTGAATGTAGATCCGTCGCATAGACTGGTCAAGAAGAAGCGGAGAAAGCTCAGCCCATAGAGGTCCAAAGCAGTAGATGACGAGGTCGAGCGACTACTCGATGTTTAATCTATTACTGAGGTGAAGTACCTAGAGTGGTTAGCCAACTCGGTAGTAGTAAAAAAGAAGAATGGAAAGTGGAGAGTTTGTGTTGATTTCACAGACATCAATAAGGCTTGTCCCAAAGACAGCTTTTCATTACCTCATATCGACATACTTGTCGAAGCAACTACTGGTAACAAACTCTTATCGTTTATGGATGCCTTCTCCAGTTACAATAAGATCTTGATGCATCCTGATGATCGAGAGAAGACTTCCTTCATAACCGATCAAGGAATTTACTGCTACAAGGTAATGCCCTTCGGTCGAAGAACGTTGGGGCAACCTATCAATGGCTTGTAAATTAGATGTTTGCTGATCAGCTAGGCAAATAAATGGAAGTATATATTGACGATATGTTGGTTAAATCAGCAAACGCCGAAGATCATATTGATTAATTTAGCAGATGCTTCGAGACCCTCAATCCGTATGGGATGAAGCTAAATCCCGCCAAGTGCATTTTTGCAGTAACCTCTGGAGAATTCATGGGTTATTTGGTAACAGAGAGAGGGCTCGAAGCGAACCCTAAGTAGATGATACGCATTATTTTATCTTCACTATTGAGTGAAGATCCAATAAGCGAGCGAAGCTTTACATTTATAAAGTCTCAAATAAAACCACAAGTGCATGGTACACCAAGATAGTATTTAAGGGTTGATCCCACAAGGACTAAAGCTTACACACTAGAGATGCGAGAAATAAACTAAGCTATATCAAATGTTTTTGGTTTTTGATGGTTTAAGAGCTAAGTAAATATAAGAAAAGAATGTAAGATGCAATAAGTAAAATAAACATGATTTCAAGAAAATGATGAAGCATGGATTAGATGATTGATAATAGTAGACTAGTGAGTGACATCTAGATGCTAAAATCAAATAATCAACATAATCTCAAGACAATGGAATATTCAATTCTTAGGCTAGTCCACGGTAATGGCAAAAACCCCTTTCTCTAATCACATTCAAGATCCGCGGTCAAGCATTCCATCTCAATGATTAGACAAACATTAATATTCTCCCATTTTTGTCACAAGAGTTCATAGAACCACGGTCAAGTAGCTATGTGAGCCAAACTCACAACAAGATTGATTCTAGCGCTTCACAAACACCTTCCGGGTGTGAAATAGCCTAATATCTAAACTATGGTTAATTACTCCAAGTTTAGCATTAAGAACATCTTAAGTTATAAGACAATGAAAATCTAAACTCAAACATCAAGAATATCAAACACCTATCATCCTAATATAAGTTGAACAAGAATTGAATCATGATGCTAAGACATTCATAAAGCTTAATCCTAGGACATGAAACACTCAAAGAAGATTAATCCATTCACAATCACTTTGTTAATTACTTAATTTAGCTAAACTTCCATTTGCTAGTTAGACAATCAACAAGCATGAATTACAAGTTCATTTTTCCACTAATCACCTTAATCATCAATTTTCATTGGCTATGATGTGAAAAGCTCAATTGGAATTTGGTCTAGACATTTTGTCAAACACCTTCTAGACACAAAATATCAAAGTTCTAGATTTAGAAGGATCAATTCAAATCTAACATTATACGCATTCCAAATGAAGGATACTATATGAATTTAGTCACAAACATAAAATCCAATCATCAATCAAACATAATCTAACAAAACCTAGAATCCATAAAAGACTAAATGCTAAACATGATGAAGAACAAATAAAAACACAAACAAAATATAAATATAATGATAAAAGATAGAGTTGAAGAATCCTTCTCTAAAGTGGAATATGAGATGAAGATTAATCCATAACATCAAGAGGAGAGTTTGGATCTAAATCCAACTCTAGAGGAGAGGAAACTTAGGTTTTTACAAGTCAATAAAATTATTTATATAAGCTAAAATTCGGACCGGGTCAACCCGGTTTAAACCGGGTCGGGTCATGAATGTTTGGTTTTCGTAACACCCACACCGAGGGTCTACCCTCGATATCAAGCCACCATATGCCTTATGGAATTTTTGCTTCTAAAGCTTCATTTTCCTCCTTCCAACCATATTGGGGGTCGACCCTCTGCTTCAGGTCACCATATATGCACTGTCATTTTCTCATTTCGTCACTCTTTGGCTACTAATTGAACTCCTTCTTTTACCAACTTGTGACACCTTCACATCCTTTTGAATTTCCATCATTTTGCATCCTAATACGCTCCATGTCATCTCATTGAAGGATCACCATCTCCAAACCTATAAACACATAAAAGAGATGCCAAAACCCATAGGAATGCTTAACTAACATGCATATATGGGATAAAAGCACCATGAAATGGGATTAAAATATGGTAAAATATGAATATATCAGCAGATATCCACCGTGCTGGATTTTCCTTTTCCACAAATGCGAAAAGAAGTTCAAAAACTAACCGGACGGATCGCGGCTTTAAACTGCTTCATAAGTAGGTCGACAAACAAAAGTCTCCCATTCTACCAATTGCTAAGAAAAGCAAGCAAGACCTTTCAGTGGACCGAACAATGCGAGAAGACATTCTCAGACCTCAAAGCGTATCTGACAACACCGCCCGTGCTGGACCAACCCGAGGTGGGAGAAGTGCTATACCTCTACTTGGCGGTTTCATCATCTGCGGTTAGCGGAGTATTGGTAAGGGAAGATCAAAGTGAACAACAACCAATCTTCTACATCAGTAAAGCTCTCAATGACGTTGAATCAATGTACTCAACAATGGAAAAGTTGGCCTTGGCGCTTCTAACGTCAGCGAGAAAGCTCCGACCATATTTTCAATCCCATACCATCGATGTACTAACAAATCATCCACTTCGTTCGATCATCCACAGTCTGAATCAATCAGGTATAACTCGGTGGGCGATCGAATTTTGTGAATATGATATAATCTATAAAAATAGACCTACTATGAAGTCACAAGTTCATCGCCGAGGTGCCTACCAAAATTTTTGAGGATTACTTAGAAAAGAGTTTGTGGTGGACCTTGCACACAGACGGGTCGTCATGCCGAAGAGGATCAGGGGTCAGAGTATACCTCAAATCTTTGACTGGAGAACTGATTGAACAATCATTAGGTCTTGATTTTGCGACAGCAAATAATGTTGCCGAATACGAAGCCTTGATAGCCGGACTTCGATTGGCAAAAGCGGTGTGGGTCACTAGTCAGTTTGACGGTTCGTACGAAGCAAAAGATGACAAAATGGACGCTTACCTAAAGTCAGTGCGCGAAATCGCGGGAGAGTTTGATGGATTCGAACTTGTAAAGATCCCTCGAAGTGAGAATTCTGCAGCAGATGCATTGGCCGCACTGGCCTCGAGCTCGGATACAAGACGGATCATACGATTGGAGAGTATATCATGTTCGAGTATAGATCCAAAACCTATGGTCTCCGGAATCACATACAACGACGTGGATGATGAATCCATCGAAATGGACGACGATTCCATTCCTTAAGCAGACTTGCGGACATAAATCACAGAATACTTACCTGAAGGAAAGCAACCTGAAGGTAAGTGGGCAGCTCAGAAGTTGAGAACCCGAAGTGCTCATTAAACTATCTATGAAGGAAACCTTTATTGATGGGGAGCATCTCGTTACATGACGAGATGCATTAATGGGGAAGAGATCCTCGAAATCCTTCGACATACTCATGGGAATGATGGAGGTAACCACTATGAAGGACGATCGCTCTCCCTTAAACCTAAGAAAATTGGCTATTTCTAGCTGACGATGCTCGCCGATTACCAAAAATTTGCACAAAAGTGCCACTACAAGAAAACAGATCATTAGTGACTCCCAAAAAAGTCACTAATTTGTCGCAAACACCTCATTTGCAACTACTTTGCGACCAATAATAAGAGTCGCAAATTCTGCGTTGCTAATTTTTAGAGTCATAAAGGCGTCGCAAATTTGCAACTACTTTTAGACTTTTATAGAGAGTCGCAAATTTGCGACGCAAGAGTGACACCACAGAATTTACGACTACTTAATGATTAATAAAATGAGTCGTTAAATTGTGACACATTTATGACGCCTCTATAGTCGTAAAATAATGACACATTTGAGACTACTATTGTAGTCACATACGTTACGCGTAGTCGTAACATCGTCACAAAATCGTCACAAATATCCGACTACTTTGCGACGCTTTTTATTGTTTGGTCACTATTGTCAACAAATCCGTCACAAGTTAGTCACAAAAGTGTCGCAAATTAACAACTATTTTGCGACGCGTTTAACTGTTTGGTCAAGGATGACCACAGTCAGTCGCATGTTCGTCACAAAAGTGTCATAAATTTGCCACTACTTTGCGACAATATAATTGTTTGGTCACTAATGACCACAATCAGTCGCATATTAGTCACAAAAGTGTCATAAATTTGTGACTAATTTGCGACGCTTTAATTGTTTTGTCATTTTGATGCTCACAATTGCAACTACACTACGACTAGAAAACTGAATCTGAAACATATTTTGCTTACTAAATCTGAAACGAAAAGTAATACCAAAAGCTTAAATTAGAAAGTATTTAACATTACATATGGTTTTTGTGAAGCTCAAGGCTTCTCTTAAGAGATAATTATACATTGCTGATATTAAACAAGTTAATTGTTCAAACAAAAAACAGAAAGTTTAAGAAGCATAGATAGAAACCATCTAAGTGTTGTCGTTATCATCGGCAGAGGGTTGAGACATGTAAGCTGCGATACGTGGATCGTCTTTCTTCAAAAACGAGAGAAGCTTCACCATTTCAGCGACCTTGGAATGACTTTTCCTTAGCTCCTTTAGTTCCTCATCGCGGCGCTTGTTCTCCTCATCGCGGCACTTGTTCTCCTCCTCGTGTTCACCTAGCTTAAGCCGAGCAGATTTAAGCTCTTCCTGCATTTTTAATATTTCATGCTCTGAGGAGGTTGAGGTAGTGAAGCTTATCTTCCTTTTCCCTTTGTTGTTCTTCTGAGTCAGTCCACCTATTCCGAAATGGGTGCCCTTCTGGTTGAATTCAGTACACTGCAACAACAAGCAAAACATATCCTATGTGTTGAAGGAAACAGATTGAAAACATAATTACAAGCTAATTCATACTGGTACACACAATGATACAAATAGAAACAGAAACCAAGAGAGAAAGGAATTGTTACCTGAAGGAAAATCTCATTCTTCTCTTCGATAGTGAGGTTGCGCTGAGTGGAGAGGTCAGAAGACATGTGAGCCGCGTCTGGTCCGTCGGCTGTCTGCTGCTCGATGACCTCTGCTAGATTCTTCTCATACGCATCAGCAACTTGCTTGGCCTTTAGATCAACAAATGTGCCATCTGCCATTGTGTGTGTTGTCACAAAGACTTCTCCAAACGAGACACGTCTCCCCAGTTCTTCCTCCTGTACTAATAGATGTGAAAGATTAGGCAGATGGAGGATTTAGTATAAGCAAGTTGTAACATAAAGAATTGAGCAATGTACTACAATTTGTTTCTCAACAGTAAAGTGTGAGGTTTGGCTAGAACAGTGCTTGTACATGCCAAGTCCACCACGATCTTCCTTACTAGAGTTTGAAGCTGTAGTGCTCTTAGCCACTGTCGCATGAGTTTCCCAATATAGGCACATTTTGTCCCAAAGTGTATCAACAATCCAAATTGGCCCCACACCCTTCTTCTTAGCTTGACTCACAATTCCTCTCATCTGTTTTGTAGCAATCTCCCAAAAATGAGCCCTAACATGCTCACTGATCCTTATTTCCCGATTGTACATCCCCTACACAGTAAAAAAAACTCAGTTGGGTATTGATCAATAAAAGTATATTATAAGTATTGGTCAAGAATGAAACATGAACGCAAAAGTTCGAAAATATAGTTCTTGTTGATCTATGGGCGTCACCGTCCAGATGTAGTAAGGGGCATAACTATCTCGCATAGGAACCTCACTAAGGAGGGGTAGTATATGGCGTCCTGGGAGAGCCAACATATTGTTTAATAGCTCCTGGTCGGTTAGCCCTTCTGGTTCATGATAACCTTCCAATTCGGAACTGTTGTGTTCTTCACCATCTTGTTCTTCTTCATCTTGTTCATCTTCATCTTCAACTTCATCTTCTGGTTTGTAAAAGTGAATGGGTTCCTCTCGTGGTTGGCGATTGGATAGACCTTGAGCTGATAGTCCAGCAAAAGGAAGCCTATTAGCTGAAGGTCGGTGCATCGCATGATTAGACTTGGTTTGGAAACCGAGGCAGTCGCTTGAGACTCTGGGATTCCAGTAGAAGACGGCGGAGTCCGCCCTTCTGGGTTGGAGCAATGAGAAGAACCACCGCTTGACCTAGGTCGTTAGGTGGTGTACCACCGCTCTTTCTATTTGTAACATTTCCGGAGATTGACCTCTGTGGTCCGCGTGAGGTTGTAGCCTCTTCGACAACTGCTGCAAGCTTTCGGAGAGCGGCGTCTCCGCTACTGCGTTCTGGTGCTGAATGTGAAGTCGAACCATCATTGGCTTTTCCTTTTCCTTTTTCAGTAGCAGCTGTGACGCCCGTGAACCATTTTTAGTAAAATGGAGGGGCTGTCGATCGACACACATGGTGTCTGTCGATCGACAGGGCTCTTAAGGGCTGTCGATCGACACACCTAGTGTCTGTCGATCGACAGGTGCTCGAATTGGTTGGTTTTCTGGTTCGATTTAAGTCGTTCAATTGGACCGGGCCGGTTTGGGTAAACCTTAGGGCTTCGTATTTAAGAGTTTTTGGCCGCATTTGAGCGAACCAAAGTCCCAAAAATCAGAAAACAGAGAGTTTGAGAGGAGTTTCTCTTGTTCCTGATAGTTTGTGATTAGGGTTTCGTTCTTGATCGATTTGAGGTGGAATTTCGTGGTGGTTGTTGCTGAATTCGTGTCTAGCCTCAATTCTACCAGAATCTAACCGAAAATCTAAGGTGAGTGCGTGACCATGGCTTCTGGGCCGGTGGATTCGTTAGGGTTGTATGGTGGTAGGTTAAAAACTGATTGATTGTGATGATTGATGCTGTTTTCGTGTGTTTTGTGGTGTATGGATTGTTGGATTGTGTTTGTGGTGCAGGTTTCGTGTTATCGCAGAGGAGGAATCGATCCGAGAGGATAATTGATCGATCTCCTATGAATCTGCGACGACCTGTCGATCGACAGCCCTTGGGTGTGTCGATCGACAGGGTCACACGAGGCTGTCGATCGACACCTAGAGGTTGTGTCGATCGACAGGTGATCGAGGAGCTGTCGATCGACACCTAGAGGTTGTGTCGATCGACAGGGTCCTGTGGAGCTGTCGATCGACAGGCACCGTGGGTGTGTCGATCGACAGGTGTGAACAGGGCTGTCGATCGACACCTAGTGGTAGTGTCGATCGACAGGCTGCCTGATTGGGCTGTGGTTGAGCCGTGTTGTTGTGTTTGCTTGTGTGTTGTTTGATGCGTGTTTGCCTGAGCGGATCCATCGCGTCTGTGTGCGCAGTCGTAGATGGGAGGACCGTCTCACTGGGTATTTGTGATAATACTCACGCATCTCTTTTAACCATGTGGTGCAGGTAAAGGCAAATTGTGATCGTGGAATCATGGCAACGAAGAGGGAGATGATCTAGGGTCTCGGTTTTCATGCTGTGTGGTTTATTGTATTTCTTTTATTGTTTTAGAACCTAGTTAGGTTGCTGGATTGATTGGAGTTTGTTGTTGAACTGGTTAGTAATTTAATGGAATTTGCATGTTTGGTTTTAGTGTGTTATCCGCTGGTTGCTTGTTTGTGTGGCTTGGTTGTGGAGGACAAGCATTTATGGGAATGCTAGTCTGAGACTAAGAGCTTATTGTTTTAAAAAAAAAAAAAAACGGGTCGGGTCGTTTCAGTTTGGTATCAGAGCGATACGGTTTTAGGACAGGCTAGAACTGCTAGGATTGAATTTGGTAAAATTACAATTCTGTGAGTTTGGGGGTTCTAGATCATCTTCCTTCGAGCCTTTAAAGAGATTCCACGGTAAGTGTTGATTGTTGTGTTTAGAGTCTTTCTAGTTCTTAGCTGGTCTGCGTGTGAGTGCAGTGAGATGGCTAGAGGAGCTAGAGGGCGTGGTCGTGGGGGCCGAGGAGGCCGAGGCCGGGGTCGCGGACTCGTTGAGGAGCCAGTCGTGAGTGAGGTTCAGAGTTCCGCGCATGGGCCTGCGGCAGGTCAGCAGTCGGTACATGATGGACAGACTGCCAGTGTGACTGCCAGTGTGGGGGCCAGTGTGGGTCCTGTAGGGGCTGGTTTGGGTCCTGTTGAGGCTGGTGGTGCTGGTGGTGTTGGTCCAGTGTTGGGTGCGGTTGCGGCCGCGGGTGTAGCCCAAGCTAGAGATGACCGTCTAGCTGATCTGCTGACACAGTTGTTGGAGCGGTTACCGGGTGCGGTGCCAGTGCAGGCTCCAGTAGTGCCACGAGTGGCAGAGGTGCAGCCGAGGGCTGCGGTTGCTGAGGAGGTTCCGTCATATATCCGTATGATGGAGCAGATGCAGAGGATCGGTACGGGTTCTTTTGCGGGCAGTGTGAAGCCTGAGGAGGCTGATGAGTGGCGGATGAGAGTGGAGCGGAACTTTCGCTCGATTAGGTGTCCCGAGGGATACAAGGTTGATTTGGCGGTCCATTATTTGGACGGTGATGCACATCTCTGGTGGAGGAGTGTAGCGGCTAGGTGGGCCGGGACTGCGATGGCGTGGACGGATTTTGTGACGGAGTTCAACTCCAAGTTCTTCCCTCAGGAGGCGTTAGATCGTTTGGAGGCGAGATTCTTGGACTTGACTCAGGGCACGAGATCGGTGCGGGAGTATGACGTGGAGTTTAACAGACTCCTGGGTTATGCTGGTAGGAGCTTCGAGGATGAGCAGGCTCAGGTTCGGAGGTTCTTGCGAGGACTTCGACCGGATTTGCGGACTCGGTGCAGAGGCATCAGGTTCGCGAGCAGAGTGGAGTTGGTAGAGGTGGCTGCACAGATCGAGGAGGATCTGAGGGAGCAGGCTGCGATGGTAGTTCCAGCTGTTCAGCCTCGGAGGCCTCAGCAGCAGCATGTGCAGCAGGCAGGTCCTGGCAAAGGCGGCAAGCCTGCGCAAGGACAAAAGAGGAAGTGGGAAGGTGCTTCGGGATCGGGCCAAAGTGGCCGAGGCTGTTACATTTGTGGGAGTCTAGACCACCAGAGGGCGAGTTGCCCGAAGCGGAGTGAGGTTCGAGGAGTTCGGACGTGCTATCAGTGTGGGGAGTCGGGGCACATCAGACCGAACTGTCCGAAGTTGCAGCCGTTGGCAGTGGCAGTGGTCCAGCCAGTAGCTCAGTATGGGCCGGTGCAGCCTTTGGATCAGATCGCGGCGATGGAGCGTCCGCCGGCTATGGCAGCGCCGGGAGAACCGAGCTCTAGACCGATCACAGGTAATTTTTCTAATTCAGACTTTGTAAATTCGGTGGTGTAGAATGCTTAGTGCTTGTGTTAGATTGTTGCCTGTGATAGAAAGTTAGGTTGCTTAGCACTTGGGAATTGTGTAGGGACCTTGTTTGTAGGTGGGTGTGAATCCCACGTGTTGTTTGATTCGGGAGCATCGAATTGCTTCATTACTCCGGATCATGCTGAGAGAAGTGGTATCCGGAGTGACGCTGGTGAGCGGACTGGACCGGTTATGGTTGCTGGAGGTGAATTTCTAGCTACGCATGGCCGGGCGAAGGAGGTGGATATTCTGGTAGCGGGAGAGTTGATGCCAGCTGACTTAGTGATTAGTCCGGTGGAACTGTACGATGTTATCCTTGGTATGGATTGGTTGAATCGGTACAGAGTCCATCTGGATTGTCACCGGGGTCGAGTGGTATTCGAACGTGAAGGTGGAAGGTTGGTTTATCAAGGAGTGAGACCGACTTCAGGTAGTCTTGTGATCTCCCTTATTCAAGCTGAGACGATGATTGAGAGGGGTTGCGAGGCTTACTTGGCCACGATTGTAATGCCGGAAGCTGTTGGTGGGGTGGCTGTGAGAGATATTCGGGTCGCTCGGGATTTCGAAGATGTCTTTCAGTCGTTGCAGGGATTACCGCCGTGTCGGTCAGATCCTTTCACGATTGAGTTAGAACCCGGAACGACGCCGTTATCTAAGGCGCCTTACCGAATGGCTCCAGCAGAGTTAGCGGAATTGAAGAAGCAGTTGGAGGACTTATTGGAGAAGGGGTTTATTCGACCAAGTACTTCACCGTGGGGAGCACCGGTGTTGTTTGTGAAGAAGAAAGATGGTAGTTTCCGGTTGTGCATCGATTATCGAGGTCTTAACCGAGTCACTGTGAAAAACAAGTATCCTCTTCCGAGAATTGATGAGTTGTTAGATCAGTTGAGAGGGGCTACTTGGTTTTCTAAGATTGACTTGGCATCCGGTTACCACCAGATTCCGATCGACGAAGCAGATGTTCGGAAGACGGCTTTCAGGACTCGGTATGGGCATTTTGAGTTTGTAGTGATGCCATTCGGGTTAACGAATGCACCTGCGGCGTTTATGAGGTTGATGAACGGAGTGTTCCAGGAGTATCTGGATGAGTTTGTAATCATTTTCATTGACGATATTCTGGTCTATTCGAAGAGTCTGGAGGAACATGAGGTTCATTTGAGGAAAGTTCTGGAGAAGTTGCGGGAACAGAAGCTGTTTGCGAAGTTGAGTAAGTGTAGTTTCTGGCAGAGAGAGATGGGATTTTTAGGTCACATCGTTTCTGCAGAAGGGGTTGCTGTGGATCCGGCGAAGATTGAGTCTATCCGAGATTGGCCTAGACCGAGGAATGCAACTGAGATCAGGAGTTTTCTTGGGTTGGCAGGCTATTATCGGAGATTCGTCAAGGGTTTTGCGAGTATGGCTCAGTCCATGACGAAGCTGACGGGAAAGGATGTTCCTTTTGTGTGGTCGGCGGATTGTGAGTTGAGTTTCGCGAAACTGAAGACGATGTTGACTAGTGCACCAGTATTGGCGTTGCCTGAACCGGGTGAGCCTTATGTGGTGTACACAGATGCTTCGGGAGTTGGCTTGGGTTGTGTGCTGATGCAGCAGGGTAAGGTGATTGCGTATGCTTCAAGGCAGTTGAGGAAGCATGAGGGCAATTATCCTGTTCATGATTTAGAGTTGGCTGCAGTGATCTTCGCGTTGAAAATCTGGAGGTCTTACTTGTATGGTGGCAGAGTTCAGGTGTTCACTGATCATCATAACCTGAAGTACATTTTTACCCAGCAGAATTTAAATGTACGACAGAGGCGATGGTCAGAGTTGTTGGCTGATTACGACTTGGACATTGTTTACCATCCGGGTAAGGCTAACACTGTAGCTGATGCTCTTAGTCGGAGGAGGTATGATTCATCTCAGGAGCGGGATGTGGAGAATTTGGTGAGTGTGCTTAGTACTTTGAGGTTATGTGTTACTTCAGAGGAACCGTTGGGGTTAGCGGCGGCAGATCAGGCGGATCTATTGAGCAGGATCCGAGTAGCTCAGGAGCAGGATCCGGTGTTGTTAGATCTCTCCAAGGCTACTGGTTCCGAATATCAGGTTTCTGCTAACGGGACTATCTTAGTGCATGGACGAGTCTGTGTTCCTAAGGATGAGGACTTGAGGCAGGAAATTCTGAGAGAAGCTCATGCGAGTAAGTTTTCGATTCATCCGGGAGCGACTAAGATGTATAGGGATCTGAAGAGGTACTATCATTGGGTCGGGATGAAGAGAGATGTGGCAGATTGGGTTGCAGCTTGCAATGTGTGTCAGTTAGTGAAGGCTGAACACCAAGTTCCTAGTGGCTTATTGCAGAGTCTACCCATTCCTGAGTGGAAGTGGGACATGATTACCATGGATTTCGTAGTAGGGCTGCCGGTTTCTCGGACCTATGACGCGATTTGGGTGATTGTGGATCGTCTGACTAAGTCAGCACATTTTCTGGCCATTAAGAAGACAGACGGAGCGGAGGTCTTGGCTAAGAAGTATGTGAAGGACATTGCGAGGTTGCATGGAGTGCCAGCGAGTATTGTGTCGGATAGAGATCCGAGGTTTGCTTCAGTGTTCTGGAGAGCTTTTCAGGCTGAGATGGGCACTAAGGTTCACATGAGTACAGCCAATCATCCGCAGACGGATGGGCAGTCCGAAAGGACGATTCAGACACTGGAAGATCTGTTGAGGATGTGCGTGCTAGATTGGGGTGGTCATTGGGCGGATCACTTGAGTTTGGTGGAGTTCGCATATAACAACAGTTTTCAGGCGAGTATCGGAATGGCTCCTTTTGAGGCGTTGTATGGGAGGCCATGTCGTACTCCGCTATGTTTTACCCAAGTGGGGGAGAGGAGCATCTTTGGGGCTGATTTTGTTCAGGAAACGACGGAGAAGATCCGTGTTGTGAAGCTGAACAAGAAAGAAGCTCAAGATCGGCAGAAGAGTTATGCCGATAGGAGAAGGAAAGAGTTGGAGTTTGCAGTCGGAGATCGAGTGTATCTCAAGATGGCGATGATGCGGGGTCTGAACAGGTCCATATCCGAGGATAAGCTGAGTACGAGGTACATGGGTCCGTTCCGGGTTGTGGAGCGTGTGGGACCAGTTGCTTATCGGTTGGAGCTGCCTCCGATTATGGAGAAATTCCATGATGTGTTTCACGTTTCGAAACTCAGGAGATGCTTGCATGCTTCTGAGGAGGTAGCAGTGACGATTCCTGCGGATCTTCAGCCAAATCTGACTGTTGGGATGAGGCCGGTTAGGATCCTTGAGAGAAGTATCAAGGTTCTGCGCCGGAAGAGAGTGCCGTTGTTGAGAGTCTTGTGGGACTGTGACGGTATTCAGGAGGAGACTTTGGAACCAGAGGCAAAGATGAAAACGAAGTTCAAGAAGTGGTTCGAGAAGCAAGCAGAAGAGTGAATTCGTTTTTCTTTGTGGTTTCCAGTTTCAGTTTTGTGTTGTGTTCACCGTGTGTGGTGAGGTTTTAGTAGTGGATTTTTGTATTTTCATTAAAGTTGTAATGATTATGACATTTTTCCAGTGAATAAGAAAGTGTTTTTCTTATGTGTTTGACTTGAGAGTCATGTGTTTGTGGTTAGAGAACCCCGAAATAGAAGTTTTATTGCGGATAGAACTTGCCAGTTTCGGTGGAGACTCTAACGGTTCGTGTGTGTGTGTGTGAGAGTCTCGGAATAGAAGTTTTACGGTAGTTAGAACTGTCTAGTTCCGGGGAGACTCTGCGGGGACATCCGGGGTGAGGGATGGTCCGGGTGATCTGTGATGATCACGTTAGTGATGGTATTCCGGGAGGGGAATATCATGTGAGACCTTAGGAGGTAGTTCCGGTCAGAGGTGCATTATAGACGTTAGGAATTGATTGCGTAGCTCAGAGTTAGACCTCGGTCTTTCTTGGCAGATCTTGAGAGATGCGTCTCTCCGGGGGACAGTGGGTTCCCCGCATACCGATCGTTCGTCAGGACTGCGCGGACTGAGATCGTGAGGGTATGGGGATAGTTTGGGAGGTTGCGACCTCTGGCAGATCTTTGCATACCGAGAGCTTGATAGACTGTGTGTCTTGATGGATTGAGGTGTGTGGAGATGATTGAGTATCGAACACCGTCAGGACTGCGCGGACTGAGGTGGGTTGATACTAGACACCTAGAGCCGAGGGGTGACGATCCCGAAGCTAGATGGTGGTTATGAGTTATGGGCAATCAATGTCTGAGACGGGTCTATGTGCATAGGACGGATGTGAACCTCGGGAAGGTCTGGGAGATGTAGTCTCCGGTGTTGCTGGCGGGTTAGGCCAGGGTAGATTGGTGGGTAGTGTTAGAGGATTCGAGGACGAATCCAGTTTTAGTGGGGGAGAATTGTGACGCCCGTGAACCATTTTTAGTAAAATGGAGGGGCTGTCGATCGACACACATGGTGTCTGTCGATCGACAGGGCTCTTAAGGGCTGTCGATCGACACACCTAGTGTCTGTCGATCGACAGGTGCTCGAATTGGTTGGTTTTCTGGTTTGATTTAAGTCGTTCAATTGGACCGGGCCGGTTTGGGTAAACCTTAGGGCTTCGTATTTAAGAGTTTTGGCCGCATTTGAGCGAACCAAAGTCCCAAAAATCAGAAAACAGAGAGTTTGAGAGGAGTTTCTCTTGTTCCTGATAGTTTGTGATTAGGGTTTCGTTCTTGATCGATTTGAGGTGGAATTTCGTGGTGGTTGTTGCTGAATTCGTGTCTAGCCTCAATTCTACCAGAATCTAACCGAAAATCTAAGGTGAGTGCGTGACCATGGCTTCTGGGCCGGTGGATTCGTTAGGGTTGTATGGTGGTAGGTTAAAAACTGATTGATTGTGATGATTGATGCTGTTTTCGTGTGTTTTGTGGTGTATGGATTGTTGGATTGTGTTTGTGGTGCAGGTTTCGTGTTATCGCAGAGGAGGAATCGATCCGAGAGGATAATTGATCGATCTCCTATGAATCTGCGACGACCTGTCGATCGACAGCCCTTGGGTGTGTCGATCGACAGGGTCACACGAGGCTGTCGATCGACACCTAGAGGTTGTGTCGATCGACAGGTGATCGAGGAGCTGTCGATCGACACCTAGAGGTTGTGTCGATCGACAGGGTCCTGTGGAGCTGTCGATCGACAGGCACCGTGGGTGTGTCGATCGACAGGTGTGAACAGGGCTGTCGATCGACACCTAGTGGTAGTGTCGATCGACAGGCTGCCTGATTGGGCTGTGGTTGAGCCGTGTTGTTGTGTTTGCTTGTGTGTTGTTTGATGCGTGTTTGCCTGAGCGGATCCATCGCGTCTGTGTGCGCAGTCGTAGATGGGAGGACCGTCTCACTGGGTATTTGTGATAATACTCACGCATCTCTTTTAACCATGTGGTGCAGGTAAAGGCAAATTGTGATCGTGGAATCATGGCAACGAAGAGGGAGATGATCTAGGGTCTCGGTTTTCATGCTGTGTGGTTTATTGTATTTCTTTTATTGTTTTAGAACCTAGTTAGGTTGCTGGATTGATTGGAGTTTGTTGTTGAACTGGTTAGTAATTTAATGGAATTTGCATGTTTGGTTTTAGTGTGTTATCCGCTGGTTGCTTGTTTGTGTGGCTTGGTTGTGGAGGACAAGCATTTATGGGAATGCTAGTCTGAGACTAAGAGCTTATTGTTTAAAAAAAAAAAAAAAAAACGGGTCGGGTCGTTTCAGCAGCGGCTTTGTCTTTTCTAGCATCACCGCCGATTGGTCTTCCAGCATCACCGCTGGTTGGTCTTCCACCACCACCGCGGTTGGTCTTCCACCCCCATGACCGACGGTGGTTCTTCCCCCACCAACACCGGCGGTTCTTCCACCACGGCCTCGACCACGGCCTCGACCACCTCCTCGCGTTTGAGAAATTCCTCCTCGGCTCAGCACCATACCTTTGATATTCGATTTCGATGTGAATCGAATAGAGAGATCGAAAAAAGAAATGAAAGAGGAAGAAGAAGATCGAATCGAGAAATTTAGGGTTTCGGCTTTCTCTGTCAATCGAATCGACAGACAGAAAGCGAGAGATTTGGAGAGAAATAAGAACAAATGTTCAAGAAGAAGAAGCAACAAATATCCACACAGAGATGCAGAGAGGGTTCTGGTAAAATCGCCTCTGTCTCGAGAGAGATTAGATAAATTAGGGTTTGTGCGAAATGATTTGGGGATTTTTTTTGTTATATATATAAAGTAACGACATCGCAGAAGCGTCAGGAATGTGTCGTAAATAATTATGTTTGGTGGGCTCATTAGCCTGCGTCAATTTCACTTTGGCGGCCCAAATTTTTAGTTTTGGAGCCAAAATTCCGTTGCTAATTAGTCACTTATTCGTGACAATTTTGTGACTATTTTGTCACTCTTTTGCGACGGAAGCAAAACAATACCCTAAACCCTAAATATTTAAGAGCAAATAATTGAGGTTTTCTGTTTTCTATATAACTTCAAATGTATTCTAACAAAATTTATCGCTTATGTTAATTAAAATAGAATAAAGGAAGTTGAATTTTTAAAATTCCAACACTTAAACACAAATTACATATATACACTTAGAATTTTCTTTGCAAGCTACAAACATCAATTGTAAATCAAATTTAAATTTGCAATGCCAGTACCTATAAATTCTTATGTCAATATAATTAGGCTTTAACAATGCAATTACATGAAAAGAAAATGTATATACTTACAATATGTTGGTAAAATAAGAACAAATTATGGGACAAAGTTGCAACAGAGTCGCATAAGCGTCACAATTGTATGTAGGCGTCGCTAAAGTGTCACATATTTGCAACACCTTTGTGACACTTTTGTATCTGACATAAACGAAACCCTAAACCCTAAACCCTAAACCCTAAACCTTTTGGACAAAAGATTGAACTTCTCACATTTCTATTGAACCTCTAATGTAATTCTTAACAAATTGATTGTTAATATCCATTAATATAGTCCAAATGAAGTTGATTTTTTCCAAAATCAACACTTCTCCACAAACTACATTTACACTTATAAGTATATTGGTTTGGAATTTATAAACATCAATTGGAAATTTAAATAAAATTTGAAAACCCAAATAATTACATTTATTATGTCCAATGTAGTATAAAACAATGTAACTACATAAAAAAAACTTGTATATACATGAACTCTATTGTTTAATTTTGAAAAATTTCAGGGAAAACGTTGCTAAAGAGTTGAAAATGCGTCACACATTTTCTAGTAGTCACAAATTTGTAGCAGATGCGTCGGTAGTTTGTGACTACTTTGTCACGAAACTCAAAAGATGAAAAATATAGAAAATGAAAAATGGTGGTTACTCCGTTTTGTAAAGGCCTCAAACTCGTGACCTAAAAGAACAATACACCATGCAAAACCATTGGACCACTGAAGGCATTCGTTAACATAACCCAATAACATATATATGTAAGTTAATTTACCCTTAACATTTTCTGAAGCCACAAAAAACTAAAAAGATGTTTCTACCTGGCCTCAAACTCGTGACCTGAAAGGACAATATATCATGTGAAACCATTGGGCCACCGAAAGCATTCGTTAACATAACCCTATAACATATATATATATATAAGTACATTTACGCTTCACATTTTATGAACCCACAAAAAAACTAAAAAGATGTTTCTACCTGGCCTCGAACCCATGTCCTGTAAGAGCAATATATCATGCGAAACCATTGGCCACTGAAGGCATTCGTAAACATAACAGAATAACATATATATATATATAAGTTAATTTACGCTTAACATATATATATAAATTAATTTACGCTTAACATTTTCTCAAACCATCAATTTTAGACAATTTACATTAATATCAAATTACATATATTACATACATTACAATGAAATCCAATTTAATTTTCATCATCTTCGTGTAATTCATCTTCTTCCAAAGATAATAGATTACAACGAAATTCATCTACTCTTTGAGCATCGTCAATTTCAAAATCAATGTACTCAATTGGATGATTTCCATCAATTAGGCCATCAACAGTGATCTCTTCGACTGTTTCTGTCACTGCATCATCCTCAGTTTGTTGCAAAATGACAAGCTTAGTGTCTTTAAATTTCCCTTGAACACGATTCCTCGGATTAACTTTTATTAATGATAACCACACTTTTCGAGGACGTTTAGGATTTGGGTAGGGCAAAAAACACACTTGATCAGCTTGAGACGCTGCAATATAATTAAAATAAAAGTTACGATTTTGTAATTTTAATAAGCAGAACAACCATTTGGCCACTATTGTATAGGTGTCAAATTCGTACCTAATATGTAGGGTTCATTCCTGTTTCTGTATTTCCCAGTTTTTAGCACGTCGACAATGCCTCCCGCACTTGTTCGAGTTCCTCTCCCGAGTGTAGGGTCATGCCATTTACAATAGAAAAGTAAGTACTACTTTCAAATTCATATATCCTATATATTGGATCTCAATGATTTTCTTAATGGTCCCATAGAAATCATCCTCCTTGGCCGCTTCAGAATAATTTTGGCCTCGTACACATATCTCATAATTCATTGTTTTTTTTTTCCCGTAAGGCTTCGTATGAAACACATACCCTCTTGTAAAATACATAGGCCATGACCTAATCTTAGTTTCAGGACCGTTCGCTATATCTCGAACCCACATTGGAAAATTTTCGCGAGTTTTCATTGCCTCCACCTATGTAAACATAGAATATAATAGCAAAAATAATTATAGTTGAATAGAAATATTATTTTAATAATTAAGTCAGTATGAATACATACATATTGGCGGACCCAAATATGAAATTCATCATCTCTTTTTGCTACAACTTCATCATTGGTAAGTCTCGGATTATCTTTTCGAATTTCTGCATCCACCAAACTGTACGTTCGCAATAATTGATTACAAATAAAAAAAGTGATGAAAAATATATACAGCTCTTATATTAAATTTAGAAATCAAGTAATTTACCTTTCAACCGGTCGGAAATATTCACAATTACGTAAAATGTATGAATGTGCGCACTTGTAATCGTTCTCGGTAAACCAACACTCTCTACATTTTCCACTAGGACGACCTGCTTCGGTAAAGATATATGGTACCTCTACAGCGTAGATAGGTACTTCACCTTCATCATACCGATTTCTGCTGCAAAAATTATCGATAATAACAGTTCATATATTACCTTTAAAAAAGCACAGTTTTTATATATGTCAAAACTAACGCAATTATTACCTTCTTCTGCTAGGTGTTGAAATATGATAGGCAAGGTAGTGCTCTGAGAAATAAGAAATCTCATCATTTATGTACGATTCAACAATCGATGCTGCTGGATATGTGACGCCCGTGAACCATTTTTGAGGAAATGGAGGGGCTGTCGATCGACAGGGCTCTTTAGGGCTGTCGATCGACAGAGCTATGAAGGGCTGTCGATCGACAGGGTCCTTAAGGGCTGTCGATCGACAGGTACCTGAATTGGTCGGTTTTCTGGTTCGATTTAAGTCGTTCAATTGGACCGGGCCTGTTTGAGGAAACCCTAGGGCTTCATATTTAAGTCTTTTTGGCCGCATTTGAGCGAACCAAGCCTCAAAAATCAGCAGAGAAAGAGTTGAGAGGAGTTCTCTTGTTTCTGTTTGGGTTTTTGAGTTAGGGTTTCGTTCTTGATCGTTTTGGAGAGGAATTTCGTGGGGATTGTCGTGGATTCTGTGTCTAGCTTTAATACTATCAGATTCTATCCGAAAATCTAAGGTGAGTGCGTGACCATGGCTTCTGGGCCGGTGGATTCGTTAGGATTGTGTGGTGGTAGGTTATGAATTGATTGATTGATCTTGTTTGTGTTGAATCAGACTGTGATTTGTATTTGGATTGTATGGATTGTGATTTTCGTGCAGGTTTCGTGTCATCACAGAGGAGGAAATTGAACCGAGAGGATAATGATCGATTTCCCATGAATCTGCGATGGCCTGTCGATCGACAACCACTAGGTTTGTCGATCGACAGGACAACACGAGAGCTGTCGATCGACACCTATTGGTTGTGTCGATCGACAGGTGATCGAGGAGCTGTCGATCGACACCTAGAGGTTGTGTCGATCGACAGGGTCTTCTGGAGCTGTCGATCGACAGACACCGTGGGTGTGTCAATCGACAGGTGTGCACAGGGGTGTCGATCGACACCTAGAGGTAGTTTCGATCGACAGGCCGCCTGTCTGGACTGTGGTTGAGCCATTGTTGTGATTGTGTGATTGTTTGATGCGTGTTTGCCTGAGCGGATCCATCGCGTCTGAGTGCGCAGTCGTAGATGGGATGACCGTCTCACTGGGTATTTGTGATAATACTCACGCATCTCTTTTTTTCCATGTGATGCAGGTAAAGGCAAATTGTGATGTGGAATCACGGCTAAGAAGAGGGAGATGATCTAGGGTCTCGAGTTGGGTGTTTTCTGTTGTTTACATTTTCGTTTTAGAACGGCTGTTAGGTTGCTGGTTTTTGTGGAACCTTTTGATTCAGAAATTGTTGTTGAACCGGTTTAGCTATTTTAATGGAATTTGATTGATTGGTTTAATTGTTTAAGTTATCCGCTGTTATTGTATTGTTGCTTGGTTGTTGAGGATATCATTTATGGGAATGCTAGTCCGAGACCAAGGGTTTATTTTTTTTTTTAACGGGTCGGGTCGTTTCAGGATATCTTTTGTTCTTCGCTTTGCCTTTCAAATGTTTAATAAATCTTTCGAAAGGATACATCCACCTATATTGCACATGACCACCAAGCTCGGCTTCGTATGGCATGTGTATAGGTAGGTGCTCCATTACATCGAAGAAAGAAGGTGGGAAGATTTTTCCAAGTTACAAAGTATCATCACAATGTCCTTTTTCAAAATTTCGACGCGACTTTGATCCAATGATCTGCTGCTTAGATCACAGAAAAATGCTCTAATTTCTAAAAATAACATTTATGTGTTAATTAGTAATGTTTAAAATGATAAAATAATAACATGATCGAGGAAATTTTTAATATCTATATATACCTGCCACTGCTTGGTGCACGTTTTGAGGGAGAAGTTCTACAAATACGATTGGAAGAAGGCATTCCATAAAGACATGTCAGTCGTGGCTTTTCATTCCAGAAAATTTACCCCCATTGATGTATGTACAGCTTCCTAAGTCAACGACATACCCATCTGGAAATCTTACCTCATTTTTCACCCATTGTAGTAATGCATCTTTTGCTTTTGTACTTAATCTCCAAATTGGAAATGGGGCCCGACCATGATCACCGACATGCAAATCTTTCCGATTACAATATTTTTCAATATCTAGCCTTGATTTTAAATTGTCTTTCGATATGTCTTTCACATTCATAATCGTATACATGAGGTTATCGAAAAAATTCTTCTCGATATGCATCATATCTAGACAGTATCGTAGATCAAGGTCGATCCAGTACGGTAGCTCCCAAAAAATGCTTTCTTTATGCCAGTTATGCCAATTTCCGTAGCCCTTCGGTTTTCTTTCATGGCCATTTCCACCAACGTTAGAAGTTTTTGGCGCTTGCGCATTCCGTATACGGTGGAGTACTTGTACTCCAGTTAACAATGTTGGTGGATCCTCGTTCATTGCGTTCTTCCCATTCAAAAAGTTAACTTTGTTCTTTCGTAAATGATGTTGTTCCGGCAAAAACCTTATGTGACAGTCGAACCAACAAGACTTTCTTTCAGCCTTCAATTGAACTGAATTTGTATCATCCATAGAAATAGGACATGATAATTTCCCATGCGTTGTCCATCCCGATAACATCCCATATGCCGGAAAAATCACTTATCGTCCACAACAGAACAACTTTAAGATTGAAGTTTTGATGTAGTGAATTATCATACGCCTCAACTCCGTTATACCATAACTCTTTTAACTCTTCAATCAGGGGTTGAAGGAAAACATCAAGGTTGGCTCGTGGATGATTTGGTCCCGAGTTCAAAATGGTAAGAAACAAGTACTCTCTTTCCATGCACATTCCTGGGGGTAAGTTATAGGGTGTCAGGATTACCGGCCACAACGAATACTTTTTTGACATACCAAAAGGATTGAAACCTGCAGTACATAATCCCAAATAAACATTTCGCGTTTCCTCCTCAAAACTCGGATACTTTTCATTGAAATTCTTCCACTCCGTCGCATCTGATGGATGACACATTACTCCATCTTCGGACTCATGCTCAGCATGCCACCTTATCGATTCTATCATCTTCTCCGATTGGTACATCCTCTTCAATCTATCAGTGATTGGTAGATACCACATCTTGCTGAACGGTATTTTCGTTCGCCCTTGACTTTCCTTATATCTTGGTTTTTCACAAAACCTATAATGCTCCAACGCTGCATCGTCTTTCCAGAAGAGCATACAGTTATCTACGCATACATCGTATGTATGGTACGGCATGCCTATTTATTGCATCAACTTTTTCGTCTCGTAGTATGAACCAGTGGCCTGATTAGGCTGTGGTAAATACTCCGTAAACGTTTTCGCCGAATCATCGATGCAAATTTCAGATGAATTATGGTTTGCCTTGTTGTTCATTAACCTCGCAGCTACTGATAACTGTGAATGACCTTCTTGACAATCTTCATACAATGGCGTGTTTGCAGCTTCTAACAAGTCGTAGAATTGTTTCGCCTTATGGGTAGGTTCTTCATAAACATGATCATTTCCACTATGACCATGTTCATCATAATGATCATTATGATCATGAAAATCATTTAATGGTGTAGAACTAGGAAATGCATCATGGACCATCCCAGAATAAACATTCTTACCATAGTAATTAATTGGTTCATTAATATCACTACTATAATCATCATTTACGTAATGGCTACTACTAGGTGCTCCCCCAGCTACATTGGAATCTTCCCCATGTTGGGTCCAAACATAATAATCTTCCATAAAACCACGTTGATGCAAATGGTCCGAAACAGTTTTAATAGGTTTCATATTACGAGAAGTTTTACATATCGAACAAAGACAATATAACTTACCATTACTGCTAATAGCCAAGGGCTGGCCACTTGCAAAATTTATAAATTCCTTGACGCCCTCCAAAAACTCAGTTGACAGATTATATGTTTGCGGATCGATCCTTCGATACATCCAATCTCTAGATGAATTCCACATGATTTTTTTCTTGGAAAATCTTTTTAAAAAGTTTTTTTATGAATGAAGAAAAGAGAGCTCGATGAATGAGGAAGAAAGAGAGCTCGATGGTTATATATATAGGAAAATATTTCCCACTACTTTCCCATGCTGAAAAAGAGTCACAAATTTGCGACGCTTTTATGACTCTTTTGTGACTCATTTTTGACGCTTTTGTGACTACATAGAAAAGTAGGTGGCCAACCTTCTTCTCTTATTTATCACGTGTCACCTACTTTTCTCCCTTGCCGACATCGTTGTCGACACAGCTTTAGTGACTACTTTGCCACTAATTTGCTACGCGAGATAATGGTAACAAAAGCGTCACAAATTTGCGACTGCTTTGCGACGCTTTTTAGTGACTCTGATGATTGTCGCAATGTAGTCGCTAATTTGCGACTGTACCTTTGTTAGGCACAAAACCATCACTAATTTACGACTACTTTGCTACACACCGTTGTAGTCGTAAATTAGTGACAGATTTGCAACTAACGTTTCTGTAGTCACTAATGAGTTGCAAAGACGTCACAAATCAGTCACAAAATTTAGTGACGGAATAATCAGTTACAACAGGTAGTCACTAATTAACTGTTTTTTTGTAGTGTTCGTCGCGTGTCAGAAACACGCACCAAGAAAGTTAGTCCCCCCAAACGAGTATTCTTCGGCTACCGTCGTATACCTGTTCATGCAATGGGATATGGATGCGGTCGATTCGCTGGTAACGTCACGTAGAAAAATGAATATCTTAGTAATGATGGATGACTTCACTAAGTGGGTGGAAGCCGAGACCTATCCTCAAATCACCAGATCTGATGTCGAAAGATTTGTTTGGAAAAATATCATCTACCGGCATGGAGTCCCTTATGAAATCGTAACAAACAATGGTTCGAACCTTATGTGTGAAGTCTTCACAAAGTTTTGACTACGAAAACCATCTACTACCCTCAAGGGAATGGACAGGTGGAGTCGACCAATAAGACGCTGGTAGTCGGAATAAAGAAGCGCATAGGTGAAAAGAAGGGAACTTGGGCATACGAACTCCCCAGGGTGCTTTGGGCTCATCGAACCACGCCTTGACGCTCGACAGGACAAAATCGTTTCCTTTTGAACTTTGTAATGGAAGTGTTAGCACCTGGCAAAGCTCATATTCGACAGCACATAGAGAGTCTTGATGACTCTAAACGCCGAGATAAACGGACGAAGAATTTGCAAACATCTTGACGACCTCGAAGAAACCAGAGACAATGCCATGTTGAAAATACAGAATTATCAACAGCTCGCCGCAAAGTACTACAACAAGAAGGTACACAATTGATTTTTCGATATAGGCAGCCTCGTTCTCAAAGGACCAAGTGGGAAGGACCATATCAGGTCTCAAAGGTAATGAAACCTGGAGTGTACGAACTTCTCAAGATGGATGGAACTGAAATCTAGAATTCTTGGAACGGTTGAAACCTCAAATGATATTATTACTAAAGTAATAACTAAAAAAAAGTAGTTTACATCGTTTGAACGAGTTCACTGTGTTAAACTACGAGTGACTTGATATATTCTTTTAAAAAGAGGATACGTAGACAGCTTATTTTTTAGAGAAATTGGCACCAATAATAGGGTTTATGCCAATAATTAAGAATCTAATAGTACATAAAAAATAATTAGGTGAATAACATTCAGATCATATAAAATATCTATAATACCCTTAATTCATTTACATCTTTTATTAAAAAAAAAAATGAAATTATAACAAATATTCAAAAAAGGAAAATCCTAATCTAATTTCTTTATTCTTCTTCTTCCACCATCGTCTCCTTCTTCTTCCCAATTGCCGTTCTTTTTCTTCATCTTTCTTCTTCTTCTTTTTCTCTTCTTCTTCTTTTTTTCTTTGTTCTTACACAAATATATCAAATATATATATATATATATATATATATATATATATATATATATATATATATCTCGTGATCTACAAAACCAATTCTCGATCACTTTGTTTTGTATCAAAGTCATGGATTCAAAAAATTCCAATCATAGATTAAGATGATGTGTTTTTTTCCTCAGTTAAACTCCACACTATCGTTGTCTCTTTTCGCTCAATTTGAACCGATGTTGGAGATGATTAATATAGTTAACTATGTTCAAAAATCAGGTAACTAACTTTTTTTAATATAATTGCTAACGATATATATTATTTTTTTAGTTATATAATTATAATAGGTAACTACATTATGAAAAAAGTTAACTATGTTTATTCAAAGAAGTAACTATTACAACATTCATGTAGTCAATTATGTTGTGAAATCACAACTATGATATGAAAATAGTTAACTATACTTTTAAATTGATAATTATATTCTAAAAAATAATAGTTAACAAAATAGTACGAGATAGTTAGTTATCTTTTGAGATCAATAAAATATGTAGTTTCGACAATAGTTAACTATATATTAAAATAGTTAGCTATTATAGTTAACTATATATATTAAAATATGATCTTTGTTGTTTTTTCTCATCCAATTTTATTTTGTTTGCAAGCTAGTTTACTACTTTACGTGTATTATTTTAGAGACAAAGAAGTCAATTTTTAAGAGAATATTTTTGGGGATTTTGTTTTTAATACTTACCTTAATTTAATTATATGAGTAATTTTGTCCTCTACCTATTTTTTTCTCTCTACTATGTACCTAATTTTATTTTTTGATATGTTAGTTACCTAATTTTCTCTCCTAAACATGTTATTCAGCTAATTAACCCTACTTTTTAATAAAAGTCTAAGTGCAGTTACACACCAATAATAATAATAAATCTTTTTGAAAATATTATGGTTTATACCAAAGGTTTACTTTAGAAAATATTCTACTGTTGATTAAAAACTCAGTCTGATTAGCTCGAGAATTTAATACGCAACCTTATAAAACAAAAAAACTCTATACGATCCACTCGTCTAGTGTCACGCATTAGAACCTTGGCCAGGTATCCGATCAACGGGTTTCTCATAAATGTTGTGGTGAAATAATCCACAAACTATAATAAACCGGAGCCAGGTCCGCACCTCGCGCTTATGACAACCAAGTAAATTACACGCCGACTTTTGATTGCATACTGAAGTTGCGTCCTAAGGCAAAAGTTGAGGCAAGCCAAAGCACTAGTTCTTTGCACTCTCAGACCCCAAACCGAGCATGCCTCGTACCTAGGTACAGATTCTAAGAACTGACACCGAGCTGGTCATCAGCGGAGTCTTGGAGGAATCTTGCTTCTAATAAGCCGAACTACATAGTTCGCAACCATTAAAGAGTCTTCTGAAAGTAATCTTAGTGTACAAAGCCGAGCTCCATAGTTCGTAACCATTTAAGGGTTCTTATGAAAACAATCATAAAGTGTTTTAATAAGCCGATTTCCCATGAGCTCGTGATCACTCAAGTTTCTTAAGAAGCGATAAGGTGTTAATAAGATCAAGTTCATGCTTCGCAAAAATATAAGTCGAATTTAAAAATTTGGAAAAAATTAAGAATTCTTTATGAATTTCGAGCTCGGAGCTCGATGATAGATAAAATAAAAGTTCTGAAGCGAGCTCTTTAACAAAAATTGTTTATTCTTTAGATTACAAAAGTTCCAAAACGAGCTAAATCTTACGCAAGATTTTAAACATAAATTGTTTATTCCTTAGAAGGATTACAAAAGTTCCAAAGCGAACTAAAACTTATACAAGATTCTAAACCAAAATCTGAAAGTTCCGAAGCGAGTTGAAATCTTGTACAAGATCTTGCAATGATGCAACCACTAACTCGTTGAACAGCAACATAGTGACACTAGAGATCCTAATCGAAAGGACGGACCTCGTTGTCGAAGTAACAACCGCGGCAATAAAAGGGTGCCGAGGTGTTGGGTCAACATAAGGCTTTGAAAGTAGCCGCTCCAATAGATTGGAAGTAGCCACTCCAATATTCTTCTGAGGACCACAACACCTCAATCGGGGATTGTTATTCCCGAGCCTCCAACCAACCACTTTAAAGTCAACTTCAGTTCGGTTGCGATACATGAATGGGTGTCGGACTAACCGAACAAGAAGAAGTTGACTGTTGGCGTGGAAATATGATCCCTGACATGACGGTTTTTTGGGAATATGATCTCTGACATGAGTAAAACATTGAATCGTCACCATCTTTCGAAAGATTACGTAAACGATTCAAATCGATCTCCTCGTACGAAGGAATTGATAAAGAAAATTCATTATTCCTCGGCTGGAATAATAGATGGAAAGCGATTTCACTACCTCGGTCTTGCTTTAGAAAGAAGAGGACATTTATCATGTTTGAAAGTGTGTATATTATGAAGGATTTGACGTCATATTTAAAACGGAAAGTGGGAAGAATTTCAAACAAAAAGAAAATGCCTTAGAAATAGTTTTCGATCGCCGCTAGGTTACCCAATTCTGAAATGCCATGTGTCAAGTAAGAAGAATTTGTGTAAATATTTCGCGAAAATTATGCCCAAAATCACAACTTCCTAAGTGCAACTGGCGCGTCGGACATCACTTCAAGAGCGGATGGTCCAGGTCAAACCACGTGTCAAGACAAGTTTTTGAGATCGACTCGAGATCTGAGTTGGACAAATCTTCCTCAGTACGTTTCGGCCGAGCTTACTGAAGTAATAATCGCCAAACTCGGGGGTAAGGGGACTAGTTTGTGGTATCGGGTTGAGCACCCATTACCATACACGACTCATATTCGACCTAACACGGAGTTGTAAGGATAGCTCGGAGGATGGGCCAGTGAGGATCCATTAGCAACGTCTAGACCCGCTAAGGAGCATCGACCGACCTAGGCAAATAAAAGCGAATCGGAGGACTTAGCTCGGATAAAAGGAAATACTTAGAATTAAGTACTTGTATAAATACTTGATGTATTCCTAAAAAACGAGGACATTGCCTTCAATAGAGAATTATATACACATCTTCTTACGTCTATTTTTCCTTGTGATTTTACGCTTAAACCTAGTTCCTCTATTCTTTGGACCGATCTAGGATTGTTGCTCAATACGGTATCACCACTAGGCGTCGGTCGACATTCTGGCATGGTGTCGGTCGACACCCTTGACTGGTGTCGATTGACACCCCACATACCTGGTACTGGTGTCGCTCAACACTGCCTCTAGGTATCGATCGACACCTCACCACATGACACTAGTTTCGGTCAACACCCTCACCTGGTGTGTCGATCCACACCAGCCGCAGGTTTTCCAGAATCGAACCTTCTCCCCTCTTGTCCGATTCCGAGCCTACTCAATCACACAAACCAGCAATGAAACGTCAACAACCACACAACCCTAGCAACACAACACGAAAATCACCGATCTAATGATTGATCACACACAAACCTATCACCATGAATCTCTAACGATCCATCGACCCAAATAAGCCATGGTCACACACTCACCTTACATTTAGATAAAAAACGATGGGACTGCGACAAGAACAAGATTAGCCTTTGATCACAACTAAAAGCCACGAAATCCACCTCCCTTTTCTACTCCCAAAACGCACAATCGAACCTCCTTTTCTAATACAATTGAAACCTCACAAAAGGAACTCTCTGGGAACAATAAAACTCTCTGGGAATGTTTATTCTGATGTTTGCCTCTTTTCTCTCTCAGAAAACTCGACCAAACAACTTATAAACGCAACCCTCGGGTTTCCTTAACCCGAACCGGCCAAACTGTACAATTAAAATCGAACTGGAAAACCGAACCAACAATGGTGTTGATCGACCCTACTTTCTTGCGTCAATCAAAACCTCTTCCAAATTTCTAAAATTTTGTTCACGGGCGTTGCAATTCTCCTCCACTAACCCGGATTTGACCTCGAATCCTGAAACACTACCACCACGGCCCACATATGACCCACTCGGTCAGCCACACCAGAGATCAACATCTCCTAGGCCCCTTTGAGGTTCACATCATGTCCTATGCTTATAGCCCCGTTAGAGACATTGATCGCTCATAACTCATAACTACACGACTCCACTCTCGGGATCGTTACTCCTCGAGCTCTCGGTGCCTTATACCACTTTCACCTTCACGACCATCGTCCATCAAGCTATCAGTATCAACTATCTCCATACCCCTCACACTCTCAGGACACACAATCTTTCAAGCTCTTAGTATGCAGAACACTATTCCCCTGAGAGAACCACCATCTCTCAAAGATCTGCAGGAGAACACTATCTCCCAGAGAGAACCACCATCTCTCACTAAGTTATGCGAGGAAATACTTATCCCCAAACGAAACCAATTCTTAACGTCTATATATGCATCTCTAACCGGAACTACCCCACATGGTCTGTACATGATACTCCCACACTCTGGGATACAATCTCAACTATGACCAATACTCAAGTCATCTGGACAACCCATCACACAGGGTGTCCCGCTAGAGTCTCTCTAAAATAGACAAGTTCTAACCACCATAAAACTTCTATTTCGAGATTCTCTACCCACAACTCATGACAACCACAACCATAACATAAGAAAAACTCATGACTACCACATTCATAACATAAGAAATATCATCTTATAAATCTAGAAAAATGTCATAATCATGAAAACTCAAATGAAAATACATAATCCAAAACAACATCACCACACATGGTGAAATACAATTAAACCAAAACTGGAAACTATGAAAAACAAGTTCATTCCTCGGCTTGCTTCTCAAACCACTTCTTGAACCTTATCTTCATCTTAGCCTCTGGTTCCCAAGTCTCCTCCTCAACACCGTCACAGTCCCACAAGACTCTCAGCAACGACACCTTCTTCCGGTGCAGAACCTTGACTCTCCTCTCAAGGATCCTCACTGGTCTCATCTCACCAGTCATGTTAGGATGAAGATCGGCAAGAATCCTCACCACTACCTGCTCTGATTGATGTAGTCACTTCCTCAACATTGACACATGGAACACCTTATGAAACTTCTTCATAATCGGTGGTAGCTCCAAATAATTAGCAACTGATCCCACACGCTCCACCACTCGAACGGCCCCTTAAACCTCAGACTCAGCTTATCCTCTGAAATGGATCTGTTACCCCGCAACATAGCCATCTTAAGATACACTCTATGTCCCACCTCAAACTCCAACTCTTTTCTCCTCTTATCAGCATAAGTTTTCTGTCAATGTTGAGCCTCTTTCATGTTCAGCTTCAAAACACAAATCCTCTATGTTGTTTCCTGAACGAAATCTGGACCATAAATACTCCTCTCCCCTACTTGGGTCCAGCATAAAGGTGTATGACATGGCCTCCCTTACAAAGCCTCAAAAGGAGTCATACCAATACTCGCTTTATAACTGTTATTATAAGCAAACTACACCAAGCTCAAGTGATCCACCCAATGACCACCCCAATCAAGAACACACATCCTCAACAAGTCCTCGAGTGTATGAATCGTCCTCTCAGACTGCCCATCCATTTGAGGATTAAAAGTCGTACTCATATGCATATTAGTGCCCATCTCAGCCTAAAAAGCTCTCCATAACTCAGAAGCAAACATGGGATCTCTGTCTGACACTATACTCGCTAGCGCTCCATGCAGCCTCACTATCTCTTTACAATTTTCTTAGCCAAAACCGTTGCGCCATCGGTCTTTTTATTGGCCAGAAAATATGCTGACTTAGTCAAACGATCCACAATTACCTAGATAGCATCATGAGTACGCGAAACTGGCAATCCTACCACAAAATCCATGGTAATCATATTCCAATTCTACTATGGAATGGGTAAACTCTGTAACAGACCACTCGGAACCTGATGCTCGGCCTTCACCAACTAGCAAATATCGCAAGATGCAACCCAATTAACAACATCCTTCGTCATCCCAACCCAGTGATATTACCTTTTCAAATCACGATACATCTTAGTCGCTCCCGGATGAATAGAAAACATGCTATCATGAGCCTCTCTCAGAATCTCATGCCTCAAATCCTCATCCTTAGGCACACAATTACTCGCCGTGCACTAAGATAGTCCCATTAGCAGAAACCTAATACTCAGAACCAGCAACCACTACAAGAAATATGAGTATTCTTAGCGTACGAAAAACGCTATATAACGATACTATAGCGTTATGAAAAGCGCTATATTAGGACCTGTCATCTTAGGTCCGACACTTTAGATTGCGCTTTTATAAACTGCTAACATATTTTTATTTAATATAGCGTTTCTTCTTATGTAATGGTATATAAATACAATAACAGTTAATTATTGTTATTAATTAAGTTATTGGAAATAATTTTTATAATTCGTTCTAATAATTGATACTCCCTCCGTTCTTTTTTGTTTGATGTTTTAGAGTGATTTTTTTGTTTTATTTAGACTGATGTTTTCAATTGTCTTAAAGCCAAATAAACTAATTAGCTAACAAGTCTAAACATAACCACACAAAGAAACGAAACAAACCCCTGGAAAAAAAAACTAGATTTTTAATGACGAGACTTGTACCTATGAAGAAGACTGAATGGAAACTAACTCGACTTCAACTAGAAATCAAAAGATATTGAACTGTGGCTACTCAATCATTGTCTCCATCGGAATTATCGAAGTCGCAGACGATAGACTCAATTTTCACCACTCTCCAGAAATTTATAACGAAGATCCATCTCTGCATAGCTCTCTTCTCCATCAAATCGATAATATTATCGATCTCCCTCTATTAAGCCACAAAACCTGATGAGTTATCTAAGTCTCTCTCCGCCCTCCCAAGACCCGCGAACCAAAACTAGAAACAAAATAAAGAAATAAAATTCTGAGCAAAAATTTAGAGAGTTGAAGAAGATTGAAAAAGATAAACAAGAATTAAATCATACTCTCTTATTTTCCCAAAAACCTTAATAGATCTGTCGTAAAGAAAAAGTGAGAAATGACGACTTGTGTTCTTTGCCTTTGTCGGCAGAGAAAGAAAATAGAGGTTGAGTTGAGATTGTAAAGGTTCAACGGACCAGATTGGTTCTTCAATATTTGAACGGACAATATTAATATGTATTTTGTATCTTATTATGTTTGAGAACATTAATTACTTTTTTTCCTAGTATGAAACAAACAACTTAGTATGAAACAAACAATAGTAATTTATTTATTTTTGAAAATAAAACAAACAAACAAACAATAGTAAAATTAGGAACAACTATATTTCAAACCTTATACTCCCTAAACCTCTTATGCTCTAGACTCTAAATCAAAGATCATGACTTCTCTTTTTTATTTTGTAAATTTTAATTCTTAGTTATGTATAGTTAATGTTTTTTACTTGTTTTGGATAGCAATAAATATATTTAAAAGAAAAATGCTCAATCAAAATCATGAAAACGGAAGATCTATTACAAAGATTCAAGTACTTGGAAGATAAATTCATACATAAGTTTACTAAATTGTGCCACAGCACAAAAGAGACTTCTTCTTGATTCCCTTTTTTGGTTTTGCTCGTAAGAAAATCACAAACAAAAACGCTGAAGATTCTTTCTTTTATTGATTGTAACTCATCACAGCTTATAACATGTATGAAAGAGATGGTCATGAACCAACACCACCAGAAGCTCTTAACGTCCATCAGAAAGTCCTACAACTTCCACATATTACTGATCTTAATCTTTTTGTCCCTGTAAACGACAACAAAACCATTATAAAGATCTCCTCAAGTATCATAAAAGCTGAAACTTGGTTTGAAACATATGTCCTTTCTCGTTACTCTTGCACTAAAATCACCATCATTGTTGTCTTTTATCATGATTCTTGTCAAATTACCCAACACAAACAAAACTTTGATCTTGTCATGTCTTCTTTTGCTATCACAGGAAGTCTTGAGCAGACATCAAAGTCTCTTCTGGCTTCTTTTACCAATGCTTAACACAACCTACAAGACTAGAATCAAGATTCTGCAAAGTCAAAACAACATGAACTCTCAGAATCATTAAAATTTAAAACACAACGCAATTTTAAATGAATTTTTGTCAATTGAAACATCTTTCTTGTATTGTCGAAAATCCAATTGCAAACAACATTCAAATACACAATACCATCAGAAATAATCGATTCAACTCCAACAAACATCAATCCAAAACCTAAATTGACAGTACACTACCAATTTCTTAAGAACAAAAATGTCACGTATATATATACTAACTTACACAATGATAAAATCTGCAAAGAAAAGAACCTTGAAGCTTCACTACTTCTAGAATAAGCAAGGGTTATCTGCAAAATAAAAAAATTCACAATTAAAACACCACAACTCTGTTACTTCTATGTGTGAAATTAAACTACATCAAAACCAATCAAATATATATATATATATATATCAATTCGATACATGCTACTTAAAGAGGAATTAAATTTTATCAACCACAATCTTCATATCAAGATCACAAATTGAAACTAAAATCACAAATTGAAACTAAAAATCACAAATTGATCATACACCTAAACAAAGAACAAACTAATCGATAGATTCATCCTAGACATGCAAGTTAAACTTTGATTTTATATGATGAACAAAAACCCAAACACAATTTCATCACATTCAATATCCACGTTTTGTAGAGCAATGAAGAAGACAACAAATACATATAATTTCTTGTAGATCGAGACATAAGTTAATGATGGAAACTGAGGCAGAGATCGAACCTGAGATTGCGAGAAATAGAGGTTGAAAGTGAGAGATCTATGGGCTGAGACGAAGACCGACAGAGATGAACTGAATTGCACTAACCTTGGCAGAACAGCACGACGATTGCAAGAGATCGACACAGGTCGTGAGAGGAATCGGAAGAGGATTCAGCATATCAAGACATGATAGTGAAGGAAACGAGAGATTGAGAGAGATAGTTAAAAGAATACAAAGATTGAGAGACGGAGTGTAACGAATCGAAAGAGAGGATTCGAGAGAGAGAAGAGAGAAAATGAGATTTGTTTTGGGTTTTTTAATATCTAAAATTAACTTGGTATTGTTTTCATTTTTTAATTGGGCGGGCAATGAAATTTTTATTCCCGGTTAATCCTACCATTGCGTTTAACAGGGTATAGGTGTTGTATAATAGCAAAATGAAAACCAAAAAATTAAGCGCCACACCAATTGTTTTACCCGCTCATCGTAACATAGCATTTTAAATTCACAAACGCTATGAAAAAGTCATGCATATGTCTACCATAGCATATACACTAAAAACGCTATTTTAAAGTGCTATTAATATCCATTTTTCCTGTAGTGCTAAGTCATCAATTGAACATCAAAGGAGATTGAATCCTAACTTGAAGGAAGTAGTTAAAAAAGAGATTTTGAAGTTGCTTAAGGCGGAATCATCTATGCTATCTCGGATAGTCCATGGATATCTCCGGTCCACGTTGTTCCTAAAAAAGGCGGCGTAACGGTTATTAAAAATGATAAAGATGAGTTGATACCAACAAGGGTACATAGGATATGCATTGACTATCGAAAATTGAATTCGTCTAGTAGAAAAAATCACTTCCTTTACCATTCATTGATCAAATGCTTGAACGTTTAGCTAATCATTCTCATTATTGCTTTCTAGATGGATATTCAGTTTTCTTTCAAATTCCCATACATCCCCAAGATCAAGAGAAGACGACTTTTACATGTCCTTATGGTACCTATGCATATCGTAGAATGCCATTTAGATTATGAATGCACCATCGACTTTTCAACGGTGTATGATGTCGATCTTCTTGGATCTAATAGATGATATAATGGAGGTCTTCATGGACGACTTCTTCGTCTATGGGAACTCTTTTGGTGGTTGTTTGGCTAATCTTTGCAAGGTACTCAAGAGATGTGAGGAGAAGAATTTGGTCCTAAATTGGGAGAAATGTCATTTCATGGTTAAGGACGGTATAGTCCTTGGTCACAAGATATCGGAGAAGGGTATTGAGGTTGACAAGGCCAAGATAGAGGTGATGAGAGTCTTGAGCCTCCATCAACAATTAAAGGTATAAGGAGTGTCCACGTCATGCGGATTTCTATAGACGGTTTATCAAGGATTTCTCGAACGTTGCAAGACCATTGACAAGACTTTTGTGTAAGGATACTCCATTTGAGTTTGATGAGGAATGTCATGAAGCAGTTTTGAAGCTAAAGCATGCTCTAGTGAGCGCACCAATAGTCGAGATTATGTGTGATGCTAGTGACTATGCGGTTGGAGCGGTTTTGGGTCAAAAAAAGGATAATAAGCTTCACGTTATCCACTATGCAAGTAGAACACTTGATGATGCTCAAATCAAGTATGCAACCACAAAAAATGAACTTTTAGCTATCGTCTTTGCTTTTGAGAAATTTCGGTCATACTTGGTTGGATCAAAAGTTATAGTGCTCACGGATCACGCGGCTCTACGCTATCTCTTAGCCAAGAAAGACGCTAAGCCGAGATTGTTGAGATGGATTCTACTACTTCGAGAGTTTGATCTTGAGATCAAAGACAAGAAAGGTATTGAGAATGGAGTTGCGGATCACTTGTCTAGAATTAGGATCGAAGATGGAGTTCTCCTAGATGACCAACTTCCCGAAGAGCATATAAACACTATTAAGGCACTTTACTTGAGAAATGAATGTCTAGATGAGCTTATCACGGTAACTACCATCAAGGAAAACGAGAAAGAGCCTTGGTATGCGGATATTGTCAACTACTTGACACTAGGAGTCTCACCGCCGAGTCTGAGCCGGGAAATAGGAAGAGATTATTTAAACAACTCAAGTACTACTATTGGGATGAGCCATACCTATACCGACAAGGAAAGGACAAGTTATTTAGAAGATGTGTAGCGGAAGAAAAAACTCCTAAACCCTAAACCCTAAACCCTAAACCCTAAACCCTAAACCCTAAACCCTAAACCCTAATTGTTACGGTTCGGCATATGGTGGACACTTTGCAACCTTTAAGACGGTTTCAAAGATCCTACAAGCGGGTTTTTGGTGGCCAACGGTTTTCAAAGATACCAATGAGTACATCTCTAGATGCGATCCTTGTCAAAAGGTGGGTACCTTGAGTAGAAGGCATGAAATGCCACAAAGTGGGATTCTAGAAGTTGAACTATTCGATGTGTGGGGATTCGACTTCATGGGACCTTTCCCTTCATCGTATGGAAACAAATACATTTTGGTAGCGATCGACGATGTCTCTAAATGAGTCGAAGCCATAGCTAGTCCGACCAACGATGCAAGTGTTGTAGTTAAGTTATTCAAGAAGATCATATTTCTACGTTTTGGAGTTCCGCGGGTGGTGATAAGCGATGGTAGAACACATTTCTTCAACAATGTTTTCGAAGGATTGTTAAAGAAGTATGGTGTTAAGCATAAAGTAGCAACGCCTTACCATCCACAAACCTCGGGTCAAGTTGAAGTTTCTAACCGTCAAATTAAGGCTATTCTCGAGAAGATGGTTAGCAAAACTCGAAAGGATTGGGCAAACAAGCTAGACAATGCATTATGGACGCCCATTGGAACAACGCCTTTCAATCTTCCATATGGAAAGTCTTGTCACCTACCGGTTGAGTTGGAATACAAAGCTTTATGGGCTACCAAGTTGCTTAACTTTGATATAAAGACAGGTACCGAGAAGCGAATGATACGACTTGAGGAGTTAGAAGAGATAAGGCTCGATGCTTATGAGAATTCGAAGACTTACAAAGAGCGGACAAAAGATTTTCATGACAAGAGGATATTAAGACGCGATTTCAAGCCGGGAGATCAAGTTCTACTATTCAACTCGCATTTGAGATTATTTCCCGAGAAACTCAAGTCAAGATGGTCGGGTCATTTTACCATAAACGAGGTAAAACCTTATGGCGCTATTGTGTTAGATAACAAGTCTGGGGGAGATTTCACGGTTAATGGTCAACGATGCAAGCTCTACCACGTGAATGTCCAGATAGAGGAGGATGTTAAAATTCTTCTCTCGGAACCTAATGAAGCCTAGGGAGCTATAACCGTCAAGCTTAGAGACGTTAAACAAGCACACTTGGGAGGCATTCCCATGATCTCCTTTGTACATATTTCTCTCATTTTTATTTATGTTTAGCATGTTTTTGGAGATTGTTTTTGTTGTAGGAAGCAATAGAGAAGGTTGGAATGGCTTGAGTCAATTTCAAAGGATGAACAAAGATGAGAAGACTTGAGGATCGGGCATAGACCGGCTGCTAGCCGGTCGGCTAACCGATCCATAGGAGCTTCAGATAGTGAAAAGTCACTGCCCTGAAATTCACGTGTGGACCGGTGAGCAATCCGGTCGGCTAGCCGATCCATACGATCGCTCCTTTGCCGATTTTGTCATTTGTCTTCTTCTCACCCATAGTTTCACTTCAAACTCTTTTGGCACATGGTTTTTCACCTCTCAACTACCCACCTACCTCACCAACTTGCTCCCCTATTGAATCACATGCATTACTATGCTCCCTACTCTCCAACATCTCTATAAAAGGAGACATTTGCATTCACTTACCTACACACCTCTCACTTTCTTATCTTCTCATAGTTTTAGCATCTCTCTCTCTTATTAGCTAGTAGCCAAAAAAAATTAGGTCTTTTCTTTGCAAGCATCAATCCTCTACTAAGGTTATGGTATGGTCTTCTTAACCCTTACTCTTTTAAATTTTCCTAATGGTATGTTCTTCTTTAATCTTTAATTATCTTTCATATGAGTTAAACACTTATAATTCAAACATTCATTGTTAAAACTTGGGATTAGTGATTATAATTGAGCTATGATAATTATGAAATCTATATTTCATTCAAGCTAATTCTTACAATTTCAATGCTATACTTTGACTTTTCTAAGAATTTCCTTTAATTATTCCCATAATTATTCTAATTGTGCTTTGTTATTGGAGATTATTGCTCATTTCAACTTTCATTTGATATTTTTAATCTAGGCATCTCCTCTAAGGAGTGTGAGCAATGAAGAATATAAGAGACTCACCAAAGGAATCCGCACCGTTTGGACACATGATGAGCATGCAACCTTCGAAACTTTGAAGAATCATGGAGTTACCGTGATATGATCCTGCCAAGCACAAAGTACTTAAAACTTGAGGAAGGACTTGAACCCGAGGAGCAGTTTGAACCAAAGGAGCAGCATGAACCAAAGGAGCAGTTTGGACGGAAGGATGAGCTTGTAGCAGAGAAAAGAAACGATAAAGATGTTATCTTAACCACATTGGTTTTGATACATGATCAACAAATGGGCATGTGTCTCATTTGTACTCTTTTTCTCTCATCTTTGGTTTTGTCCCAATGGGTTTTCCAAAGAGAGGTTTTTAATGAGGCAAATGATTCACATCCAAATCACTCATATGTTGATCAAAAGCAAGGCATAAACATTCAAAATTCCATCCAAGGTGATATCTATCAAGTCCATCCCATATTGTGCCTATTTGAAGTCCAAGAGAAGCCCAAATCAAGTGCCTAATTTTCTGTCCAAGAAAGGTGACGAAAATAATGATTAAATGCTTGGGTTTAATTCTGGTCAAGTACTATTTAAGTCTAGTCAAGTATTAGTTAATGTTTGCTTTTAATAATTCTGTATTTTCGAGAAGTCTTACCCTGTTTCCAAGATTTCTCTCTACTACTATATATGTTCAACATTTTCATCAATAATAATCATCAAACTTTTTATCCAAACTCTCTCTAAACTTGTTTGATCAGAGAAGTGTGTAATATCTTCTCAACTTGTGTTTCTTCTTAGTGCGTAATATCTAAGTTGATCGCAAGCTTGTATTCTAAGAGATATCCATCTCTCTTGGAAGTACAATTTGAATCCCCCTCTATCATTCATTCAATCCGCTGCAACCCCATCGATCATCATCATCGAATCATTCATCTTCAATCTGCTGCATCATTCAACCATTTCCGCATCATTCAATCCATCAATCCGTGTATCCCGAATCAAAACCTTTGAAGCGTGTTCCTCGGGCATAGATCCTCCCTAGGATCTTATCATACCGCCACAAGATATGCGGATAGAAGGTTGCTCGATAAAATGGGGATGGTCGAGGTGTTTATTGAGGCCATGGTGGAATTGGGAATGGAGATTTTAGCACCATGGAAGAGCACACTTACATCACTCCAACTTGCGAGTTTCTTGCAACGATCAATGTGGAATATCAACGAGAAGATCGTAAGAAGGCATCAGAGGGCCTTGTTCTTTCAAGCTAGGAAACAAGGAGTTCGGTCTCTCAATCTTCGACATATGTGACATCTTCGAGTTTGAAAAAGGAGACAAGGTGAAATTCCCCAAGCTCCACAACATAGAAGACCTTTGGGGAGCCATTGGGAAACAATGAGGTTATGAAACTCAAAGCGCGAAGAACACGCTTGTTCGTAACCCGGTGTTGCGCTACATTCACAAGGTGATTGGATACACATTCTATGGGAAGGGAAGCGCGAGCCAAGCGTGGTTACGAAGGACGATATGTGCTTCCTTTTCCAAGCAATCAAGTACAAGTTACTAAGGGAAGACGAGGAACAGGAGATGCGCTACTATGATCCACTCGGAGATAAGTTCAACTATACTTCAATTTTCATCCACAATTGTGTCAAGCTCCGCACTAAAGGAAGACCACATGTCGGTATGGACGGAGTCTTGACTCTAATCTTTAAGAAACTTGGCATCAAACTTGAAAGAAGGGATCGAGTGCTTCCAAAGTCTTTCCTCGACATCACTCACCTCCGCAAATCAAACATGCTCGAGACTCGCAAGGACGAATACCCTCCTTACAACTACATGTTCTTCAAGAGAAACAGAGACTTGGGATATGTGAGCCTCCCTAGCAACAAGATGCCTCTTAACAAACATGAGAACATCATATTCGATCTCTCGGATGATGAGTGTGTCCATGAGGAAGATAATGAGGAAGACGACAAAGGAGATGATGTTCAAGAGGAAGATGAAGACGACGGTTTCGATGAAATGATGCTTGACCAACAAGCGAACCACCCTTCAAACAACACTCCCTTCCCAAACGTTTGTCTCCCACCCTATGACTTCAAACCGATCAATGCACGTGAAAGAAAATACGACCAAAAGTTCAAGAGGATAAGGCGATTGGGATTATGGTGTGTGAAGTGGGTTGGGAAATTCAACCGGAGATTCAAGAAAACGCAAGGGAAAGACTATGCCTCCGATGAAGGAACACCAACACCACCGGATGAAACCGACCCCTCAATGCTCATAATGGTTCGTCATAGCTTCCGCAATGATAACCGTCGTGATCGTGGAGGTGATGGAGGGGCTAGCTCAAGCGCAGCCCGTCATAGCACATCCTCCATTCGAACTCGTCGCTAAACCAAGTACACCGCCAAACCATTGTCCCATCCATACCTCGCTTTGAATTTGCTTCCTTGTTTGATTGCTTCTACCATTGTACCATTTCATTTTAAGTTTTATTTCCGCTTTCGTGTGTTTAGCCTTCTTCTCTCGATTCACTTATCACACCGAGACGGTGTGATTCAAGTCTAGGGGAGAATAGCTAAAGTTGATAATAAAAATTGTGTGCGTGTTTTGTTTTCTTGCCTTTGCATTGCATACATTCCATTTTAGCTAAGTTTTAAGTTCTAAGTTTCACAAAGTTTTTACAAAGCTTTTCAAACTTTTCATTAAATCATTTAGTAGCATTGTATTCACTTGAGTAAATCATTTAGATTGCTTAAGCTTAGTAATTGCATCTTATTTTCTTTTGAGTCTCATTACATTTTTGAAAAATGCTAAAAATTTGCTAATTTTTTTGAAAATTTCACATGAATTTTCAAAGTTCATATAGTTGCATTTCATACATTTGTATGATCATTTAGGTTGCATTGAACATGTTTTGATTTTTTTTTTGAGATTTGTGACTTAGGATTCAATATAATCCTTAGGATAATGCTAGATATTGTTAAGTGAATTATAGAGATCTCTTCTTTGCATCTTGATCTCTTCGCTCGAAACTCGTGATTAGGTTGAAGCATATTAGACTTGAAACCATTTCTATCAATTGGAACCTACTATTGACTTTAAATTCTTGCTTAGAGACTTGATATGTTTGTTCAAAGTAACCGTATACACATTTGGACTTTCTTTCACCATTTTTACCACTCTTTGCTTGTCTAAATGGCCTTCCTGATTCACGATATCTAATGTGAATGTGGTCGGTTTCCCCTACCATTTCATAACCTTGACCCTTCTTTGAACCCCAAATGTGAATTCTTGAGTGAGGCCTTTTTCTTGAAAATGCTTACACTAGTAAAATCTTGAAAGATGGGAACGACATAGAAGTGCTTTCATTTAGAGCTAGTCTCGTTTTAAGACCAGTATTAGCTTAGGATTTGTTGTTCTTATGGGTTGAGATTGGTGAGCAAAAGAAAAAGTGATTTATCCTAATGAAAAGAAAGCCAAAGAAAGAAAAGAAGTAAAGCTACTGTAGGGAAATGTTGTTATTGTTAAAGTAAAAGAAAGTTTCTAGTGTTTGATTGTGAATAGAAATCCCCTCTATAAGCTAGAACCCAAAAAAGGTAGTAGAAAAGTATGAAAAGAAATCATAGAGGAAAGGATAGAGGTGAAGAAAAGAGTCTAGCAAGTAAAGAAACCCCCTAGAGTAGGCTAAAAAAGTTAAAAAAAAGATTCAAAGAGGCAAAGATCACCATAATGAAGAAGAGTTTGCAAGATTCATAGGTTGAACTTAGGAGTTTAAAATGATTTTGGGTTGGGTAGAATGGAAGTACTTATTTATATGCAATCAATTGTTCCATTTATTCCTTGCTTTTACATGATGTTTTGCATTACTCTTTCTTTAGTGTGAGTCACCTAAAAATGTTTTATAGCCGCTTTATTTTTTGCATTCAAACCTTCTTTTACCTAGCCTTGAACATTGTTTGATAGTTAATAAGCAAGATCATGCACTAAATCCTTAATGAATGTTAAAGAATTCGTGGATAGAAAGGTATGTGAATGCTTGATCATTGAGTCTAGAGGCAAAACATTGAAGTAGCGATAGATTGCGAGAAGATTGATTAAGTTTAAAGCGCTTAGCGATAGCTTTGTATTATCTAGGTGATGGTGTTGAATGCTTTGTTTGAATCTCTACGTTTTATTTTATTTGTTTTCAAACCTCTTCATCGGTTTGCTCTCTTTGTTTGCTCGAGGGCGAGTAAAAGGCAAGTCCGAAGGAGTTGATAAGTGCATAAATTGCCCTTTCTTAGCATGCATTTTAGTTATATTTTGAGACATTTAGCTTAGGTTTTTACATGTTTTTATGCATAATTCGTTCCTTTTAGATTTTATCGAGTCTAGAGTCCAAGTTCTTGTTTTCTTGCATTTGCATGCATATTTTGTCCATTCTAGGTGCAAATGGAGCCTTAGAACAAATATGGAACAAATGGAGAGAAGAATCAAGAAGGAAGAATGGAAAACAAGAAGTACAAGAAGTACAAGATGGAGAAGGTGTATGGATCGCCCAGTAGTCGGTCGCCTAGCCGATCCATAGGAGGCTCCAAAGTGCCAAAACTCCATGCCCGAAAATTGGACATTGGACCGACCAGCTAGCCGGTCCTCCGGTCGGTCCACAATGTCTCTGCTTTGGCGATTTTCGCAGTTGACCGAGTTTGACCCGGTTTGACCCGGGTCAACCCGGATACACTTTCCTTTTTCTATAAATACTTGTAATTTCATGATAAGCTTAAGCTCTTAGCCTCCCTTGTTCTTAAGTTATGTTTATAAGTTTAATTCTTGAGATTTGAATGCTTTTGTTTGAGTTTTAGATCTTTTATGAATCATTAAAGTTATCTTTGTTTTTCTTAATCTTTCTTAATCATGTTTAATGCTTTAGCTTTAATGTCTTGTTTCAATATGTGTGAGAAGTTATCATATGGATTATGGGTTGAGTAGATTAGAGTGATTTAGATATTGGGTTGTGTTTCTTATGCTTAGATCTTGAATTGAATTTAAAGCTAGGGTTGACCTGATCACTCAATTTTTAGAACATGGTATTTTTACTCCCGGAAGGTGCTTGTGAAAATGTCTAGAAGAAATTCAAATGAGCTTTTCTTATAGCCCAATGGAAGTTGACATTTAAGGAGAATTGTGAGTATATGGACTTGTAGGTAAAGCTTTTAAATTATTTAATTGCAAAATGGAAGTTTATGTAATTAAGGAATTTAGGAAGAGATTAGTACCATGGAAGTGGATTAGTCTTAAATTAGTGATATTTGCTCCAGGTTGATCTTGATTAGAGCTTTGCAATACTCCCTAATAGCTAATGAACTTGAATCAATTACTTAAACCCATCATCCATAGCCTTTTAGTCTTGATTTCGAGATTTGCTTAGTAAGGTTTAGTATTGTGATTAGTTTTGTTGCTTTAATCTTGTTTTTTGTTTAATGCTTTACATCTTATCATTTCATCTTGTCATTTACTTATTGTCATTTCATATTTGCATATAGTTTCATATTTGTCATTAAGAATCATTAGAAAACCCAAAACCATTGATAGATTTAGCTTACTAAGTTATTTGCATTCTTATTGCCTTTGTCATAATCCTTGTGGAAGAATGACCCTTGATTGCATAATGACATATTACCATGCACTTGTGGATTAGTAATTGAGGAATTGAAACTCATAGCACTCTTTGAGAATTGCTTTAGCATTGATCATTTAGTGTGCATCATTCAACATGGAGACTCTATTATGGCGTAACATAGCACTCGAGGAGAGCTACACGGCCGTCTCCAATCGCATTACAAGAGTCAAGAATCCCACGATTTGATATGTTCTTCACTTATTGGCCAACACCTTCAACGCAAGAGGAAACGATGATTTCCCAACAAATGACGACCTCAAGCTACTCTACATTGATATCCATTCCGCTTTACATGATTTTGATGGTCAACCCATGGAGATGGACCACGATTACTATGGATGTGAGCTTGGCGCGATGTTCTTCGCCAAATTGAAGAAGTTTTGGTTTTGCTTGACGACTACGGCTACACCGCACATATGTTTTGGCGGCATGCTCGCTCCATTGTTCTTACACGTGGGGATCAATCTCGATGATTTCGTGCCTTTACAAGAAAGACCATTGATTGATGTTCAATATTTGGTTGAGAAGGAGACTTTAGGAGGACCGTTAGGGTTAGGACACTATGTTTACCGGTTCTTCGATGATGGTGGCGAGCCACTTTGTTGCTACCTTCCATTACTACCGAAGTTTGGGAAAACTTCAAGCAACCGTGCCCTCCGATTCAATCTACCTCGTCGCCTAACCTTCACTCCACCTCCACTTGATCACTAGCGATTCCAAGGTACCACTCTTTCCATTGTATATACCATTTCATTTGTGCATCTTTAGTTTCATTTTCTATTTTCTTCCTTTCTCGGTTTGCTTCTTCATCGAGATGATGAGAAGTAAGTCTGGGGAGGCGTTGCTAATGCTTATTTTAGTTATTTTGTTTTTCTTTTATCATTTTTTTAGTCCAATTGCATGCATTGCATTGTACATACGAGAAAAGTTTGAAAAATCCTAAATTTTTTAAATTTTTTGAAAAAATCAAAAAGATTTCATTTTTCATATTGTTGCATTTCATACATTTGTATGATCATTTAAGTTGGATTAAACATATTTTAAAATCTTTTTGAGGTTTATGGCTTAGCATTCAATATGATCTTTAGGATAATTCTAGATATTGCTAAGTGAATTATAGAAATCTCTTCTTTGCATCTTGGTCTCTTCGCTCGAAACTCGTGATTAAGTTGAAGCATATTAGACTTGAAACCGATTCTATAACCTTGAACCTAATATTGACTTTAAATTCTTGCTTAGAGACTTGATATGCTTGTTCAAAGTAACCATATACACATTTGGACTTTCTTTATCTCTTTTTACCACTCTTTGTTATTGTTATAGTTTACAGAAGGACTCTAGTGTTTGATTCTGAATAGAAATCCCCTCTATAAGCTAGAACCCAAAAGGGCTAGAAGAAAAGTTTAAAAAGGAAACCATAAGAGGAAATGATTTAAGTAAAAGAAAGAGTCTAGCAAGTAAAGAAAGCCCCTAGAGTAAGCTAATAAGTTTAAAGGGAGATTCAAAAGGCTTAGATCATCAAAAGGAAAAAGAGTTTGCAAAATCATGGGTAGAATTTAGGAGTTTCAAATCATATGGGTTGGGTAGAATGGAAGCACTTATTTGTATGCATCAATTGTTCTATTTCTTCCTCGCTTTTACATGATGTTTTACATTACTTTTCCGTTAGTGTGAGTCACCTAAAAACGTTTTCAAAACCGCCTTGTCTTTCGCATTTAAACCTTCTTTTACCTAGCCTTGAACATTGTTTGATAGTTGATAAGCAAGATCTTGCATTAAATCCTTAATGAATGTTAAAGAATTGGTGGATAGAAAGGTATGTGAATGCTTAATCATTGAGTCTAGAGGCAAAAGATTGAAGTAGGGATAGATTGCGAGAAGACTGATTGAGTTTATAGCGCTTAACGATAGCTTTGTATTATCTTAGGTGATGGTGTTGAATGCTTTGTTTGAATCTCTTTGTTTTCAAACCTCTTCATCGGTTTGCTCTCTTTGTTTGCTCGATGGCGAGCAAAAGGCAAGTCCGGGGGAGTTGATAAGTGCATAAATTGCCCTTTCTTAGCATACATTTCAGTTAGATTTTGAGGCATTTAGTTTAGGTTTTTACATGTTTTGATGCATATCTTGTTCCTTTTAGATTAAATTGAGTTTAGAGTCCAAGTTCTTGTTTTCTTGCATTTGCATGCATATTTTGTCCATTTTAGGTACAAATGGAGCCTTGGAACAATTGTGGAACAAGTGAAGAGAAGAATCAAGATGTAAGAATGAAGAACAAGGAAGTGAGGATTGAGAAGACCTATGGATCGGCCAGCCACTCGGTCTATTGGTCGATCCATAGGATGCCCCGAGCTCCAAAAGCCACTGCCCCATTTTCAGCATGTGTACCGACCTGCAAATCGGTCCTCTGGTCGGTCCATAATCTTGCTCCTTTGTTGATTTCGCAGTTTAACCGGGTTTGACCCGGGTTAACCTGGGTGCACTTCTGTTTCTCTATAAATACTCTTCTTATGATAATAAAACCCCGAAGCTTTAGCCTCCCTTCTATTATCCTTTGTGTAAAACCTAAAACCTTAGGGGTTTTGATGATTTGAGGTTAAAGTCTTCACCTTTTTATGGTTTAGCAAAGTTTTCTTGTTTATTTACTTTAAAGCTTTTCATTATGCATCTTATTAATCTTGCTTTATGTGTTTTAGATACGATTAGTGAGTAGTTTCACTAATGGATCTTGGGTATGGAAGATTAAGGTTGATTCATGTTAGATTAGTGATGATAGGTTGTTAGTCTTTAATATTTCATTGATTAAAGAGCTCTTAATGCTAGATTAGGCAGTAATTACCCCAAATCTAGATCATAGTCTTTTCATGTCCGGAAGGTGTTTGTGAAAATGTCAAGAAGAACTTTAATCATGCTTTACTCATCTTAGCCAATGGAAGTTGATGTCTAAGGAGTTTAATAAGCTTTTATGAATATATTCTTAATGATTCTTAGTTAATCTTTAACAAGATGAAAGTTTGTGTTAGATTTTGATTAAGAAATAGATTAATACCATGGAAGTGGGTTAATCTAGACTAAATGGATTCATGCTTTGAAATTAGCTATCTTTAGTTGTTGTGCATCACTATCTTAACTTGTTTCAACCTAAATCAATCACCTTCACTCAAGATCCATGCTTTAATCTCATTGTTATTCAAGTTTGACTTTTGTTGACTTTTCCGTTGACTTTTGTTGACTTTTCTTAAATTGCATTTTAATCTTGTTTTACTTTCATTTATGCATTGATTTTCTTTACTTTAGTTATTTACTTTGTTTAAACTTGCATTTTACTTATTGCACCATTTCATACTATCATTTAAGTTGAGTAAAAACCCCATATCACACTTTGAATTTGGATTCACCTAGCTTCATTAGTTTCTTGCATTCCTATTGCTTAGATATCATTAATCCTTGTGGAAGAATGACCCTTGATTATAACTTCGATTGCACCATGCGCTTGTGGTTAGTCGATTAAGGTTTTTAGAACTCATTTAGCACATCTTGAGCACTTGCATCATTTGCATTGTTTCACTTTTGTGCGCATCAAGTTTTTGGCGCCGTTGCCGGGGATTGATTGATTTTTCGATTTTAGCATTTGGATTTGGAATCTTTTGTAACTATGTTTTAATTTTTTTTTGTTATTCAATCTATCTTGTTTGTCTCTTGGTCTTGTTTGGTTTGAAGGTGCATGATAACAAGAAGCAAGAGTTTAGGCAACTTTGATCTACACATTGACATTAGCCAAGTTGAGAAGCAAGCTAGATTAGCAAGAAATGAAAGAGAACGTTTAGCAATGGAAGCTAACGTTGGTAATGGTAATGGCGGTAATCGCCAAGTTAATGAAGTTGCTAGAAATGTGGATGGTAATGGTAATAGAGTACCCGTTCATGCTCCTAGAGAAGAAAGAAGTATTCGAGATTTCGATAACTGCTCACCAATGGGACAAGAACCGGTATTTGCCCACCACCTTGCGCTAACAACAATTGGGAGATCAAATCGAGCTTGATCAATATGGTACAAAAAAATCGCTTCTTTGGTCTACCCTTGGAGCACCCAATTGAGCATCTTGACAACTTCGATAGACTGTGCGGCACGGTGAAGATGAATGGCGTTTCCGAAGATGTTGTGAAGCTTACATTGTTTCCATTCTCTTTGGGAGACAAAGCTAGTCAATGGGAGAAGAGTGTAGTTACATCTTCCATCACTACTTGGGAAGAGTGTAAAAAGTGGTCTTTGGCCAAATTCTTCTCCAATTAACGCACCGCGAGAATTAGAAATGTTATCACAAGCTTCAAACAAGGTCCCAACGAAGCTCTCTATGAAGCTTGGGAAAGATTTAAGGGTTACACTAGGTCTTGTCCTCATCATGGAGTTCCTATGGAAGCTTTACTTGGAATCTTTCATAGAGGGATTGAAGAGAAGTAATACTTAGCTTTAAACATAGCAAGTAATGGAGACTTTGGAAGCTTAACCATAGAAAAAGGAGAGGAGCTCATAGAGAATGTAGCTTAAATCAATCTAAGCTACAATATGGAGTATGATAGATCATACAAGGAATCTAAGAATGAGCTCAAGAGTGAAGATCAAAGGATCAAGGAGATGAGTGACAAGTTGGATACGCTCATCTTAGCTAGTATGAAGCAAGTCCACTATGTTGGAGATTTTGATGGAAACCAAGAGATAGTTGTTTAAGGAGTCCAAGAAGGACAAGAAGAGATAAGCTACATTCAAGGTCAAGGATATTATCAAAAAGGATTCAATCCTAACTATAGGTCTCATCCCAACTTGTCCTATAGAAACACTAATGTGGAGAATCCCCAAGACCAAGTCTATCCACCTAAAAAACAAGCTTTCAATCCCCAACAAGCTCAAGGATTTGTTCCTCAACAAGTTTTTGTTCCTAAGCAACAATACTACTCTAATCAAGTTGCTCCTACCAATCAAGCTACTACTTCTACTCAACCCGCCTCTCAAGACCAAGAGCTCAAGGAATTGGTTCAACGGGTTTTGGATGGTCAAATCAAGAGTAACGCGGATATTGCAAAGAGGTTCCATTAGGTAAACTCTAGGATTGATGGGATGTATCAAGAATTAGATGCCCGGAAGGTGTTTGTGAAAATGTCTAGAAGAACTTTAATCATGCTTTACTCATCTTAGTCAATAGAAGTTGATGTCTAAGGAGTTTAGTAAGCTTTTATGAACATATTCTTAATAATTCTTAGTTATCTTTAACAAGATGGAAGTTTGTGTTAGATTTTGATTAAGAAATGGATTAGTACCATGAAAGTGGGTTAATCTACGCTAAATGGATTCATGCTTTGAAATTAGTTATCTTTAGTTGTTGTGCATCACTATCTTAACTTGTTTCAACCTAAATCAATCACCTTCACTCAAGATCCATGCTTTAATCTCATTGTTATTCAAGTTTGACTTTTGTTGACTTTCCCGTTGACTTTCGTTGACTTTTCTTAAATTGCATTTTAATCTTGTTTTGCTTTCATTTATGCATTGTTTTTCTTTACTTTAGTGTTTTACTTTGTTTAAACTTGCATTTTACTTATTGCACCATTTCATACTATCATTTAAGTTGAGTAAAAACCCCATATCACACTTTGAATTTGGATTCACCTAGCTTCATTAGTTTCTTGCATTCCAATTGCTTAGATATCATTAATACTTGTGGAAGAATGACCCTTGATTACTACTTCCATTGCACCATGCGCTTGTGGTTAGTCAATTAAAGTTTTTAGAACTCATTTAGCACATCTTGAGAACTTACATCATTTGCATTGTTTTACTTTTGTGCGCATCACCTTGCTACAATCAAATTATGAGATAGGTTGTTAGCTTGCTTTGGTTTTTATTTAGTACTTATTTTGTGTTTGCATTTCACTAGCTTGCATGAAAACAAGTCTCATCGAATTGGCGCCGTCGCCCGGGAAGCATTGCGTATATAGATATTAGGATTAAACTATTAGGATTAAGACTAGATCTTTTAATTTTCTGCAATTTTCATTTTGTGTTTGTGTTTGCTTTATGTTTGGGAACTTGGTTTTTCTCTGTTTTGTAGTGTATGATAAAAAGGACCCAAAGAGGGGAAATTATTGATTTGGTACCTGACATCAAAAGGCTTAAAAGACCGATAAGAGCAAAGACGTTGTAGAGAAAAGTTACTCAGCTTGCGATATGGAAAATCGTGGAGCTAATGCTAATGCTGTAACTGCAGCAGCTCAGATTAACCCAGTCCAACCGCCTACTTTGGAGGTTGCGGTTAATAACCAGAATCTTGTCCTGCAGATGCATCAGAATTTGGGAGCTGGACCTCAACCAAGAGCACCACCCATAGCTCATGGAAGACTTATAGCTGCTATGAGGCCTATTGGAGCTTTTGATGAGCCCAATGTTAGGAGCATTGAACTTGGCATCCGTCCACCTCCAATACAAAACAACAACATTAAGATCAAGTCTAGTATGATCAATCTGGTTCAGAACTATATCTTCATTGGTCTGCCATCTGAAGATCCTCTAGATCATCTGGATAAGTTTGACACATTATGCAAGACAGTGAAGATGAATGGTGTTCCTGAAGACACCATCAGGATGATATTGTTTCCGTTCTCTCTTGGAGGCAAGGAATCACAGTGGGAGCATGACATTCCATCTCAGTTTGTCAGCACCTGGGACCTCTACAAGAAGGAATTCCTTTCTAAGTTCTTTCCCAAGCAGAAGACCGCCAAGTAGAGAAGTGATATAAACTCTTTCAGGCAAGGTGGTCAAGAATCTCTAAGTGAAGCTTGGGAGCGTTTGAAAGGATACACTAGAAGTTGTCCTCACAATGGGATCTCTAAGGGTCATTTTCTGGGTATTTTCTACAGAGGAGTTACCAAGAGTATAGCTACTCAGCTGGACACTGCCAGTCACGGAAATTTCAGTGAATTGAATGAAGCTCAAGTTGAACAGTTTATAGAGAATCTAGCTCAGAGTGATGCTTGCTACGGTGGTGACTATGACAGAAGCTTCCCTGCTTCTGACACTAACTGTAATGACCCTCGCTTAGGGCTAAACCGCGTCTCGGCAAAGCCCCGATGCGATGGCCGGATCAGTCCGATAGTTTTTGGCCAAAACCTAGCTAAGCACCTCGGTGACTAAGCTAAGTGTCTGCCTGGTTGGTTAGTCACCAGGGTTACCTTCGGATGAAGAAACGTCACTTACCTTCGGACGAAGAAACGTCCAAGCTGTTTAGGTTTGTCCAAGCACGACAAATCCCATAAGCACGAGATGTCGCGACCGTGTGGGACAAGTCAGCGGAAGCACGATTAAGCGGAAGCACGACAAATCCCATAAGCACGAGGTGTCGCGACCGCATGGGACGAGTCAGCGAAAGTACGACTAAACGGAAGCACGACTAAGCGGAAGCACGACAAATCCCGTAAGCACGAGGTGTCGCGACCGTGTGGGACGAGTCAGCGGAAGCACGACTAAGCGGAAGCATGGCAAATCCCGCAAGCACGAGGTGTCGCGACCATGTGCAACGAGTCAGCGAAAGCACGACAAATCGGAAGCACGACAAATCCTGCAAGCACGAGGTGTCGCGACCATGTGCAACGAGTCAGCGGAAGCACGACAAATCGGAAGCACAACAAATCCGCAAGCACGACAAAGCCCTGCTGACTCAGCTACCTGCCTGCCTGCTTGCTTAGGTCTATAAATAGGTGGCAAGCAGCTCCCATTTCTCCATAGAAACCACTTCGAACCTCTATTAAAATCGGTATAGAAAACCCGAGTTCTTGTCCACGTTTTTATCCACTATTTTCTATCATCTTAGACCATCGAATAGAAGCAAGATTAGTCGATAATCTAGCCTAAGCTCTGGCCGTTTTTAGAGAAGGAAATATCCATTCTAGATCTTTAGTCGAATCCAAATCCTAACCATTCATAGAGTAAAGGTGAGTCATGGTTATGTTTGTTGCTTTACTGCAAAACAAATAGAGCGTCATGCTTGTTTATTTTTATGCTGATAACCGTAGAGGTTCATGCTAGGATTTTAGGATTTTAGTTTAAGTGTTTGATTTTATTGTTTTGCATGATTGTGTGAATGTGTGTTGCATATTTCTTGTGATGATTGTGTGTGTAGTTGCTACTAACCTTTGTGGATGCAGGGTTTCAAGAGAGTTTGACTCGTATGTCATCTTTAGGATACATGCGGGTCTAAGCTAATTTTTGTGTTGTGTTTGTGGTTTAGCGTTGCAAGTGATCAAGAGGATCATGTAACATTCTAACTTTCTAACTTTAGTAGAAAGCAGTTGACACTTCCATGTATCGGAGGTCATGGAGGAACGGGATTGCAGCCTATGGCCGTGGATCCGATGTAATTCACGGAGGAACGGGATTGCAGCCTAGGGCCGTGAATTACAGTGGTCGGATCACTTGACTTTTAACCTTTGTGGTTAGAGTTAAGTGAGGTAAAATAGGACAATGAAAGGAAGTTGTCAATTGGCTTTATAGGTTGTTGTGTGCTAACATGTTACTTTAAAAGAGGACTGCGGTAAGAGGTCCTCTCAATGTGTTGTGTTTTAATCATCGTTTCCGCATGTGCATTCTCTATTTATGATTGGTTGATTGCTTGTTGATTGTTATTTTGGGTTTGGGTTGGGAATTTATTTATTGCATGTTAGGGGAGCCTTGACTCACTGAGCAATTAGTGCTCACGACTCATTTTTTTGCAGGTAACCAATAGTGAGATTTTAGTCGGGCTGGAGGAGCTTAGGAAAGTTGGTGTAGATCGTCTGCCTTTTTGCAAACGTGTATGTATTTAATATGTAGAAATGTTATTTTGAGCATTGGCTCGAAGCCGGCAAATATCTATGTTTTGGTAAATATTGTAAACCTTAAGTATAAGTATGTATAGAAGAAGTATTTGTTTAAAGCTTGGGTTACATATGATACTAGTCTTAGTCCAGGACGAACCAACTATCGATCATAAATCGGGTTGAAAAGCCTTGGTTTATGTTCGATAGGAAATGCATACTTGGACGTTTGGTCTAGGGTTCTTTAATGAGTTTTTAGAACCTCGGAACGGATGGCCAAGTGCGCAAACGTAGCATCCTCGGTCGTGTTTTGGGTCAGCGTTGACCTGATCCTGATCGGGGTCGTTACAAGAGTGGTATCAGAGCATGGTTCTAACCATGTTCACATGGAACTCGTTTTCAAATGTTTTATCGAGTAATTGAGTCGCAAAAAGCAGTTAGGAAACCAACTAGCTCCTTTATTAGGTAGATGAAATTAGGACTTACCATTGTTGATTGCAGATGCTACCGCATAAATTGTATTGAGTAGACATGGTTGGTGATAAAGCTTTGGCTTGGTGATAAAGCTTTGGCTTGGTGATAAGCGACCTCGAGGAAATCCTTAGCTTTAAGAATCTTAAACCTTTCACGACCTCTAAAGGTCTCGGTACAAGTAAGTATGGGTTCTAACTCTTTTTTGTGATTGATTGATTGTGTGATTGCATATGCATGCATTTAGGTGTTATAGTGTATTGTAGAATTGCTAGATTTTATTTTGTGTTCCAAAGTTGATTGAGTCTAGTTAAAAGTTGAGACCCAATCCTAGAAACCAAGTTGATTTGATTAATGCTTTAGTTACTTAGGAAAAAGCATCCTAAACCGATTCCCAAAGACGCAAGAGAGATATTGGAGAAAACATTCAACGTTACGAATTCGGGACGAATTCCTTTAAGGGAGAGAGAATGTAATGACCCTCGCTTAGGGCTAAACCGCGTCTCGGCAAAGCCCCGATGCAATGGCCGGATCAGTCCGATAGTTTTTGGCCAAAACCTAGCTAAGCACCTCGGTGACTAAGTTAAGTATCTGCCTGGTTGGTTAGTCACCAGCGTTACCTTCGGATGAAGAAACGTCCAAGCTGTTTGGGTTTGTCCAAGCACGACAAATCCCATAAGCACGAGGTGACGCGACCGAGTGGGACAAGTCAGCGGAAGCACGACAAATCCCATAAGCACGAGGTGTCGCGACCGCATGGGACGAGTCAGCCAAAGCACGACTAAGCGGAAGCACGACTAAGCAGAAGCATGACAAATCCCGTAAGCACGAGGTGTCGCGACCGTGTGGGACGAGTCAGCGGAAGCACGACTAAGCGGAAGCACGGCAAATCCCGCAAACACGAGGTGTCGCGACCATGTGCAACGAGTCAGCGGAAGCACGAAAATCGGAAGCACGACAAATCCTGCAAGCACGAGGTGTCGCGACCATGTACAACGAGTCAGTGGAAGCACGACAAATCGGAAGCACGACAAATCCGCAAGCACGACAAAGCCCTGCTGACTCAGCTACCTGCCTGCCTGCTTGCTTAGGTCTATAAATAGAAGGCAAGCAGCTCCCATTTCTCCATATAAACCACTTCGAACCTCTATTAAAATCGGTATAGAAAACCCGAGTTCTTGTCCACGTTTTTATCCACTCTTTTCTGTCATCTTAGACCATCGAGTAGAAGAAAGATTAGTCGATAATCTAGCCTAAGCTCTGGCCATTTTTAGAGAAGGAAAGATCCATTCTAGATCTTTAGTCGAATCCAAATCCTAACCATTCATAGAGTAAAGGTGAGTCATGGTTATGTTTGTTGCTTTACTGCAAAACAAATAGAGCGTCATGCTTGTTTATTTTTATGATGATAACCGTAGAGGTTCATGCTAAGATTTTAGTTTAAGTGTTTTAATTGATTGTTATGCGTGATGTTTGATTGTGTGATTGTGTGTTGTATATTTCTTGTGTATTTTTTTGTGTTGTGTTTGTGGTTTAGCGTTGCAAGTGATCAAGAGGATCATGTAACGTTCTAACTTTCTAACTTTAGTAGAAAGCAGTTGACACTTCCATGTATTGTAGGTCACGGAGGAACGGGATTGCAGCCTATGGCCGTGGATCCGATGTAATTCACGGAGGAATGGGATTGCAGCCTAGGGCCGTGAATTACAGTGGTTGGATCACTTGACTTTTAGCCTTTGTGGTTAGAGTTAAGTGAGGTAAAATAGGACAATGAAAGGAAGTTGTCAATTGGCTTTATTTAGGATTTTGTGTGCTAACATGTTACTTTAAAAGAGGACTGCGGTAAGAGGTCCTCTGAGTGTGTTATGTTTTAATTATCATTTCCGCATGTGCATTCTCTGTTTATTATTGTTGATTGCTTGTTGATTGTTATTTTGGGTTTGGGTTGGGAATTTATTTATTGCATGTTAGGGGAGCCTTGACTCACTGAGCAATTAGTGCTCACGAGTCATTTGTTTTGCAGGTAACCAATAGTGAGATTTTAGTCGGGCGGGAGGAGCTTAGGAAAGTTGGTGTAGATCGTCTGCCTTTTTGCAAACGTGTATGTATTTAATATGTAGAAAAGTTATTTTGAGCATTGGCTCGAAGTCGGCAAATATCTATGTTTTGGTAACTATTGTAAACCTTAAGTATAAGTATGTATAAAAGAAGTATTTGTTTAAAGTTTGGGTTACATATGATACTAGTCCTAGTCCAGGACGAACCAACTATCGTTCATAAATCGGGTTGAAAAGCCTTGGTTTATGTTCGATAGGAAATGCATACTTGGACGTTTGGTCTAGGGTTCTTTAATGAGTTTTTGGAACCTCGGAACGGACGGCCAAGTGC